>CM072814.1:27746753-28161185 GCA_036937905.1 Salvia rosmarinus | reverse complement strand
GTACAACGTGAACTGGATCGACCCACCGATGCGCGCTACGGGGTAGATGAGTCCTCGCAAGGAGCTTTAGAATCTCCTTCTTAACTACCTCCATAAGGTTAGGATTCAACCTCCGTTGTCCTTCCCGAATCGCCTAGCTCATCTTCAAGTACTATCCGATGCATGCACATTGCCGGGCTTATCCTCGAATATCGGATATACTCCATCAAAGAGCTCGCTTATTCTTTCTTAGACCTCAATGAGTTGTTCTTCCTCTACCTTGCTTAACCCGCAAAGATTATGACAGCTTCGCTCACCCTCTTCAAGGTAGACATATTTGAGATGCTCGGGTAACTCTTTGAGGTCCGGTTTCTCGAAGGTAATCTTTCTACTTCTATCTCCCGGTTCTCCTCCGCAACCTTGCTCTCCGCATGTAGCTTCTATTCATTCTCATCATAACCTGCAAGGAAAGTTTCTATGCGATCTTCTTGCAATACACATGTCTCGACCACCAAGTAATCAATAGCATCTATGTAAGAACAATGATCAATCGCATCAGAAGATGGTACTATAGTGCTATCTCTAACAGAAAAGGACACAGTTTCTCCCAACACTATCATTTTCAATACCCCATTTTTAACATCAATCAAAGTGTTGGTAGTAGCCATAAAAGGCCTTCCTAAAAGAATTGTGTGCTCTCTACCATTTTCTTTAATGTCACCCACATCTAGAACAACAAAATCAACAGGAATGATCAATCCACCCACTCTAACTAATATGTCCTCGATAATCCCCCTAGGATAACGAATTGATCTATCAGCTAACTGTAAACACATGCGAGTAGGTTTTAATTCCCCTAATTCAAGTTGCTCAAAAATAGAGTAAGGCATTAAATTTATACCTGCACCAAGGTCGAGCATGCCTGTAGCTTCCTTTCCATTTCCCAAAGCAATCTTTATCACAAAGCTTCCTGGATCGCGTTGCTTTGGTGGCAATTTATGCCGAAAAATAGCACCGCAACCTCGGATACAATCACCTTCTCATCATCTACAAACTTCTCTTTTTGATGCTAACTCTTTAAAGAACTTAACATATCTTTGGGACGTTTCAATAACGTCAAGGAGAGGCAAGTTCACATTCACTTTAGATAGCATCTTGTAGAACTCAACGAACTCCCGATCCTTCTTTTCACTTCTCAACTGCTCGTAAAGGAATTGAGGTTTATCTGAGTCTCGGCTTTGTGAAGCCTCGGATGTCTCTTCTCTTCCTCCTCTATGCTCTCCTTTGCACTTCCTCACCACCTTAGTCAATTCTCGTTCCTCTAGGGAATTTCCACTTATTGTCAATTGTTTTTCCACCCTAAGAACCGTGATCGCTGTGCTTGTTCAGCCGACTAAGCAATTTCCTTTTGTCCTTGTTGTGCCAATTCTCCAACGGTCCCAATTAACTGTCCTACTTGAGTCTCTATCCTCTTCATTGATGCTTCCACAGACTCAAATCTCGATGACTTGCACGAATGAAAGTGTGTCGAGAATCTTCGTGTTGGCTTCCTCGGTGCACCGATCGCTGTTGGGTTTGTGGAGGTGGTATGCTGCAATTGTTGTTGGTCTTTCTTCTTTGGAACCGCCGCTTGAGGAGGTTGTTGTCTCGAATCGAGCTCCTTGTCTAGATCCTCCTTGATTTTGATTCCAGGAGAAATTAGGATGATCTCTCCACTGGATTGTATGAATTTGAAAAGGGATCGATTTAGGCCTCGGTTGATACCCATCGATTGTCTCTTCGAACCCTTACTGGAACCCTTGCATTGCATTCACTTGCGCTTCCTCATATGCCATCTCATTGGTTCGTTGGCATATGTTGGCCCCATGTCCCGCTTCACCACAAATCCCACATGTCTCCATCGACATCACTTGTTGCTGTTGGAATTGGGGCGGTGGTTGAGATTCGTTCACTCTCATTAGTTGAACTTGGCGAGTGAGCTCCGCCAATTGCTGTGTCACTTCATAATTGGGTGTAATCTCTTTTGCTGCTGCAGCAAGTCTTCGTCCTGCACTTCTCCTTTGTGAGTTTGCAGCAAGCGTCTCCAGAATCTCGCTAACGTCCTCAGCAGTGTAGTTTCCAATGTCTCCTCCAGCCGCATTATCTATCATGTATTGATAATCCATCGTCAATCCATCATAGAAAAACCGGTTGAGAAGCTCAGCTGGGTAATGGTGATGCGGACACCGTCAGAACGACTTGAACCGATCCCATGCCTCATGCATAGTTCTCCACCATCTGCTTAAATGTGGCTATCTGAGCCCTCAGCTCTTGTGTTTTCTGGTTCGAGTAGTACTTTCCCATGAACTTATCATACACGGCTTGCCAACTCGTCAGTGAACCGGGCTGTAGAGACATCAACCATGTCTTGGCTCTCACCTCATTCTCAGCGTATCTTCTGTAAGCCCGTTCAGTGGAAAAGTGTGAACCACTGCATAGAACTCCCGGATGAAGTTCAAGGCATCCTCGCTAGGCATCCCATAGAATGACGGAAGAAGGTTGAAGTGGATGGGCTTCAACTCATAGATTCGGGCCGGATCCCCGAGAACTATGCATGACGTTGTCACCCCAATGACGGGTCGAGCAAAATCACGCATCCTCGGGTTTCCTTCTTCATGGCCTCCTCCATTTTCTGCCATTTCTTCTGGCACAGATTCCTCTCTTGGAGATCTACTCTCCAAACTCTCGTACTCAACTGTTGCTGCACTTGCCTCACTTTCAGACAAGCTTTCTTCTTCCGAGTTCGAAGGATTAAATTCTCCTACCCTGTGAATGTTGTCGAACACAGGTGCAACTTCCTTTGAGACTTGACGACCTAGCATACACAAACACAAGACAAGAAAACGGATTACGCGCACCTTTGGGTAGAATTAACTTAACAAAAATAGAAGATAGGTGGGGAAAATAACACAATCAAAAATGCCTAAAGCCTTCCCCGACAACGGCGCCAAAATTTATTCCGACCAAATTGTTCTTCTAAGTCGCTCACAATAGCACGAGGTCCCTATAGCGTGGTAAGGTCGACCCAAGTCGAATCTCTTGAGGAAGACTTAACAGGGCTATGATTTGTTATGATTAAAACGGTAAATCTAAATCCTAAACTTGATTGGGGTGATGATTAACTAAGATTAACAGGAAATAAAACACGCAAACGATTCAACGATTGTTCAAAGCGCTCAATAGCAGCGAGAATTCTTCAAGAATGTGAGATAAACTAGGGTATAAGGGTTCTTAGCCTCGATTAATCGATTTATTGCTTGATCAAGAAATCTACCTATTCATGCAATCCTCAAACCTCAATCCAAACACTCGACTTTCGCCCGTGGATTAAACCTAGGTTATCAAATTTCACAAATGCATACACTATTAGAGTACCGTTTTGGTAACCTCTAACCCAATTGATTCCTATGATGCAACGATCTATCTCTCGACAATACACGAACATACAAATTAAATAGTGATTAATCAATTACCAAATTCCTATCATGCACGTATCTATCTCTCGATAATACACGAAACATAAATAATTCAATAGTGATCAAACACTCAACAATAAACCCTAGGCTTCAATTGGTATTCTTAATCAAACAAATCATCAATCAATCAATTTGAATCACCCAACCCTAGAAAAGATTTAGTTCATGCTCATCTCAAGGATCAAATAATTATAATCGATAGAAAACATTATTCAACAATTCAAATGAAGAAAGATCAAATAATTAATCCTTACAATCGTAATAGTCGTGATGAATCTCTTCAATCAAGTTCTTGAATCAATCCAAGGCAAAAGAAATTGCAAGGAAAGCAATGAACAGTCGCGAGGGAGAGAAAACTCAAAAACTGACGGCAAAAACTGAATAATATCGTGCATTAGGGTTTCACGCGTTTTGAACTTATATATATAGCGCTTGAAAATCGCTACCGCCACGGACGCGACGTCTTCAAAACTAGGCCAAATCAGGGGCACCCAGCGTCGGACGCGAACTCGGCACGGACGCGGACGCTGTGGAATGGAGGCGTGTCGGACGCGCCCTTCTCCAGGACGGCTTCAAATCATGGCCCAACGCCTGACGCATCGCAGCGCCGGACGCGGGCTGTCTCTGGATGGATTTCGCTCTTGACTCGGCGCCGGACGCAAGCCGCCGAACGCGAGTCTCCGGACGATCTGACTGACACCCACCACGGACGCAAGCCGGCCGACGCGGGTGTATCCGACGTTCTCAACATAGCGCCCAACGCCGGACGCATCACAGCGCCGGACGCGGGCCTTCACGCGGACGTTCCACCTTTGCCAGACGCACCCAGCGCCGGCTACGCCGTGTCCGGCGCTAGGTGCGCTTAAGCTCCAAATGTAAAACGCGATCATTCCCTACATAAACGAAACGAACATGATTTCAATAAAAGATATTCAAAACTAAGCAAATAGGAACTAAATCGTATCAAACAAACACAGAAAAACACAACAAAAACATACGAAAATATCTGACTCATCGAGAAATACATAAGTTTAAAGTTGGCTAGTTGGAATGGACAAAACTCAAGTAGGTGACTTTGGGTCAATGAAAGGTATACTTATAAGACTTGGTTTGAGGTCAAACTTTTCAGATCACAACTAGACATGGTAGGGAACATTTCTTATGAAGAAACCCAAGTAAAACGGACTAGAAACGGCTCGAACATTCTACGAAAAGTCGAATTCGAACAGTTTATTAAAATGAAATTTGACTAAGGCATTATGACAAAATAACTTACAGAATGTGTCAATTTTAAAATTCATAGAGAGCTCATTATAAAGAATCTGGAAATGTAACCCATCATATTGAAAAGCCACTTAAGTCTAGTTTAATTCAGAAAAGCCTCACCAATGATCTAAAATAGGTTGGGAGATAAAATATTTTACTACAAGCTATCGCTACAGTGACAGCTTTGTGCAGTTCGTTTCTAAAATCTGGAATAAATAGTAAACATTTTTAGAAAATTCTGAAAATTTACATAAATCTTATACACATGTTAAATTATGTTCATGCCAAATTTTAGAGTTTTACCATTATCCAAACTCAAAAACGAAAGCCATGGACCGTGGGTGATGAACACGGCAATTTCACAGATTTGTGCAGTGTTTTTGATAAATACAATTAAAATAGTAAATCAAGTTGGATTGACTTAAAATTTTACAGAGGAATACTAGACACATATAAATTAAACATATTAAAATTTGGTGATATTCTGAATAGTAAAACTTAGTCTATTAATTTTATAAAATAACAGTTCGTCCAGATCATCAACATGCAATCATATATACACACAATCTAAACTACTTCAAGATAGATGATATATATATATATATATATGCATGCATAGGATTTACTCATTCCTAGGATCAAAGGTGTAGCTATTTATATTAAGAACGAAAATTTGCAAGAAGTCAAGATAGATAGATGAACCTTGAAGAAAGAAAGGAAAGGCGACAACTAGCTTCCGAGAAGAGGGGTGGTGGTCGCCCTTAGGAGCAAAGAGAGAGACGAGAAATGGGGGGACGGGGAGAAGATGACTGCAATCTAAATTTGGAGGGGAGGAGAGGGATGGATGTGTGGGGTGGTTGCTTAGTGACAAGTGCTCTATACTATGCATGACTACACTTGTCACACACATGCACAACTCACTCTACACACACACATACACGTTTTTTTTTTATATATATATATATATATATATATATATATATATATCAGCATTTAATTGTTTAGTCAGGCTATTTAATTAATCACATTGCCACTTAATAGATACATGTAATAGTGGGATAGTCAACAACACACTTTGTTACACATTCAAGAGTTTTCGCTATCGACATAAACCATAGGTCCAATTTTTATTTTCCATGCCAAACATTAATATATGTTATAACATATAGTTTAGATGATAAATAATATCATAGGATAATTTAATGACATCATTTTATGCGATAAAAACCGAGTTCGAAAATTAGGGTTTTCGAACGTTTGAAAAAAAATGGATCACTATAAATCCTTAATGATCTAGCATTGATTTATTGCTAAATAATACTGTAATTACATATAATAATCATAGGAAATTAATTTCTATAATTCCTTGATCAATAAACTCACTTTTCAATTCATCTCTAAACGTTAACGTTTGAAACGTTGCAAAACGTTAATTATCGACTCATCTTGGAATGGTCGTAATAAAGTCATAATCACTTTATTAAATTATTCCATTAATAATGGAATTTAATTCTAAGCTTAATTGCTTAGAAAATATCATGAAATTTTAACTATCGATACGCAATCGACGTTAAAATAATACTACCGATATACTTCATAAACTTCTATTCCTTAATTCACGATTCTCAGTGAATATAAAATAGGAATTCATTCCTTCATAATTAATCGAAATCATTATTCGATATCCATCGACTTAATCATCTCAAATAATTCCTAATTTACGGTTTTAAATACCGTAATTAGCATCTAATTCTCATGATATTACATCCTACCCCTTAAAAGAAATTTCATCCCAAATTTGCATACATCATAAAGTATGGGTATCTTAACGTCATAACATCATAACTTTTCACGTGCTTTCTTTTGTCCATGGTTCCTTCATTAGATTTTCATTAAAGACCCAAACTAGATTATTTAATCTTTGAATCATACGATCAAAATAGTCGAGATTTTCATCATAACTCATTTGAGTTAAAGATCGTGTCATCATGTTGGTGTACTTGAATTGGGTCATTTTCGTATTTCTTAACCGAGACACGTGGAAAACATTTCGTACTTTCCCCATTTGGTGGAAGACTAAGCTATAAAGCTACTAGCCTATCTTTATTGGCTCGTAAGGTTCTATAAAACGTGAACTAATCATTCTTGTATCTGAAATCTTATAATTCTCTAGATGGAGAAATCTTAAGAAACTCTAATTCGCATTTAGGAATGCAGTTCGGATTTACATATACGTAAGACTTTTGGCATCTCCCGAGCTTTTCTTATCCTTTGCCTCGTTGGCGTGTATTTTAATCGTTTCATTTACAAAGTCGATCTTATACCTTTCTCACCTACTTTAATACCATAAAATGGTGGTCGATGCTCTTTCCACATAATGCTCATAAAGGCTATATGGATCGTTGTTTGATAGCTACGGTCGACGTAAACTTAACAAGTGGTACTATACGCCCCACTTACATCTTGGTTTAACACTTATGTTTCCCTTGTATCCTTAAACATTTGGGTTGTCTTTTCGATTGTCATCCGTCGTGAGTGGATATCTATGTTTAAGGTTCAATCTCGTGTCTAACTCCTTTTATGAGTTAGTTCAAAATCTAGGGGTACTCTTGGAGTCTCTATTAGAAACGATAGGTTTTGGTATTTCTTGTAAATATACGATTTCCTTTATGTACGCCTGAGCTAACTTATCGGATCTACGAGTCATCTGAGTAGGCAGAGACAAAACATAATTGGTGGGTCAGTCCACTACTACCCATATGGTAGTGCGACTTCTTTATGACTTTGGCAAAACCTGTCATAAGATCCATTGCTATATCATTCCATTTTCATTCGTGTATCTCTAGAGATCATAACTTCTTATAAGGCCTTTGATACGATGCCTTCACTTGTTGGTAACCGAGACACTGCTCGACAATCATGGTTACATCTCATTTCATTCCTTACTGTCTAACCTTTCTCATAATTTACAATATCACTTAATAATGCCTGGTCGGGCTATATGAGAAGGATCATGAACTTCATTTATGATTTCATTTCTAAGCTTATTATTGCTTGGAAATATATGTATATATCTCTCTTTTAGACAATATAACATTGTCCAGCGTTCCTTAAAATCCTTCAGCCTTTCATTCCTTATCTTAATTTGTATTCAATTCCCATCTTCATTCTCTCTTTTCAGTCATATGTCACCTTGGGTGTGAGAGTACAACTTACGCTCGTCACTAAATGCCCGACTATTTTTGCTCTCATTTTCTTAAACTTTTCAATGAGTTTTCCTTTTCTGTAAGGACATACTATGATTTAGGCTGAATTTTATAACTTAGGTATTAGATTCTACATTAACTATCCATAGGTGATCATTTATCACAATTATAATCTTTTACTCATGTCAGATCCACATTTCTTTGCTCAAGAATAAATTCAAACTTTGCAAATTGAGAAGGGTTCTTAACTTATCATTATAGGAGTGATGTCTTCAAGACATTGGTATTTATACCATCGTAACTATTTCAAGCCATGAGTGGGAAATCATACATGTGGCCTAAGTCATTGTGATGCATAAGCTATTATCTATCTCATATTAATACATAGTTTTACTTTTATTAATCCTCGTAAATTTGATTCCATTTTAGGGTAGCTATGTGATTGGCCTCATACCTTAGAGGGTTCTCACCGATTTCGATATTAGTCAATTGATCTAAGAAAGCGCTAATCTTACCTTATGTCTTTTTGGCTTTCATTTTAGTTGCTTTATCCTTTGCGGATCTACATTGATTTCTTCTAATGACACTATGTGCACGAGGAATATTTCTTTAGCCGTAATTCATACATCATGTACTTGGCAAAATTTGCTCGAACTTTAAAGGTCGTAAGACGATTCTTCGATGTTCTTGATGTTCTCTCCGTCCTTTGAGTAGATAAGGACATCATTCATAAAGATTAGATAAAAAATTATCTAAGACGTGTGGATCACTCGATTTTTAAGGTTTATGGTCGTATCAAGCATTTGTCATCCGAATGGCTTAACCATTAACTCATAGTAGCCATATCTTATTGAACAACTTGTTTTTGTAATTCGGATATCATTCTATAAAGACCATATAATATTTCATCAAAATGCCTCGGTGAGAACTTTTCATACATTACTTACGGTCGGTCTATTAAGCATCGATTACAAGGCATGCCTAGTTCTTTTTCACCCAAAATTTTGACACCTTTTAACATATTCACAAAATTTTCCAAACCACGCTTACTTTACATGTTATAATCACACCATTTTCATCATATACCATTATCTACATATAAGTCTCATGTTATCATAGGTTATATGTCTCGAGTGACCATCGTCGGAATCGTGCCTTTCGTTTAGAAACTTGTCTATATCTCGACACGTTTTACCTCATATATCCGACGCGATCTTTCTCTTCAAAGAGCCTGGGTCACTCGCTCCCGTTTCTTCTTTGGTACCAGAAGTGTGTGTTACTTTTATCAGAAAGTATGGCTGGGTTAGTAGCGGTGATTCTCCTAATCCGCGAGGGCGATAAGATCTTGTCTCTTTGCCCTTCTCGTCTCTTCTTGGTACCATTGACGGGGCGTGACGGGTGACATTTGGAACATCGGTACAAACATCCCTTTATACCATTTGTGTAACTTGTCGGGACCGTGACAAGTACTCGAGGTGTCATTCCATACGCATAATATGTATACTTGAGCCTGTTGACAAATCCGATTAAGTCTGCCCAGACTTTGGAATTTTTCTCCTAGAGAAAATATTCTCTTGATCCTTCTTTTGCAAAATTCTGCCAATCCGTTGGCAAACGATGGATAAGTTGCTGGATACCATCCTCATCCGTCACTCCATAGTTACGAGTATCCATCCAGAGGTGCAAAATTTTTCTCCAAAACTGTTCTATATCCATGTTCAGTTCATAATAAAAGAGCCGATACGCTGCATGCGAGTTATATACTTGTAGGCCCCAGGATTAACATTTTTTACTCGTCAGACTCCCTTTTCTTGCCATCTGTAAACAGATAGTTCTAGATGAGCCAACCTTAATTTTAAAGCAATTGAGGATCCAAAAATTCCGTCACGTAGAATTTCAAATGGAGAGACTATGTCCATGTTTCGAATCACGTGGGTGACATCTATTTTCGAAACTTCTTGTCTCTAGAATTATATCTATATTCCCCATGGATATAATGATCCGAATCATTGGATAAAACCTTAGGCGATTCTAGGTTCAATTCTAAGCTTGAGCAACACTTGTGATGGTCATAATTCTCGTATAGGTAAGGAGATTCTAAATCTTCATTCGCTTACCCTAATTTGGGTTCTATCGCTTCTTCGCATATGATGTCAAAAAGCGAAGCATCTATATTGAACAAAATCTTATAGGTATTCTGAGAAATTTTTCTCATACTTATCAGGCCTCCCGTTTTTTTTATGTTCGTTCAAATTTCGGTGCGAGGCATAGGTTATGTCTACGGTATTCCCGTCTATTTAAGTAACATCTTTTTCATATGTCATTGTCCTTTCCATTAGGACATTATGTTCCCTTGCTATGCCATTCTGTTGCCTCATTCACCCTATACTTCTTGGTATCAGTCTCGTTATGCTTTTACAATTAGCATTTGTGATTAGGTCTACATCAACCTATCCTTTGATATTGATATATTTCGATAACTATGTCTTATCGTAGAGATCGTCATGTCTCTATCACTTCATTCATTCCTAATCCAGTATGAATGATTTAATTCCTCTTTTCACTTTATCGATCTTAGGAATATATTTCTTATATATCCTTACTTTAAACTCCTTTCCATAGAAATCCTTGTACTGGCATTTAGTGCCATCGTTTGTAATATTCCCTTTTGGATGTACGTCATTTCTTCTTAATCCTTTATTGATTCATCATGCAATTTCGCATAAGATAAAATCCTTTGTCCGCTGGGGATGTATTATACTTTTGCCTTGACGTCAAATATCTTTACCATTTCTCGACATTCAATGATTTCTTCATTTCCATGTCGAGATACTTAATACCCACTTTATTGATCGTCACAAAATATGGGGTGAGATTTACAATTAAGTCCACCTTAAGATTCTTCCATGTGAATCTTTTCCGTGTTCTCTTGGATGTATTTCCTTTGCAAGATCTATAGAAACTATCTTGCTTGTTAACTATTAAGTTACACGAGACAAGCGTTTTGTGTCCTTATAACTTAGGGTATTAAGATTCATTTCAAAATAATGAATCTTTCTTAATCCGTTTCTTACTTCCAAGGAATTACCTTACTTATCGAAGTCATAACATCTCCGAAGCTTATATCATATCATGAACTATCTAATTGTATAGCTCATAATTTCTTCGCTATTTTTGACTTTTGTCCATTTCTTGAGCATGGTATCGAAAGTAATCTTACTTTCGTTATACTTGGTTCCCACTTTCGTGACTAGAACCGTTATCATTGTCATATGGCTTGGTAGGGTAGTACGTTCGTACACCATAACTTAAATTCTAAGCATCTTATTTCCATGTCTTGGCCTTGGAGACATTTTCTCCATACTGGCTTACATTCTAGGGCTATCCTAGTCGCTCACACAATCTCGGGGTTATGATTCCTCAATCTCATTATCGTTTGTTTAACCAAGTTTCAATTACTTGGGCCGAATATGCTCAAGCATAATCTCATTAACTTAGGTATAAGCAGAGATTTATTTCCTGAGATGCTATCATTTCTTCATATATATATTCGTTGAAAAGAATATCTTGCATGCATCTTCATTCTTTTAACATGTCTAACCTACTAGCGAGGTTTCAAGGATATCCAACTATCTTAAAGATAAGTTGTAATCGTTCTCGTCATGACATAATAAGTGGAAATTCATATCCACGGATATCATGTACTTTTTTCACTTTTACTCTTTGCATTTAATGCTAAAGAGTATCTTATTCATAACTTTGTTATCATAATAATCGTATGATGGTATAACTTCATCGTTATCAATCTTTGTTAAGCCCATCAGGGTCATCACATTCATGTGTATCATAGGAAAAATATCTCATTTCATCGAGATTTTCTTTACATCATAATTTCTTGATGTCTATCACCTTCGGTGATGCGAAATCTTTAGGTGGTGGAATAAGTCAACCTATTTCATGTCGATATTAATCGCTTTACTAATTCGCACTTAGGTGACATGGTAAGTCAACATTCATCATACTTGATGGTTTCAAGAATCAAGGAGAAATTATCACGACTACTTACAAAAGTCTTGTCTCATCCATCAAGATAATATCTTTTCAATGATTGAATCGATATGTTCCTTGGACTGAATAATGGGGCTCTAGGGCCCGAAGACCAGAATGACGACTACTGAGATTTCTTTGGTCATATGGGCTGGCCAGACCCATCACAAATATTTTCTCAATCACGCAAGGATTTGGGTTCAAAAGGACACTTTATGAATTTTCGGGTTGAAAATTTCTTCAGAAAAAGTGAGAAACTCGAATGAATTCTCAATTGGAACTAGGTCATAGAGTTAAACTCAACGACAGAAATTGGGTAATGGATATAATTTGAAAACTTATATACTCGTAATAGGTCATCAACAAGGTTCTCATTTGTGTCATGGTTTTATTTGTATTACTGAAGATCTTACTTTCTTAGTAACATTCTAAGATTGGTATCATACTATAACGTTCTCACTCTATACAGATCATAGATCTAACGTCAATTGATTCTCGTGGATTCTGGAGTAGGAATCAGGAATTTGGTCCTTCATAAGAGATGAAATACAGTGCATTAGGGGCACGTAGGCGAAAACCATACGTGAAACCGGAGTTCACACGATCAAGAACTAGTTAAAACAAAATCACTGCTTGATGCGTGTAATTTTTCAGCGGCTGTGGCTGAGGTCATAAGCGATGCCGACGCTAAGGTCGTGCGCGCCGTTATCCTTGCCGGTAGTACAGAGTCATACCGATGTCGAGGTTGTCAGACTACCAAGGTCGACATATCAAAGTCGATGTTACTAATTCCCAAGTCAGCGTCGACGATCGCACATGCCGAGGTCGAAGTCGGTCGCACAACTTCGTATAAATCTTTTGCTTTTCGATACTCAAGATGGAATGAAGTTCTCAAATCCATCGTTACTCTTGTTCTTGTAATGGAAGGAAGTTCTTACTTCTATGTTCTTTCGTAACAAGTGATCATGCTTCTTAAAAAGTCTACGTTCTGTTGAGCTAGCATGCTCGTCATCATAATCAACTTTAAGGTTTGAAGTAAAACTTCAAATATTCAAACGTAGCTCATCTGTACGCATGTATTTCGTCGAATTTCAAGAATTCAACATATCATTTTTGACAAATCAATGTCTAATCTCAATCATTTTAAAACATGAATAACATAACTTTGTTCATAACAATGAACCCTTATTGAATTTCAGGAATTCAAACATTTCCTCTTTGGCATATCATGCCGAAACTTTCTCACATCATTGTCATCATCTTTCTTATATCTTCCTTCTTTTCATAACTTTCTTGACAAATCATTTGTCATAACATTCATTCTCAACCTTTCTCATAGCTTTCATTTCTTTTGAAAGATCATTTCAATCATTCTTCACTTCGAACTTTTCGTTTTATTTGAAAAATCATTTCATAAACATTTATCGGCGGGCTAATTTTCAAAACTTTGGAAAAGAGTCATTTACCTCATTTCGGTTGAGATTGATGTGATGGAGTATTGGCGTTGTCATTGATCTCTAGAAGTCTAATGACTCAATCTAGACTTAATCTTAAAGAAGATTTTGGGTTCAAGAGCGAACCGCCTCGATACCACTCTGTCACGACCCTAGATCCTAAGTACGATTTATTAGGGATTGTAACTCTAAACAAGGATAAAAGTACGGGGAGACTCTTTTAACAATAAACTGTAATACATATAGCGGTATGTTCTTGAACTTTAATACATAACTTAGGTTCTGCAATGAAAACATGTGATATGTACATATGACGATGTACTATCAAGGTATAAACATTTCAATGACAATATTCCTATTGCTCAACACCGCTCCATCCATCATCTCGCTCAACCCGCACATTTAAAACAAACATGCGGTGAGTACAAGAATGCACTCGGTGGACTCATGCCAAAATGATTTTATCATTTGTAGATTACACTGCCACATCATGGTAAGACACAAGGGTTTTAGTTGAAATGCCTTGTGCTTACTAAAATATTTTCATCATTTTCAAAATCGTCGCCTGGCCGGGCATTTTTAAGGGTGTATGATCCATATCCCTTAACATCCTTTCATCATATCTTCATAGTCGAACGTCGTGAAGCGAGGCCTCCCTCTCTGACGCCGTGACCGCCGTGAATTGTCCTTACATCACACAAATCACCTTAGGTGTACACGTTAATCCTAGCTGTATAAGCCTTGGCATAGGATCCGATATCGATTTCATACTTAAGTTGGGAGCGACCCAACACATTCATATCATTCATATCATTCATTCCGGATAGGATATATACACAAAGCGTAAACATTTTGGCGGGTAATCTCGTAAACATTTTATCAACAGATTGAAATAAGCATCGTAAATAAATATTTCAATAGCATTTCATTTTGAGTAGAGTAAAGCCCATCCGGACCGTTGATTGTCTTAAACGATTTCTTGGAAAGCAAGCCCTAGGCTTAGCCTATCTATTCCAGGCCTTGAGGTTTTGGGGTTGGAATATCCATCGGTTCTTAGAACCCATATTTCTACTTTAGTGTATATCATGGTATGATATACACTCAATTGAGCATGTAGTAGCACCTAGTCAAATATTTCACGTTAAGTCATGCCTCCGTAAAAATATCATATCGTGTCGTGTTATCATAATTTTGTGCATCTTATTAATGCTCTAACGTACCTTGCGACATAACATAATGAATGCATCAATTACTAGCATGTTAGTCACATAAGTCATATTTCACATAGGGAAGTTCCAACACTTAGTCAAATTTTAAGAGTTTATTTTTCAGCAAAACAGTTTAAAACAACCCAAGTGACATACTTTGGCGATTCATAACTCTCGCTTCAAAATACGTATGGCCGCACAAAGATACGTTCTGGAAACCTATAAACATGTACTACAAGTTCTAGGAAGGAATTCAATCCAAAAGAGTCGTGATTCTGGAGATATAAGGTCTCAAAGTGGGCAACTCAAACTGACTTCTATACTTAGAAAATTTTTCAGATTTCCAGATTTAGCTTAACGACGAGGGTTTTGCGAGGCTCGTAACTTTGACTCACAAAACCAAAATGACTGCAGGCTACCAATTTTGAAACCTTGTAACAAGAACTACATGTTTCATGAAGACCATACTGGAAAATATCTGACTCATCGAGAAATACATAAGTTTAAAGTTGGCTAGTTGGAATGGACAAAACTCAAGTAGGTGACTTTGGGTCAATGAAAGGTATACTTATAAGACTTGGTTTGAGGTCAAACTTTTCAGATCACAACTAGACATGCTAGGGAACATTTCTTATGAAGAAACCCAAGTAAAAAACGGACTAGAAACGGCTCGAACATTCTACGTAAAAGTCAGACCCGAACAGTTTATTAAAATAAAATTTGACTAAGGCATTATGACAAAATAACTTACTGTAATGTGTCAACTTTACAAATTCATAGAGAGCTCATTATAAAAAATCTGGAAATGTAACCCATCATATTGAAAAGCCACTTAAGTCTAGTTTAATTCAGAAAAAGCCTCACTCAATGATCTAAAATAGGTTGAGAGATAAAAATATTTTACTACAAGCTATCGCTACAGTGACAGCTTTGTGCAGTTCGTTTGTAAAATCTGGAATAAATAGTAAACATTTTTAGAAAATTCTGAAAATTTACATAAATCTTATAAACATGTTAAATTATGTTCATGCCAAATTTTAGAGTTTTACCATTATCCAAACTCAAAACGAAAGCCATGGACCGTGGGTGATGAACACGGCAATTTCACAGATTTGTGCAGTGTTTTTGATAAATACAATTAAAATAGTAAATCAAGTTGGATTGACTTAAAATTTTACAGAGGAATACTAGACACATATAAATTAAACATATTAAAATTTGGTGATATTCTGAATAGTAAAACTTAGTCTATTAATTTTATAAAATCACTGTTCATCCAGATCATCAACATGCAATCATATATACACACAATCTAAACTACTTCAAGCATAGATGCATATATATATATATATATATATATGCATGCATAGGATTTACTCATTCCTAGGATCAAAGGTGTAGCTATTCATATTAAGAACGAAAATTTGCAAGAAGTCAAGATAGATAGATGAACCTTGAAGAGAGAAGGAAAAGCGACTAATTAGCCGAGAGAAGAGGTGGGGTGGTGGCGCCCTTAGAAGCAAAGAGAGAGACGGAAATGGGGGAGAAGATGAGTGCAATCTAAATTTGGAGGGAGGGAGAGGTATGGGATGTGTGTGGGGTGGTTGCTTAGGGGTGACAAGTGCCTCTATACTAACATGCATGACTACACTTGTCACACACATGCACAACTCACTCTACTTACACACATACACGTTTTTTTTTTCATATATATATATATATATATATCAGCATTTAATTGTTTAGTTAGGCTATTTAATTAATCACATTGCCACTTAATAGATACATGTAATAGTGGGAAAGTCAACAACACACTTTGTTACACATTCAAGAGTTTTCGGCTATTGCACATAAACCATAGGTCCAATTTTTATTTTCCATGCCAAACATTAATATATGTTATAACATATAGTTTAGATGATAAATAATATCATAGGATAATTTAATGACATCATTTTATGCGATAAAAACCGAGTTCGAAAATTAGGGTTTTCGAACGTTTGAAAAAAAATGGATCACTATAAATCCTTAATGATCTAGCATTGATTTATTGCTAAATAATACTGTAATTACATATAATAATCATAGGAAATTAATTTCTATAATTCCTTGATCAATAAACTCACTTTTCAATTCATCTCTAAACGTTAACGTTTGAAACGTCAGAAACGTTAATTATCGACTCATCTTGGAATGGTCGTAATAAAGTCATAATCACTTTATTAAATTATTCCATTAATAATGGAATTTAATTCTAAGCAATTGCTTAGAAAATATCATGAAATTTTAACTATCGATACGTGATCGACGTTAAAATAATACTACCGATATACTTCATAAACTTCTATTCCTTAATTCACGATTCTCAGTGAATATAAAATAGGAATTCATTCCTTCATAATTAATCGAAATCATTATTCGATATCTTACTGACTTAATCATCTCAGCGAATTCCTAATTTACGGGTTTTAAATACCGTAATTAGGCATCTAATTCTGCGGGATATTACATCCTACCCCCCTTAAAAGAAATTTCATCCCGAAATTTGCATACATCATAAAGTATGGGTATCTTAACGTCATAACATCATAACTTTTCACGTGCTTTCTTTTTGTCCATGGTTCCTTCATTAGATTTTCATTAAAGACCCAAACTTGATTATTTAATCTTTGAATCATACGATCAAAATAGTCGTAGATTTTCATCATAACTCATTTGAGTTAAAGATCGTGTCATCATGTTGGTTTACTTGAATTGGGTCATTTTCGTATTTCTTAACTGAGACACGTGGAAAACATTTCGTACTTTCCCCCTATTTGGTGGAAGTACTAAGCTATAGGCTACTAGGCCTATCTTTATTAGAAGCTCGTAAGGTTCTATAAAACGTGAACTAATCATTCTTGTATCTGAAATCTTATAATTTCTCTAGATGGAGAAATCTTAAGAAACTCTAATTCCGCATTTAGGAATGCAGTTCGGATTTACGCGTATCAGCGTAAGACTTTTGTCTGTCCTGAGCTTTTCTTATCCTTTGCCTCGTTGGCAGGTATTTTAATCGTTTCATTTACAAAGTCAGGATCTTATACCTTTTCTCACCTACTTTAATACCATAAAATGGTGGTCGATGCTTCTTTCCACATAATGCTTCATAAGGCTATATGGATCGTTGTTTGATAGCTACGGTCGTACGTAAACTTAACAAGTGGTACTATACGTTCCCACTTACATCTTGGTTTAACACTTATGTTTCCCCTTGTATCCTTAAACATTTGGGTTGTCTTTTCTGATTGTCTATCCGTCTGTGAGTGGATTTCTATGTTTAAGGTTCAATCTCGTGTCTAACTCCTTTTTATGAGTTAGTTCAAAATCTAGGGGTACTCTTGGAGTCTCTATTAGAAACGATAGGTTTTGGTATTTCTTGTAAATATCGATTTCCTTTATATGCGCTGAGCTAACTTATCGGATCTATGAGTCATCCGAGTATCTCGCGAGACAAAACATAATTGGTGGGTCAGTCCACTACTACCCATATGGTAGTGCGACTTCTTTATGACTTTGGCAAAACCTGTCATAAGATCCATTGCTATATCATTCCATTTTCATTCGTGTATCTCTAGAGATCATAACTTCTTATAAGGCCTTTGATACGATGCCTTCACTTGTTGGTAACCGAGACAACTTTCGACAATCATGGTTACATCTCATTTCATTCCTTACCGTCTAACCTTTCTCATAATTTACAATATCACTTAATAATGCCTGGTCGGGCTATATGAGAAGGATCATGAACTTCATTTATGATTTCATTTCTAAGCTTATTATTGCTTGGAAATATATGTATATATCTCTCTTTTAGACAATATAACATTGTCCAGCGTTCCTTAAAATCCTTCAGCCTTTCATTCCTTATCTTAATTTGTATTCAATTCCCATCTTCATTCTCTCTTTTCAGTCATATGTCACCTTGGGTGTGAGAGTACAACTTACGCTCGTCACTAAATGCCCGACTATTTTTGCTCTCATTTTCTTAAACTTTTCAATGAGTTTTCCTTTTCTGTAAGGACATACTATGATTTAGGCTGAATTTTATAACTTAGGTATTAGATTCTACATTAACTGTCCATAGGTGATCATTTATCACAATTATAATCTTTTACTCATGCTGTATCCACATTTCTTTGCTCGAAGAATAAATTCAAACTTTTGCAAATTGAGAAGGGTTCTTAACTTATTGTCATAGGAGTGATGTCTTCAAGACATTGGTATTTATACTACTGTAACTATTTCAAGCCATGAGTGGGGAAATCATACATGTGGCCTAAGTCATTGTGATGCATAAGCTATTATCTATCTCATATTAATACATAGTTTTACTTTTATTAATCCTCGTAAATTTGATTCCATTTTAGGGTAGCTATGTGATTGGCCTTGTTACCTTAGAGGGTTCTCACTGGATTTCTGATATTAGTCAATTGATCTAAGAAACTGCTAATCTTACCTTATGTCTTTGACGGCTTTCATTTTTAGTTGCTTTATCCTTTACCAGATCTACATTGATTTCTTCTAATGACACTATGTGCCTGAGGAATATTTCTTTAGCCAGAATTCATAATACTGTACTTGGCAAAATTTGCTCGGCTTCTTAAAGGTCGTAAGACAGTTCTTCGATGTTCTTGATGTTCTCTCCCGTCCTTTGAGTAGATAAGGACATCATTCATAAAGATTAGATAAAAAAAATTATCTAAGTACGTGTGGATCACTCGATTTTTAAGGTTTATGGTCAGGGCTGAAGCATTTGTCAGTCCGAATGGCTTAACCATTAACTCATAGTAGCCATATCTTATTCGGAACAACTTGTTTTTGTAATTCGGATATCATTCTATAAAGACCATATAATATTTCATCAAAATGCCTCAGTGAGAACTTTTCATACATTACTTACGAGGGTCGGTCTATTAAGCAGACTGATTACAAGGCGTCTAGTTCTTTTTCACCCAAAATTTTGACACCTTTTTAACATATTCACAAAATTTTCCAAACCACGTTTACTTTACATGTTATAATCACACCATTTTCATCATATACCATTATCTACATATAAGTCTCATGTTATCATAGGGTTATATGTCTCTGAGTGACCATCGTCGGAATCGTGCCTTTCGTTTAGAAACTTGTCTATATCTCGATACGTTTTTACCTCATATATCCGACGATCTTTCTCTTTCAAAGAGCCAGGGGTCACACTGCTCCCCGTTTCTTCTTTGGTACCAGAAGTGTGTGTTACTTTTATCAGAAAGTATGGCTGGGTTAGTAGCGGTGATTCTCCTAATCCGTGAGGGCGATAAGATCTTGTCTCTTTGCCCTTCTCGTCTCTTACTGGTACCATTGACGGCACAGGACGTGGGGTGACATTTGGAACATCAGGGTACAAACATCCCTTTATACCATGCTGTGTAACTTGCCGGGGACCAGGACAAGTACTCGTAGGTGTCATTCCATACGCATAATATGTATACTTGAGCCTGTTGACAAATCCTGATAAGTCTGCCCAGACTTTGGAATTTTTCTCCTAGAGAAAATATTCTCTTGATCCTTCTTTTGCAAAATTCTGCCAATCCGTTGGCAAACGATGGATAAGTTGCTGGATACCATCCTCATCCGTCACTCCTTAGTTACGAGTATCCATCCAGAGGTGCAAAATTTTTCTCCAAAACTGTTCTATATCCATGTCTAGTTCATAATAAAAGAGCCGATACGCTCGTGCGAGTTATATACTTGTAGGCCCTGGGATTAACATTTTTTACTCGTCAGACTCCCTTTTCTTGCCATCTGTAAACAGATAGTTCTAGATGAGCCAACCTTAATTTTAAAGCAATTGAGGATCCAAAAATTCCGTCGCGTAGAATTTCAAATGGAGAGACTATGTCCATGTTTCGAATCACGTGGGTGACATCTATTTTCGAAACTTCTTGTCTCTAGAATTATATCTATATTCCCCATGGATATAATGATCCGAATCATTGGATAAAACCTTAGGCGATTCTAGGTTCAATTCTAAGCTTGAGCAACACTTGTGATGGTCATAATTCTCGTATAGGTAAGGAGATTCTAAATCTTCATTCGCTTACCCTAATTTTGGTTCTATCGCTTCTTCGCATATGATGTCAAAAAGCGAAGCATCTATATTGAACAAAATCTTATGGGTATTCTGAGAAATTTTTCTCATACTTATCAGGCCTCCTATTTTTTTTATGTTCGTTCAAATTTCGGTGCGAGGCATAGGTTATGTCTACGGTATTCCCGTCTATTTAAGTAACATCTTTTTCATATGTCATTGTCCTTTCCATTGGGACATTATGTTCCCTTGCTATGCCATTCTGTTGCCTCATTCACCCTATACTTCTTGGTATCAGTCTCGTTATGCTTTTACCATTAGCATTTGTGATTAGGTCTACATCAACCTATCCTTTGATATTGATATATTTCGATAACTATGTCTTATCGTAGAGATCGTCATGTCTCTATCACTATCATTCATTCCTAATCCAGTATGAATGATTTAATTCCTCTTTTCACTTTATCGATCTTAGGAATATATTTCTTATATATCCTTACTTTAAACTCCTTTCCATAGAAATCCTTGTACTGGCATTTAGTGCCATCGTTTGTAATATTCCCTTTTGGATGTACGTCATTTCTTCTTAATCCTTTATTGATTCATCATGCAATTTCGCATAAGATAAAATCCTTTGTCCGCTGGGGATGTATTATACTTTTGCCTTGACGTCAAATATCTTTACCATTTTCTCGACATTCAATGATTTCTTCATTTCCATGTCAGAGATACTTAATACCCCACTTTATTGATCGTCACAAAATATGGGGGTGAGATTTACAATTAAGTCCACCTTAAGATTCTTCCATGTGAATCTTTTCCTGTGTTCTCTTGGATGTATTTCCTTTGCAAGATCTATAGAAACTATCTTGCTTGTTAACTATTAAGTTACACGAGACAAGCGTTTTGTGTCCTTATAACTTAGGGTATTAAGATTCATTTCAAAATAATGAATCTGTTTCTTAATCCGTTTCTTTACTTCCAAGGAATTACCTTACTTATCGAAGTCATAACATCTCTGAAGCTTATATCATATCATGAACTATCTAATTGTATAGCTCATAATTTCTTACGCTATTTTGACTTTTGTCCATTTTCTTGAGCATGGTATCTGAAAGTAATCTTACTTTCGTTATACTTGATTCCACTTTCGGGACTAGAACCGTTATCATTGTCATATGGCTTGGTAGGGTAGTACATTCGTACACCATAACTTAAATTCTAAGCATCTTATTTCCATGTCTTGGCCTTGGAGACATTTTCTCCATACTTGGCTTACATTCTAGGGCTATCCTAGTCGCTCACACAATCTCGAGGGTTATGATTCCTCAATCTCATTATCGTTTGTTTAACCAAGTTTCAATTACTTGGAACTGAATATGCTCAAGCATAATCTCATTAACTTAGGTATAAGGCGAGAGATTTATTTCCTGAGATGCTATCATTTCTTCATATATATATTCGTTGAAAAGAATATCTTGCATGCATCTTCATTCTTTTAACATGTCTAACCTACTAGCGAGGTTTCAAGGATATCCAACTATCTTAAAGATAAGTTGTAATCGTTCTCGTCATGACATAATAAGGGAAATTCATATCCCACAGATATCATGTACTTTTCTTCACTTTTACTCTTTGCATTTAATGCTAAAGAGTATCTTATTCATAACTTTGTTATCATAACAGTCGTATGATGGTATAACTTCACTGTTATCAATCTTTGTTAAGCCCATCAAGGGTCATCACATTCATGTGTATCATAGGAAAAATATCTCATTTCATCGAGATTTTCTTTACATCATAATTTCTTGATGTCTATCACCTTACTGGTCTGAAATCTTTAGGTGACTGGAATAAGTCAACCTATTTCATGTCTGATATTAATCGCTTTACTAATTCGCACTTAGGTGACATGGTAAGTCAACATTCATCATACTTGATGGTTTCAAGAATCAAGGAGAAATTATCACGACTACTTACAAAAGGTACTGTCTCATCCATCAAGATAATATCTTTTCAATGATTGAATCGATATGTTCCTTGGACTGAATAATGGGGCTCTAGGGCCCGAAGACCAGAATGACGACTACTGAGATTTCTTTGGTCATATGGGCTGGCCAGACCCATCACAAATATTTTCTCAATCACGCAAGGATTTGGGTTCAAAAGGACACTTTATGAATTTTGGGTTGAAAATTTCTTGAGAAAAAGTGAGAAACTCGAATGAATTCTCAATTGGAACTAGGTCATAGAGTTAAACTCAACGACGTAAATTGGGTAATGGATATAATTTGAAAACTTATATACTCGTAATAGGTCATCAACAAGGTTCTCATTTGTGTCATGGTTTTATTTGTATTCTTCAAGATCTTACTTTCTTAGTAACATTCTAAGATTGGTATCATACTATAACGTTCTCACTCTATCGGATCATAGATCTAACGTCAATTGATTCTCGTGGATTCGGGTAGGAATCAGGAATTTGGTCCTTCATAAGAGATGAAATACAGTGCATTAGGGGCACGTAGGCGAAAACCATACGTAAACCGGAGTTCACACGATCAAGAACTAGTTAAAACAAAATCACTGCGCAGTGCAGGTAATTTTCCGCGCGCTCGCGCTGAGGTCATAAGCGATGCCGACGCCAAGGTCGTGCACGCCGTTATCACTGCCGAGGTAGTACAGAGTCATACCGATGTCGAGGTTGTACAGACTACCAAGGTCGACATATCAAAGTCGATGTTACTAATTCCCGAAGTCAACGTCGACAGTCGCACATGCCGAGGTCGAAGTCGAGGTCGCACAATTTCGTATAAATCTTTTGCTTTTCGATACTCAAGATGGAATGAAGTTCTCAAATCCATCGTTACTCTTGTTCTTGTAATGGAAGGAAGTTCTTACTTCTATGTTCTTTCGTAACAAGTGATCATGCTTCTTAAAAAGTCTACGTTCTGTTGAGCTAGCATGCTCGTCATCATAATCAACTTTAAGGTTTGAAGTAAAACTTCAAATATTCAAACGTAGCTCATCTGTACGCATGTATTTCGTCGAATTTCAAGAATTCAACATATCATTTTTGACAAATCAATGTCCAATCTCAATCATTTTAAAACATGAATAACATAACTTTGTTCATAACAATGAACCCTTATTGAATTTCAGGAATTCAAACATTTCCTCTTTGGCATATCATGCCGAAACTTTCTCACATCATTGTCATCATCTTTCTTATATCTTCCTTCTTTTCATAACTTTCTTGACAAATCATTTGTCATAACATTCGTTCTCAACCTTTCTCATAGCTTTCATTTCTTTTGAAAGATCATTTCAATCATTCTTCACCTCGAACTTTTCGTTTTATTTGAAAAATCATTTCATAAACATTTGTCTGGCCAGGCTAATTTTCAAAACTTTGGAAAAGAGTCATTTACCTCATTTCGGTTGAGATTGATGTGATGGAGTATTGAGCGTTGTCAGCTGATCTCTAGAAGTCTAATGACTCAATCTAGACTTAATCTTAAAGAAGATTTTGGGTTCAAGAGCGAACCGCTCTGATACCACTCTGTCACAGCCCCTAGATCCTAAGTACGATTTATTAGGGATTGTAACTCTAAACAAGGATAAAAGTACGGGGAGACTCTTTTAACAATAAAGCTGTAATACATATGGCGGTATGTTCTTGAACTTTAATACATAACTTAGGTTCTTGCAGCGGAAAACATGTGATATGTACATATGACGATGTACTATCAAGGTATAAACATTTCAGCGACAATATTCCTATTGCTCAACACTGCTCCATCCATCATCTGCTCAACCTGCACATTTAAAACAAACATGCGGTGAGTACAAGAATGCACTCGGTGGACTCATGCCAAAATGATTTTATCATTTGTAGATTACATCGCCACATCATGGTAAGACACAGCGGTTTTAGTTGAAATGCCTTGTGCTTACTAAAATATTTTCATCATTTTTCAAAATCGTCGCCTGGCCAGGCATTTTTCTGGGGTGTATGATCCATATCCCTTAACATCCTTTCATCATATCTTCATAGTCGAACGTCGTGAAGGAGGCCTCCCTCTACGACGCCGTGACCGGCCGTGAATTGTCCTTACATCACACAGTCACCTTAGGTGTACACGTTAATCCTAGCCAGGTATAAGCCTTCCGGCATAGGATCCGATATCGATTTCATACTTAAGTTGGGAGCGACCCAACACATTCATATCATTCATATCATTCATTCCGGATAGGATATATACACAAAACGTAAACATTTTTGGTAGGTAATCCTGTAAACATTTTATCAACAGTTGAAATAAGCATCGTAAATAAATATTTCAATAGCATTTCATTTTTGAGTAGAGTAAAGCCCATCTGGACTGTTGATTGTCTTAAACGATTTCTTGGAAAGCAAGCCCTAGGCTTAGCCTATCTATTCCAGGCCTTGAGGTTTTGGGGTTGGAATATCCATCGGTTCTTAGAACCCATATTTCTACTTTAGTGTATATCATGGTATGATATACACTCGATTAACATGTAGAAGACCTAGTCAAATATTTCACGTTAAGTCACGCCTCCGTAAAAATATCATATCGTGTCGTGTTATCATAATTTTGTGCATCTTATTAATGCTCTAACGTACCTTGCGACATAACATAATGAATGCATCAATTACTAGCATGTTAGTCACATAAGTCATATTTCACATAGGGAAGTTCCAACACTTAGTCAAATTTTAAGAGTTTATTTTTCAGCAAAACAGTTTAAAACAACCCAAGTGACATACTTTGGCGATTCATAACTCTCGCTTCAAAATACGTATGGCCGCACAAAGATACGTTCTGGAAACCTATAAACATGTACTACAAGTTCTAGGAAGGAATTCAATCCAAAAGAGTCGTGATTCTGGAGATATAAGGTCTCAAAGTGGGCAACTCAAACTGACTTCTATACTTAGAAAATTTTTCAGGATTTCCAGATTTAGCTTAACGACGAGGGGTTTTGCGAGGCTCGTAACTTTTGACTCACAAAACCAAAATGACTGCAGGCTACCAATTTTGAAACCTTGTAACAAGAACTACATGTTTCATGAAGACCATACTGGAAAATATCTGACTCATCGAGAAATACATAAGTTTAAAGTTGGCTAGTTGGAATGGACAAAACTCAAGTAGGTGACTTTGGGTCAATGAAAGGTATACTTATAAGACTTGGTTTGAGGTCAAACTTTCCAGATCACAACTAGACATGGTAGGGAACATTTCTTATGAAGAAACCCAAGTCAAAAACGGACTAGAAACAGCTCGAACATTCTACGTAAAAGTCAGACCCGAAAAATTTATTAAAATGAAATTTGACTAAGGCATTATGACAAAATAACTTACTGTAATGTGTCAACTTTAAAAATTCACAGAGAGCTCATTATAAAGAATCTGGAAATGTAACCCATCAGATTGAAAAGCCACTTAAGTCTAGTTTAATTCAGAAAAAGCCCACTCAATGATCTAAAATAGGTTGGGAGATAAAAATATTTTACTACAAGCTATCGCTACAGTGACAGCTTTGTGCAGTTCGTTTGTAAAATCTGGAATAAATAGTAAACATTTTTAGAAATTTCTGAAAATTTACATAAATCTTCTAGACATGTTAAATTATGTTCATGCCAAATTTTATAGTTTTACCATTATCCAAACTCAAAAACGAAAGCCATGGACCGTGGATGATGAACACGGAAATTTCATAGATTTGTGCAGTGTTTTTGATAAATACAATTAAAATAGTAAATCAAGTTTTATTGACTTGAAATTTTACAGAGGAATACTAGACACATATAAATTAAACATATTAAAATTTGGTGATATTCGGAATAGTAAAACGTAGTCTATTAATTTTATAAAATCACTGTTTGTCCAGATCATCAACATGCAATCATATATACACACAATCTAAACTACTTCAAGCATAGAGGCATATATATATATATATGCATGCATAGGATTTACTCATTCCTAGGATCAAAGGTGTAGCTATTCATATTAAGAACGAAAATTTGCAAGAAGTCAAGATAGATAGATGAGCGTTGAAGAGAGAAAGGAAAGGCGACGACTAGCTTCCGAGAAGAGGGTGGGTGGTGGGCGCCCTTAGGAGCAAAAGAGAGGCGAGAAATGGGGAGAAGATGACTGCAATCTGAATTTGGGGAGAGGTATGGGATGTGTGTGGGGTGGTTGCTTAGGGTGACAAGTGCCTCTATACTAACATGCATGACTACACTTGTCACACACATGCACAACTCACTCTACACACACACATACACGTTTTTTCATATATATATATATATATATATATATATATATATATATATATATATCAGCATTTAATTGTTTAGTTAGGCTATTTAATTAATCACATTGCCACTTAATAGATACATGTAATAGTGGGAAAGTCAACAACACACTTTGTTACACATTCAAGAGTTTTCGGCTATTGCACATAAACCATAGGTCCAATTTTTATTTTCCTTGTCAAACATTAATATATGTTATAACATATAGTTTAGATGATAAATAATATCATAGGATAATTTAATGGCATCATTTATGCGATAAAAATCGAGTTCGAAAATTAGGGTTTTCGAACGTTTGAAAAAAAATTGATCACTATAAATCCTTAATGATCTAGCATTGATTTATTGCTAAATAATACTGTAATTACATATAATAATCATAGGAAATTAATTTCTATAATTCCTTGATCAATAAACTCACTTTTCAATTCATCTCTAAACGTTAACGTTTGAAACGTTGCAAAACGTTATTTATCGACTCATCTCGGAATGGTCATAATAAAGTCGTAATCACTTTATTAAATTATTCCATTAATAATGGAATTTAATTCTAAGCTTAATTGCTTAGAAAATATCATGAAATTTTAACTATCGATCTGTGATCGACGTTAAAATATCTGCCGATATACTTCATAAACTTCTATTCCTTAATTCACGATTCTCGGTGAATATAAAATTGGAATTCACTCCTTCGTAATTAATCGAAATCATTATTCGATATCTTACTGACTTAATCATCTCAGCGAATTCCTAATATACGGGTTTTAAATACCGTAATTAGGCATCTAATTCTGCGGGATATTACAGCGGGCCTCATTAAAAACCCCATGACCAGTGGGGAAAAGAGTGCCCTTGTGCAGTGTGATCGCGGGCACAGGGGATTGGGAATGTGAACACATGCAAACACATGAGGTGCACTGCTTTGGTTGGGCCTAAGCAGTCCCTCAACACACACACACCAAAAACAACTAATAACAATGATATACAAGATATGGCATCCCAAAAGTTGATCCAAGAGCAAAACTGAGACATCCCTCAGTTCACTACAAAGCAATCTCAAAATGCGAAACAACCGTGTCCACAGAATACATAGAATATAAAACAGCATAAACGTCTTCTTGAATGCTCTTCACAATGGTCTTAACATCGATGGGGATGTCCTCAAAGTTTTTCTTGTTACGCGCATACCAAATGTGATTGACCATTGCTGATAATCCAATCTGCTTAGCACGAAGGATGATAGCTGACCCCGCCTTCTTCTCCCTTTTAATGTGCTTGATTGCACTTGCAATAGTAGTCATACTCCTCGGGAGATGGAGCCATTCTTTGATCTTCTTCCAAACCGTCTCCGTGCCCTTACACTTAAAGAACAAATGATCGTGAGTTTCCAAATGGACATTACAAACAGTACATACCTGTGAGATATTCAAGTATCTCAATCTATCCACCGTCTTAAGTCTTCCTCGCATGGCAAGTCACATGGTGATGGAAAACTTAGGCGGGATGTACTCCTTCCAAATCGTCTTGTGCCAGTACTGCTTCTCTCCCTTCTCCCGGAGGTAGTGATATGCAGCACTCGTCCCTTTGGATCCCAAAACACTCTTAAGAAGATCCGCAGCTCTATCATGATCACCTCCTGAATTCTGCAAAAAACGATCACGAAGGATGAGAATATTCTTAAGAAGGGGAGATAAACGAATGTGATTAGGAAACTCCCATATGGTGGTGGTCTTCAAGTACTCTGCATGGATCCATTGGATCCACAGGGAGTCCTTCTTGGTATGGATATTCCACAATGTTTTGGCTAGAAGAGCTTTGTTCCAAGTCGAGAGATCTCTTAGACCAAGACCTCCTTCATCCTTTGGTAAACAAACAGCTTTCCACGCGACGGGACAGTATGTTGAACCCCACAGGAACCTCCTGGCCATCGCATTGATGCGATCAATGACGGTGGCCGGTAGAGGAAGAACCTGCAACCAGAAGCACTCCACTCCTTGCAGAACCGAGCGAATCAACTCCAACCGTCCTGCAAGAGATAAGTTAAGATTAGACCAACGGTGGATACAAGACGCTATCTTCTCCACTAGTCCACTATACTGAGTGACTCCTAGCTTCCTTGAAGATAGAGGGATGCCTAGATATCTTGTTGGGAGTTCTCCCAATGGGAAGCCGAACAGATCCAAGATCGCCTGCTTCTCAAATGATCGAACTCCCGCCATAAATATCAAGGACTTATGATTATTAATCTTCAATCCTGATGTATTGGCGAAGTCTGCAAGTGCATCTGAAAGCACCTCCATCGATGCAATGTCACCCCTGCCAATTGATGATGTTATGTAATAATTATGTTATGGAGATATTATTATGGATAAGATAAGGTTTATCATGAATTAAACAAGTGGGTTGTGTGTTGTGCTAGAAAGTGCTGAAAATTTGTGTAATTTTATGTGATATTATGAAAAATATCTTGATCCTATTAATTAGAGGATATGATTATGTTGTTAATATTTTATTAAGAGATAATGTAGTAGTAGTTACCAATTAAAAAAAGTAATCTATGGTTTTGTCTTCACGTAGCCGAAAATATTGAAAAAAAGTGTGAACAAATGTGAACATAAAATAAAGTCTTAGTGTAAAATTTTGACTTTTCAAATTTGACACATTTCTATAGTAATATTATAGTATATGATAGTATAAAAAAATAATAATCAACCCTAATGTTTTAATAGTGGCCGATTGTAATGAAAAAGGTAGAAAGAAAGATTAATCTTGATCTTGTGATATTAATGAAGATGGTATACATTAATTATATAATATGATGACATATTAAAATAGGATATGATAGAAATAAAAATCTTATCTTTAAGCCTACAAAGGGACCGAATTCTTTGACCAAAATTACAAGTGTATTAACATGTATCATCATTAAAACAATTTATAAAATTTCATACATTTGAGATTGCCGTGAGCAATTAGGAAAAGGGAAAGAGATATTTTTGGGATTGATAAAGATTGGTATAATAGGATAAGAAAATTTAAAACCTTGTCCTATACTAAGCAAGTAGACGAAAATTGTGCAACAAGTGTGCAAGTGTATTATCTATGATTTTATGTTATAATTATCATGCAAGTGGACAAGGTTTATAAATAAAGGATAAGATCCATATTTTCTTCCATTTTGCTCCAATTAGTACCGAAAATCTTGAGAAAAGTTTGAGAGAGAGTCATTCAATTTCTTCCCAAATCTTAGATAGAAAAACGTTGCCGCCGATAATCGACTCCGATTAAAAGGTTAGAAACGTTACGAGCTTTGTATACATGTTAGAATTTTTGATTTTCATCCATAAAATCTTAGGATATGAGATTATGTTATTTATGATGAATTTTAAGAAATTATGTTTATATGTTAAGATGTTTAGAAATTATGTTTATATGATGTTTCTAAGTGTATACTATGAAAATAATGCAAAGCTAAAGCATGTAATAAATTTTTATGCTAGGACCGAAACCTTGTGAGGAGTATATGTTGATGGACATGATTTTTAATTGTTGATTTGAGCATGAATTAATGATCTATGGTATTAATTAAGCTTGTATGATTTTATGTGAAATTTTTGGAAAACTATTGTACATATTCCCAAAAATTTCAAAAATTATAAGACATACTATGATTTTATGTGATTTTTAGAACGAGAAATATTATGTTTACGTCAAAATATTTTATTAAATGACGTAAGATCAAAAATAAAGTGCTATGTGTGAAATTAATCACATTTATGCGTATTATTGAGCATGATTGTTGGAAAACGTGAAAAATCGAGACTTATGATAATAGGATTGAAAATCGATTAAAAATCGATTTATAAAGCTTACTAATATATATATATAATTCGAAATATATATATATAATAAAAGTCAAAGATGTTGACTAAAGTCAAAATGTACGAAATCGCTAGACGTGATTAAAGTGATGTGATACGTCGGTAGGAATACGACGACGTTGATTAGACACGCTAAGGCGTGTAAGACATATTAGAAAGATCCACGAATCTTATTAGACTTGGGCGTTTTAGAAAACGTGACCAGCGTACTAAATTAATTTCTTACGTAGAGGAAGCGTGGACGCAATCGTTGGCGTTAGAAAGGCGTGTTGAAAAGCTACGTGCGGTGGGCTTTACTCGAAAACCCTTTTATTTATTTTTTTACGCAAAATGCAAAGTATTTATTTACAAAGCTTTCGGTTGAGAAATGATGTTGAGAAGTGATATGATTACGCCCAAAGTGTTTATGTTTTGTGTATGAATCTATCGAGTGTTGGTTCGCCAACCGAGAAAGAGATCTGATTGTTGGGTCGCTCCCAACTTATAGAATGAATTCGGATCTGTGCTAGAGGATGAATTCTGGTCTATTCTAGCACGGAGGTCGGTCGGGTCTGTGCTAGAGGATGTATTCTGGTCTAATTCTAGCCTGGATTTATGCATAATAAGGTGGGTGTGTGCGAAAGGATAATTCTCGGCGGTCCAGTGACGTAGAAGGAAGCCTCCTTCTACGGCGTTTAAAGAAAATGTTATATGAGATGAGTTTATGAGAAATGATATGGATCATACACAAAGAGAAAATGCTTGCCAAGCGGCGTTTTGAGAAAATGAGAAATGTTTTAGTAAGCGCAGGCCTTTTCAACAAAACCCTTGTGTCTTACTGTAAAGGAGCAGTGTAATTTAAAGTTGATAAAATGTTTTTGGCAATGAGCTCACTGAGAGCATCATTTGTACTCAACCCTGCATGTTTGTTTTTAAATGTGCAGGTTGAGCTGAAGATGGGATGGATCAGTGTTGAGCAGTGAGGTCATTTGTTGCTGAGAGTAGAACCTTGAATACACATCGTCACATGTGTACTTCACATGTTTTCCGCTGTTAGATTATGAAATCATATGTATGTCATGTTTTTGTTAAACCCTAAACTCATGAAGTTCTAGAAATATTCCCGATATATGTCACACCATTCAGTGTTCCATGTCATTATTCGTTACTTAATCCCGTTTCAATTAACAGTCCCTGCTAATCCGTACTTTGGGTTGGCGGGCTGTTACACACCTGAAGGTGAACCACGGCATTTCCCCGTCGTCTATGACATTATGGACCACGCGATTTTCACCGTGGTCTATAACTGAATAGACCACGCGCATTTCCCCGTGGTCTATAACTGAATAATATATTTTTGTTATTTTATTATTTATTGAATATCGGTTTGCATAATTTGAATGCATGTTTCTGCTAATTAAAAATAATAATAAAAAATAGATAAAAATATTTCTCATAATATTTATATCAAAATCAAGGTACACATTTAATAAGCATTCAAAAGCGTTATATCAGGAAAATTCTCAATCTACATGTATTTTCTAACTAGCTACAAGTATTTTCTAACTAGCTACTAAAATTTATCCAAAAATATCCATTCACCATCTTCAACAACAAATATTTTCTAACTAGCTACTAAAATTCATCAAAAAAAAATCAACTTCACCATCTTCAAGCATTTCACCATCTTTGCTTCAACAACATCAATCATCTAACTTGATCTCATCTACATTATTAGAATAAGATGTAAAATGGTAAGAAATAAAATTTAGTACATCAAAATCATTATTTTCAACAAAGAGTATGAAACTTACCATCGTCAACCACCATAGAATCAGCGACTAACTCGGACCACTCTATACGGACTTCATCGATTTCTTTTTTCGAGTAAAAGCCGTTAGAAAACTATTAAAACAAAATAAACATTCTATTAGTAAAAAAGTAAAGAATTAGTATTTAGAAAATTATGGATTAAAATGCCACTTTATGATTACCATAGTAGAAATTGCAATGGTGTTATCCGAACCATAACCCTCAATAATATCTCTCATGTAAGGAAAACATAGAATCCAAATTGCCTTCCACCAGGTTGTTCTTGACACTATGTGAAATGCATAATTAGAGTTATGTACATTTTGAACGACAAAAAATTTCATAATTAAGTGTTATGGCGAGTGTTTCATACCTTGACCATTTCCCACAAGATATTCTGTCTCCCTCTCTTTCCTATGCTCATATTGAACATTTTTAGGGCCCTGCCGAGAGTCGTAGCTATGTCAAATTTAGGAAACAGGGACCGGGTGGTTTAGCTTGAACAAGCTGGTTCAAATTAAAAAAAAAAAACCATGGCATAATCATATAAAATAATTTGAGTGTGAAATTATATGAGTAAACAGACTTCAATCTAGGCACGATGTGACGATGGAATGTTCTACATCTGCACGAAAAAGAGGAGGGCTAAGATAAAATAACAAAGCAGAAGGAGCAAAACTAGGAAAGAAGGACAAACAATAAATCATGACATTATCATAAACATGATAATGTTTATGATATAAATGTAAAATGATAATCACATAAGTCGGATATAGTGGTAAAATATAATCAATTCAACGAAAAGATCTAATTCCTTGCAGATCAATGTATTATTCCCTCCAAATTCCAACATTTATCAAATTTATGTTGCTTAGCTGATGACATCATTTTTAATGTAGACTATTTCCATTCATTTATTCAAAATACATACCATTTCAGTTTACTTCCTGCAACTTTATTATACACATAAATATTGCATGTCTAGGAGTTGAAACGAGTTGGACCAAGACAAAAGCAGTTCGTTTATACGAATTCTAATAAGAAAAGTTAAGATCTTGATGCAGGCTGTTGATTAAGTAATTAAATAAAGAGATCCACACAATAGTTGGGATTCTATAAGTATAGTGACAGGAGTTGAAGGCCACTAACATTTACTTGTTGACTATATAAACCGTGCTTATGTATTCAAGTTTTAATACTTGTGTGATATGTAACACTATCAGTTGAATAAATTAGAAAACAAATTTGTCAAGGTATTTCTATTTTATAATTGCAAGTCAAAGTAATTAATATCGATAGCATATAACCACAAAACCTGCTAGTCTAGTGCTCGAGGAAGGCCGATGGCGACAAGTCGAGGTGTTAGTCTAGTGCTCACTCTTTCCAACCAAAGTCACTAAGTATGCTCAAGGAAATTCAGATCCCTAGGCAAGATCTTGAGTGAATGTAGAGTAACATGGTCAATCAACCAAGAGAATAATATTAATGATTGGGAGTCGAGTTAGCAATTACAATTGCAAGCCATAATTTAAACCTTAACCACCAACAATCTTGAGGACATTCACCGCAATATGAACTTTGCCCTACATTACGTATAATTAGCAAAAGCAAAGCCCTCACATTCATACAATATGAACCATGACGACTATCATTCTTCCATAATTGTATTACACGGTGCTAGGTTCACTTCTTCCCCACGTCTACTTTGGTCGCTCCTCTTGTAATCTCGATCCACATCATCGCCTCGAACATAAATTTTATTCATTCACTAACAATTGTCATGAGCTCAAAATCTTAAATAGGAAAGTAATGTTGACTAAACAAGGAGCCACTCAAAAAGATTAGAATTACCAAAACATTTCTTTCGCCAATTGGCAAGTGCATATGGGCAAAAATTATACTTAGCCAAGACAAAATATTAAATTCGTGGTAAAGATTAGGCGGTTGAGAACAAATTGCGCAGACTTGAGAACAAGCAAAATATGAAATCACATAGATGTGATAGCAAAATGACTCTCTTCTTTTCATTTAGAAAATAAAATTTTATAATATCAAAAGAACAAAACATCAATAAAGTAGCAAATACATGTCTAATTGAAACAAGCTTAATCCCAAATGATGCATGACACAAACATTCAATTTGAAAGACCACATGCAAAGTTATAAAAGCAGAGAGACATTGGGCAAGGATTGGGACTTAACTTGTCTCTAGACTTGTAAATGTGTTCCTCAATTCTATCTTTATCACCGATCAAAACCACAAACATCCATCGATTTTGGTTTTTACATGGACCCATACATCACTTATATGAATGTCTAATAAAACTATAAATTATATAATCAACATAACAAAAGCGTGTACTGCGAGATTATACAAACATAAACTCAACAATGACATGTCAATGATCAAAACGAGAAATCGATCAAGGAAGTAAAACAAAACCATGCCGGTGAACTTATAAGCGTAAGAAAAGGAAAGGTTTAGTTTTGAAAACGTATATTCGTTATGCATTGGGTTCATAATTATTGTCTTTTATAAATTGTTTTATTCGAGCTCAATTTGAGTTCGAGTTCGAGTTCAAGATCGAACTCGAATTCGAGCTCGAGAAGGTTAGTTGTTCATTTCTTAATCCACGAAACAACTAGCACAGTAGATTGTACTAAGTAATTGCAGTTCTAAACACACAAAGAATACATTAAAATAAGAAATTAACAATCTAGTTCTACTTTCACTCAAACAAATCGTCAAACACATTGGCCTCAAACTCAATCAACGCATCCTCGACAACCGCAGCGAGCTTCTAATTCCGGAGGCTGCAGCCACCACCGTAGCCCCAATTTCCTCCCTCCCTTAACCAAATTCCTTTCCTCACCCTTTATTCCCTCTTCATCATTACTCAAATTCATCTTGCCGCTCTTACTCCTCACCTTCGCCGCAGCGCCTCCACTTTCACCGTCGGAGTTGCTCGCCATCCCGTTTTCCCTGGCCACTCTCTCAAAATCATCCCCCAATTTTCTCACCTGCCTTTTCTTTCTTGGCCGCAGCCATCTCCTTTTTCCTCGTCCTCATCCAGTAATCTGACCACCCGATGCCGCTTAATCTCCATCGGAACGCGCGGCAGAGATGGGGTTTAACTGATCTCGGTTCGGGTTTCGTCTTCCTCGCGACGCGAGGGGGCTGATTTTTTGACGGATTTCTTCGAAATTGGGGATCTATTGAAGATGGGCTAAAAGACCACATGGATAAGTGGCGAAAGACCACGCGGCCTAAGCCCGTAGTATTTAGTCAACGTGGATGTTAGACGACGCGGAAAAAGCCGTAGTTAATAAAAGTTATGTGCTAATAGACCACGTGGTAAGGGCACCGTTGTCACAGCCCAGTTTGGCTTATCCTTGCCGGTCCGTGACTTGGGGTTCGGTTTAAGTGAATATAAAAGAATAAGGGTTTCAACTCATTTCATATGTGAAGAAATATGAAATTCCAAGTGTAAACGAGATCAAGGATAGAGCAAAATAACTTATATAAAGAGTTGATACGAAGGTTCGGACAAAATAGCAACTCTTACAAAACTTTCAACAGGAATATCAAGACTTAACATAGTATCAAACTATAACAGAGTTCAAGAGTTTGGCAGCGGAATGAACGTGTGAGACATGCATATGGAGATGCATTCTCAAGGCGAACCAAAAATACTTTATACTACTTGACAAAAGATTCCGCTCAACTCCCGCTCTGTTCCATCACCTACTCAACCTGCACATTTAAAAACAAATATGCAGGGCTGAGTACAAAGATGCACTCAGTGGACCCATGCCGAAAATATTTTACTTTACGAAATATTGTACTGCCCTCATCACAGTAAGACATAAGGGTTTTATTTGGAAAAGGTCTTGTTCTTACAAAATACATTTTCTCATTTCTCAAAATCATCGCTCGGCCGAGCATTTTCACATCACTACAACGTATATTCCAAGTCGGCTATGGATAAACGCACCGGGAGGGAGGCCTCCCTTCACCCGGACGCAAACAACCGCCCAACGGTTCAGAGCATGATCGCCCAACGGTTCAGAGGCCCAACACGTGTACACAATCCTAGCTAGGCTTTCTCCCTTACTCCTCTAGCATAGGACCCGAATTCGTAACTTCCTGTTGCCCCAGGCAACCCGAATGGACATATACAAAACATAAAACATTTTCTGGCAGACAATATCGTATCTCAAAATTTTGCAGTAAAATAGTACAGTAATAACAGTAAAACATTTTCCAAAAAGCTCGTAATTAGTTTTGGTAAGAAAGCCCACCTCGAGAACTTAAAAAGTTCTTATGTCACTAGGGTTTTATTTTCCGTTTCTCCTCTCCTTCGAGTCAAACCTTATCAACGTAAGAAACGAGATTTTAGCATATCATCATGCTTCACAAGAATCATCGATCCGAACCAACGTACGTACTATCCTTTCATTCATTCCTTAGTTCAAATCGTTCGACGTAACGTACGAATCTTAATTTCATATCTAACATCATCACGTACTGACTTTACTTCTCGTCCTACGTATATATACTCAAATTCTACGTATTCACAGTCTTATTCTCATAAGTCTCAACTTCTCTACGTATCACATCGTATGATCCACATATCACATATCATAAGACATCATAATTCTTTGTTCACAATTTTGAAAATTTCAATTTCTTTTTGAAAATTTTATTTAATTATATAATATATATTTATTATCATATATTAATAATATGATATAATATTCATCATACATAACTTGTACATCAAATATTTTCATATTTTGATTATTTTCTAAAATTTTCATATATCATTTCATATTTTTCCAAAAAATTTCACATAAAATCATAAAATTTTAAACATGAATAACTATCATTATTTCATGTTCAAAACATCAATTAAAAATCATGTTCATCAACATATGGATCCTACATAATTTCGACCATGGTATATAATTTCATAATATGTCTATCTTGGTATTAGAATCATAATACATGCTTATAACATCATATAAACATATTTACTTAATAACTCGACATATAGCATAGGTTTCACGTATGTCACATAATTTTCGAAAGCATGTAATAAAACATATCACATATGATTTTCTAATATTTTTGCATAAAATAATAGAAGTAGTTAGGTTTCTAACCTTCTACTTGTTTTCGGTCGACGTCGGCGACGTTTTCTCTACTTACGATCGAAGAGTGCTTTGGGTAACACTCTTTATTTTTTCTCTCTTCTTTTCTCTCTATTTTCTTTGTATTTTCGGTTGGTATGGTGTGGTATGGGGGTGGTCTCCTATTTATAGAGTTTATAAAGTTATATTAATCATTACTTTATAAAATATCTTAATATAAGGTCAAAAATTACAACTCATCCTTATCCCTAAATTTTCGATCCACATGAGTTGTAAATGAGTCATTTTGATCTTATCTTAAACTTTAATTATTCATTATACCTTATCTTTTGAAATTATAACATCTAGGTGTAAAATCAAAATTACAACTCATACCTTAGCCTTGAGTATTTTCGGCCACCTCCATTGCTCATGAGATAATTATTTTATTTTATTCTATAGTTTATTATGTTATTTTATTATTTAATTAATATACCTTATACTTATCATAGAATAAATAAATTACTACTTTATATAATAAGTGTGTGTTTTCGGCCCTCTCTCTAGCTTTAGGATAAATTTTTAATTTTTTCTATACCATATACTATAATATTATCATATAATAATATCATATTTGAAAAGTCAAAGTTTTCAACTTAGGATAAGGTGTCATTTTCAAAGAGTTTCAAAAATATTTCCAACCTTAATTTTAGTCCATAATTTCGGCCACTAAGATCCAAAAACCATAGGTTACTTGTTTAATTTGATAACTATCTCTACTTTACACCTAATATATCTTATCTTTATAATTATAGCACTTCATTAATTAAAGCATGATATTTATATTCATTTCACCCTTAATAGTCAAAAATTTTCGGCCCTTATGTAATATATATGATACATATTTTATTTTCTTCCAATAAATAGCTATGTGACACAATAATAATCATAGATGATAAAATAAATCATAGGAAAATTAATTAAGATCATTTCTTTGTAATATAGTAAAGTTATCGGCAAATAATTCGAAATTACGGATAAATTATCAAACTATTATTCTTTTCATAACTAATATTGTTTTCATGATGAATTACATGAATATAATGATATTATATCATAAAATAAATTTTTGTAACATTTCTAAGCAATTTCCCTAATTTTTCGAAAATTAGGGTTTCTTAGGAACTAATTTTTATAAAATTCCATTCTTACCCTATTTTATAAATTTCGAAATTTATATAGTTTCTAGGAGATAAGATTGATTTAGAATCATGATATTTATCAAGTATATAATTAAATAAATTATTTAATACAATTATCACATAAAATTGTGATTTTCGAAAATTTACATAAAATCATACCCTATTTTCGAAAATTATGAGTTTCTAGAAACAAAATGTCATCTCCTATGATGTTTATCACATTATCACACATTTTTATGAGATAAACATTATCTATGCTTAGTCGTAACCTTATCTTATTATTTTATAAAAATATCATAGCATACTTATCTTAAAAATGTCATTTTCCAACCTTATCCTATACATCTCATTAATTTCGAAAATTACACCTTGGTTCAAGATATTTATCTTATCATATACTACATGATAAACATGATAACTCATCACATAAAATCAAGTGATCACATATTAAATCACAAATTAACCCTTTATACACTTAATTTTCGAAAATTACCATTAAATAAGGAAAAATATTTCTTTCTCTTCCTTAGTGTAAATAATATCCCAAATATACTTAAAAACATATTTAAAATTTATTTCGTTCCAATTTTTAAGAGAAATTTCGATTTATTCAAAATCGACAATTACCGACGTTCACTTTCATACTCGTTTCTATCGCATCGTTCCTTCTTTATTTTGAAATTTTAAATCCGAAATTGGGTATTACATTCTACCCTTAAAGAAATTTCGTCCTCGAAATTTACGTATTCTCACAAATGTTCTCTTTCCTTCTCCATATTGCACTCTCCATTCTGACGTTGGTACCTCGTACCCATTTAATCATCGTATGACCCTTAACCTTCATTCACATCGATTAATTTCTAAATCTCCGATTCCATATATCTAATATCCTCATGTTTTCTAATCGTATCTATTCAACTATCGATTCTTATAGATGGTGAGTCCTATGTCCAAATCTAAGTTTAAGCGAACATATGCTAACATCGTGTCTTCTGCCTTTGATGAAGAAGATTCGTATTCCTTTATCTCGTTTCGTGCCAAGTTCTAAAATACTCGCGTATAATCTTATAATATCGTAGTCTTGCAGTTTCTGTGGCGATAATATAATCACGAGTATATTGAAAACGTATTGTTACCTGTCGGGTCGTTCTAGTCATCTTCACGTTGCTGTTGATTTATAGCATAAACCCTTGGTTGTTGTCGCTGAGCTTGTTGTGGTGGATTAGGTCTACCTACCATTCCTTGTCCTAGTGGTGGGCAATCTCTTGCAAAATGTCCCTGTTGTCCACATCTATAACAGTTCACACGTCCCGCTTCACAAGGACCAGTGTGCTGCCTACGGCATCGGGGACATTGAGGGTACGTCAGTTGGTTGTTTCTACCTTGTCCAAAATTCATTGGACGACCTTGCCCTTGCCCTTGGACCCACGGTGGCCTTTGATTTCTTGACCATGGCCTTCTTTCAGCCTCGTTGTAGTAGTTACCTTTGTTACGAACTTCCTCCCATTTCCTTTTGCCCTTGTCTTCTTGGGCTAAAGCTAGTTTATTCTCCGGCAATGCTTCCTCTATATCCAAAGCCCTTCCCAAGGCCTCGGTATAGGTCATTGTTCCATGGCTGGCAAGAGATATCCTAATCTCAGGCCTTAGTCCAGATCTAAACTTGTCAGCCATCTTTTCATCGGTATCTACTAGATTCTGGGCAAACCTTGACATGTCACATAATATCCGATCATATTCTGTTATCGTCTTATTTCCTTGTTTGAGACTGAAAAACTCGTTTTCCTGTTTCTTTCTATAACTCTTGGGAATATACTTATCATATAGTACCGTTTTGAAATCCTCCTGTAAACTCCTCCATTTGTTCATCGATCATAATCTTCCTTCGGTCTCCCACCAAGTCTCACGAACCCGTTAATTGAAAGGTAAGCAGAAAGCCTTTCCGATTCGTATAATGCAGAAATTGAAAATTGTTCTATCGCTCTTACCCACACCGCTTCATCGGGGTTCAGGTCCCATTAAATGTGGGCGGGTTTTGCTTGAGGAACAGTTCCTCTACTCTACGAGGCGGTGTTGGGTGTTGGAATTACGTTCGGAGTTTCCTCTCATCTCCCACGTCCCAATTCTCTTCTAGGAGGCATTCTTAACGTTTTAAACAAAACAAACGCCAACTTCTAATTAATATCTTAGCACATAACCTTATTATTAGATCATGGAACATAAAACATATCACACGCCGAGATATTTTCCACATCAAGTCACGTAAACATCATGTATCACCAAAATGCCTCAACGAGGACTTTTCTATATATTAGTTTTTCAACGATTGGTTTCTTTAACTTAGTACATAGCGTGATGTTCTATTTACACTAAAATTTCAACACCACAAAATATCACCAAACTACGTTTTCTCTATATACATGCTAACCATACTATCTATGTCATAACTGACTTCATAAGTCTTACTATATCTAAGTGTTTGATGCCCCGGGGGGTCCCTCGTCGGAATCGTTCTTCTTTTCTGGAAATTTTCCCGTTTCCAGATATGTCTTTGCCTCCTTTATGAGACGATCCAAATCCTTCAAAGAACAATCGAAGTCCTTTACAGTGTTGGTTTTCTTATTTCTCCAAGTAGTAGCCCTTGTCTCTACTGGTCGTTCTCCCAATCCTCTCGGGCGATAGGATCCTGTCCATTGCCCATTTTCATCTATTTCTTGCACAACTGAAGGAACATAACGTGACCTGGTGTACGGAGTTCCTTGGTACAACCATTCCTCCATCTTTTCATACTGTCCATCCGATTTTAGGAAAAGTTCGGTTCCATAGGTGCTTCTCCATACACATTGTATGTATATCTGAGCTGGCTGATAAACTCTGGTAAATTTTCCAGAACCTCCGAGTTTTCTTTATAGAAAACATACTCCCTTGCTATTTCTCTTGTATATCTTTGCCAATCTGTTGGCAAACGGCGGATGAGTCGCTGGATCCCATCCAAGTCCGTTACTCCATGTTTGTGAGCCTTCATCCTCAGTTGTAGAAATTTGTCCAAGAACTGCCCTAAATCGGTGCCTATTTTGTAATAGAAGAGTCGATACTCCCTTGTGAGTTCTAGGTCCGAAACGTACGTGTCCGTACTCTTACCCTTATCATTCCCATTTCCTGCCATCTGAATACAGATAGTTCTAAGTGAGTCTATTTTTAAACTTTAAAAGCAACGGGGAAAAACTTAGATCATAAGGATCTCTTAAGGAACTAATCTTCACAAAACACAAAGTTTGTGAACATCCTTCAACATAAGCTCTGTAAGCACTTATCTTTATTTTCTCACTTATCATTCTAGTTCCCAAGTTCATCTATCGTTCTAGATTAAATTCGTGTAAGCAACAATTGATTATGTCGCGTAGAGTTTCAAATGAGAACTATGCCCACGTTGCGAGTTGTTGTGAGATAAATGTATGCAACACAATATTATGCAAGTGCACGTAATCAACAAGTAATATACGGAAATATTCCGAGATCGAATCCACAGGGAACACACTTTTTAAACCACGTCGAATACAATTTGTTTGTGATTATGAGAGAGAAACAATTAAAGAGAACTTTTACACCGAGACGAGGTGGAATTTCAGACAATATATGATTAACAAACAGATATTAGGAGGAAAAATAGACTTGACCATTTGATTCCACCCATGCTCTATACTCGCTACGCCTCAACATTATCTTTGCCTCGTTATTATGACATGAAATCTTCCAACTCTTAGTATTTTTCCAAATCTAAGATTATACCCTCTAAGCTCGTCAATATATTCCTATACATCACAAACCGCCAACCCTAAGTCCGATTAGGCGGGATTATTATTGATCTGAGGATTAAAGGACTTAATGATAAATGAATATGAACCGATAAAGGAAACGACGAACGATCTCATAAAACTTCAAAGGATTTAGAGGTAACAATGTATTACATACACACTAGACCAACAGATCCTTGACAAAAGAGTTCGACTGATCTGAAGGTAACATGCATCAATATTCAATACATAATTGTGAGTTCTAAGCAGCGGAAAACATGTGAATTCATATATGACGATATGAATTCAAGGTTAAACTATATCAGCGACAAAAACTCCGACTGCTCAACACCTTGCCATCCATCGTCACCAACTCGCACATTTAAAAACAACATGCGGCTAAGTACAAGAATGCACTTAGTGGACTCATGCTAAAATAATTTCTTTAAATTACACGCCCCTATAGTATAACACGAGGATTTTAGTAGAAATAACTCGTGAATACCAAAACACTTTATCATTTCTCAAAAGATCGCTGGCCGGGCATTTTACGTATGTATGATCCGTATCACTTTCATATAACTTTCTCATAACTCATTCACACCGTAGAAGTAGGCCTCCTTCTACGAATGACGCGACCGGTCGAAGATGTTGCTATCGGCTCACGATCACCTATGGTGTACACGTTAATCCGGCTAGGAATTCGTGATTCAGCACAGGATCCGATATCGATTTTCTATAAAGTTGGGGCGACCCAACAAGCGTATTACTTTCATAGTTGGCTCACCCAACCGCTTGATAGATCCATACATAAAACATAAATACTTTGGGCATGTAATTGAATAACAGTTCATAAACATTTCTCAATGAAAGCTTTGTAAATAAATACTTTTGAAGAAAGCATTGTAAATAAAGGGTTTTCGAATAAAGCCCACCGAGTATTTAGGTCTTTCTACGGTCACTTTTACGTCTCTTCTCAATTCACGCCCACCTTAACTTAAGAATTATTTGATTACATTGGTTACGTTTTGAAAGAGACGACCATTGTCTATAACGTCCTATGCATCAAATAATGCTAACGTCGAACTTATTTAGACTTTTCCTAACCAAAATGTTGTTGATTATGAAATCGTTCATCATATAAGAGACATTCCATCTCTTTAGCATATAATGTATGTTTTAATGTACTTACGTAACGTAAGTCACATTGTTACTATACGTACTCCGTTACATAGATCGTGTATTATCGATTTTCATGCGATTTGACCTTGGTCAACGTTTTTGGTCAACAATTTTGACTTGATCAACATTTAGTCAACAATTTGACTAAAGTCAATATTTTGACTTTTTAATTCCTTTTATGTAATTCTATTATTTTATGTGCAATTCTTGTCCTAAAAATTCCCATAAAATCATAATATGTTTAAAACATCATTTTGGACATATTATGCAATTATATCTCATAAAATAAATTTATAACATTAATACTTATAACTTATAGTTTTTGAAAACCCTAATTAAACTAAGCAAATAATTTCCAAAAATTCCAATAAAATCACATAACACATAATCATCTATAAACATCTTTATTATGATATCATTTTTATTTATTGTGACTTATTTAAGTTAATCTTCCTAAGTCACTTTTGAAATTTTGGACTTAGGTCCAATAAATTCTTAACAAATCCAATAAATTCCTACAACACTATATTATGATTCTACACTTTCAATATGTTATGATAACACTCAAACATGGATTATATCACAACCTAATACTAAGGTTTTCCAAAAATTCTACATAAAATCATACAAGCATAATTAATCCCTTAGATCATGATTCAATGCTCAAATCAACCATTAAAATTATAATCATCAACATATCATTCCCTTAAATTTTCGGTCAATATATAAAATTTAATATCATGCTTGATTTTGAGATATAATTATACTATATGCTTAATAACATCATATAAATACAATTTCTAAACATATTAGCACAAGTTTCATGATTTTCAAAAATCACACATATAAACTAAGCTTACAACATGAATTCTAACGTATATACGAAGCTCGTAAGAAATCTAACCTCTTAATCGGAGTAGAATTGATCGGCGAACGTTTATTTGCTCTAAGTTTGGGTTTGAAGGATTGGACAACACTCTCTCTCTTTCTCTCTATATTTTCGGTTACTATGAGTTGTGAATGAGAAATGAAGAGCTTCATCCTATATTTATAGGCATATGCAAGTTGTATTATAATTATTACACTTAAAATATCTTATGTACACTTGTGATCCTTCATTAATTTTCGGTCCCCACTTGTACAAGGAGACAAAATTTTATCTTATCTTTACAACTCATTCTTAGGTCACCTTATCACTTAATAACTGCATTGGATAATCCTTATCACATTGTATAAAGTTTATCACATAGTGTGATATATGTGTGTGTGTCGCCCATTGCTTAGTTTTAGGATTAATTTTTTTTTTTTTATCTTATACTATATTATTATTATGTAATAAGATAAGGTTTGAAAAGTCAAATATTTCAACTATACATGTGTCACTATTATAATCTTTGGAAATTAGTTTTTTAAACTTTATTTCTACCTATTTTCGGCCCCCCTCTAGAAGACACCCTAGGTTACTTGTTCAAATTGTATACTACTACTACTACTTTACACCTATTATGGGATAAGATACAACTCATACCCCTCATTAATTAAAGGATGATACTTATCACATAAAATCACATAAAATCACACCTAAACCATCAAATTTTCGCCATCTATAACACAAGTGTCCTCCCACTTGTGCAACTTGTAATACACCTCATATTAACTCTTATAATATCACATTAATTTAATGATTATGATATATAATTCATTGGATAAGAATTAAATTCAATTTCACACTTTAGAAACATAATTTTCGAAAATTAGGGTACTATGTGCTAAACATTTTATTTTATTGTAACAAATAGCTAACACATAGTTATGAGACACATTATAATCATAGATGATGAATTTAATCATAGGAAAAATATTTGGAACCATTTTAGACTTCAAAACCCTAATTTGAAAATTTAGGGTTTTCGAAACCCATTGTTTTTGGCACATCTTATTCCTAAATTTTCTTGCATTATTTTGATGACAAATAATTCTCTTATATCATAAAATAAACATAGGAATTTGAATTTTATAATTCCATGATCGTTTGACCAAGTTATGGAATTATCTCTAAACGTAGACGTTTGAAACGTCTCTAAATTCACATAAGTGAATTGTCTTTAAAAAGTTTCAAAATAAAGTTGTAACAACTTTATTTATTCCTATAATAATAGGAAATTTCAAAATTTAAGCTTAATTGCTTAAAAATAATGTAAGGCTTAACTGACGACTTTAGCCGACGTTAGAACATTACGTTCGAAGGAATATCAGGAACTATATTCCTTAATTCACTAAGCTTCAGTGAATATCACACAGAAATTTTCCAGTTATGTGTAGTCAAAGTTGAGCGTTGACTAATTAATATTTTTAATTATCGAGCTTAAAACCCTAATTACGGTTTATATTATCGTAATTAAGTGTTAAAATATACGGGATATTACATTCTACCCCCCTTAAAATAAATTTCATCCCGAAATTTGCATACCTTGGAAAAGTTCAGGGTATCGCTCTTTCATGGCGTCCTCGAGTTCCCACTTAGCTTCTTCTTGTCCGTGGTGTCTCCAAAGGACTTTCACTAATGGTATAGATTTATTTCTCAACTGCTGAACCTTACGATCTAAGATAGTCGTAGGTTCTTCCACGTAACTCATATCAGGGTTCAAAATTACATCATCGTGATGGATTACGTGCTTTGGATCATACAAGTACTTTCTCAATTGCGACACGTGGAATACATTATGGACATTACCTAAACTTGGCGGAAGTGCCAATCGATAGGCTACAGGACCTATTCTTTCAAGAATTTCATAAGGTCCTATGAAACGTGGCCTCAACTTTCCTTTTACTCCGAATCTTACGATTCCCTTTGATGGTGAGGCTTTGAGGAACACTTTATCGCCACATTCAAAATGTAGCTTGGATCTACGTATCGGCATAAGATTTTGCCTATCCCGAGCTTCTTTTATCCTTTGCACCGATTTAGCTAACAATTTCAATCATTTCCTCTCTTTGTATCGCCCTAAAATTTTCCTTTCACCCACTTCATCCCAAGAAAGTGGTGATTGGCATTTTCTTCCATACAAAGGCCTCGTATGGTGCCATATCGATGGTTGCTCGATAGCTATTATTATAAAGCGAACTCAATAAGTGGTAAAACATATTCCCAGTTTCGCCTCTATCCAACACTCACTGCTCGCAACATGTCCTCAAGTGTTTGGATTGTTCGTTCGGCCGCCATCGCCTGTGGATGAAAAGTGCTAAAATTCAGCCGTGCCCAACTCCTTTGCAAGCTAGTCGAAATCTCGATGTGAACTTGAATCTCTATCGGTGATAGATTTCGCACTCCATGTAGACGCACAATTTCTTTCACATATAGTTGGGCTAACTAATCCGATCCATGAGTAGTCTTAATAGGCAGAAAATGAGCACATTTGGTAAGGCGATCCACTACTACCCATATAGCAGTGTTTCCCCTTTTTGACCTTGGTAAACCCGTTACAAAATCTATCGCTATATCGTCCCACTTCCATTCGGGTATTTCCAAAGGTTGTAACTTTCCATAAGGCCGTTGATGTAGTGCCTTCACTTGTTGACAAGCGAGACAACGTTCGACAAAAGAGGCTATATCTCTTTTCATACCTTCCCACCAAAACCCTTCCTTTAAGTCTTGATACATTTTTGTACTACCGGGGTGGGCGGTATATGAGTATCATGAGCTTCACTCATGATTTTGTTTCAAGATCATCGTTATCTGGAACGCACAATCTTCCTTCAAACAATAGGGCATTATGCGGTGCTTCACGAAAACCTTTAATCCTTCACCTTACCTTGGCTCTTACTTTTCTAACTTTTCCTCCATCCTTTGTTCGTGTACTATTCTTTTCTTAAGTCGACGTCAAAGTGAGTGTAATACGACTCGTGATCGCCCATTGTTTTTCAACCATCTCTATTTCCATCCTTTCAAACTCTCTAATGAGTTTTTCTTTTTGTGTGAAAAGGCATCCAGTTGGGTTGATTTTACGACTCGAGGCATCGGCCACCACGTTTGCCTTGCACGGGTGGTAGTTTATACCACGATCGTAATCTTTACTAGTTCGAGCCATCTTCGTTGTCTCATGTTTAAATCTCGTTGTTCGAAAAAGTATTTCAAACTTTGTGATCGTGAAGATCTCACACCTTACTCCATAAAGGTGGTGTCTCGGATCTTGATTGCATGTACCTTCTTTGCCAGATTCTAGGTCATGGGTTGGATAATTCAACTCATGTGGTGCGAGTTGCCGTGATCTTTGTAGGAAAACGTATGTTAACCCTTGCCCCGAGGATCCATCTTGGGTGTTTAATTCACCATACATTGATTATAAACCTAGCATGCGTCTATATAATTAAATCGCAACACGTTGGGGTTTTCACGTGTTTACCTTTGGATCTGTCGAGGTGGATCGAACGGGATGAACGGATCGAATGGATCGAGACTCGTGCTTTGACCTTCTGGACTGTATCCCGATTGCCCAATCTCCAACGTCGAGTGAGGACGATCTATGGAGAATGCTTCGGAAAATCACCCAATGCTCTCTACTCACAACTTTCGAAAATTCTCTTCTTAATACTAGAGAGGGCCGAAAATTCTAGCTTTCAATATGTGAGCATACCTTAGACATTATCTCATACCTTATATTTATAATGCACTACCTTAATCCTATATGGAATATTACCATAATCCTATATGGAATATTACCATAATCCTATATGGAATATTACCATACACTTAGGATTATTTCCATACTCTTAGGATTATTTCCATACTCTTAGGATTATTTCCATACTCTCAAGATTATTACCATAATCTTATATGGAAAGGATCTATGCATATTCCATAAATATAATTATATCCTTGTGGGATAAAGAGAATAAAATCTTTCCTTTGAGAGGACACAGGCGCCCGATTTTCTTATGACTACGGGCTCGGATAGGCCACCAGTGGATCAAATGCAAGGAATAAAGATGGGCCTCAAATAAATTAATTATCTTATGTTCAAACCGAACATAAATTAATTTATAAACATTCGATCATGCCACTAGAGAAAGAATGTTGACTTACCCCTTTATTACCAAGTTGAGTCGGCTTGCACTTAGACATTACGAATCCTCGTATTTAAGATATCGAAGCGTCCATTAATCATTTCTAGCAATCGATCGCTTAAACGATTAATATCCTTATTTCCCAAGTAGTACCACTCAACCTTATTATTGTACTTGAGCTAACTCAACTGCGGGGTTTAGTACAATAAACCTTTGAGCTCCTTAAGGGGACGTCATCATCCTAAACGGATACGGTTACTCGTCTGAGATAACTAGCGTGACATATAAGATCGCCACCACCCAAGATGCGGAGAATCTTGGGTTAGAACATATAACCCTCACTCATAACAAGTCAAAGTGATGGTCAAGAACTCATACTCACCTAATACCTTATCGAGGTTTAGATTATCGTAAGTCACCGAGATCTTGGTTCTTCACGACGGTCGAAGAAGAACTCATCTCACCGTGATCCTTCAATACGTCGAGACGCATCAAAGATAGACAAGCAACTAAGTCAAGTCACTTCTTATCTATCTGCAGCCTAAACCGACAACTCGTCCTTAAGTCGCCCTCACCATTTGGAAACTTTTATATCTCATTAAGCTTGACCAATCATACGGACTTACGTGATCTTCTACACACCGTATGATCTAACTTATATATGAGATAAGGGGACACGAGATATATGCAATCAAGTATTCAAATCGGATAGGAGATTGTAATAGTGGTAAGCGAAACATTGTATACAAGCTCAACCAAACTGCTTTCAGTATACAAATCCAACAATCTCCCACTTATACTAAAGCAAACTTTTAGTATACAATGTGTCTTTCTACTAGCAATTACAAACAACCATCACTTTGCTTCTCCCACTTATACAAAAGTTTCCTTTCTAAGTGGGTGCCATCAAGTTTAATCAAGTCCTCTAACGCCCCGACGTAGACTTATTCTGGCAGGCTTTAGTGAATGGATCCGCTAGGTTATCCGTCGTATCAATCTTTGCAATCAGCACGTCCCCTCGTCTAACGATTTCTCGTATGACATGGTACTTTCTCTCTATGTGTTAGGTTGCCTTGTGGGTCTGTGGTTCCTTCGAGTTTGCCATTGCACCTGAGTTATCACAGTAAACTATGATACTCTTTGGGCAAACCAGTACCACGTCTAGATCCATGTGGTGGTTCTTGAACCATCTGACCTCCTTAGAAGCCTCCGGGCGGCTACATATTCGGCTTCCATGGTAGAGTCCGCAATGCATCATTTGCTTTGCACCGCCGGGGATACGGCCCACCTCCCAAGGTAAACACATAGTCGAGGTAGACTTATTCTTATCACGGTCGGCTTGAAATCCGAGTGCAGATAACCCAAAGGCATTAGACTATCGCATGGTAAACTAGCCTATAATCTCGAGTCCTTTCGTGTGCTTGAGTATATGCTTCATCGCATTCAATGTGCTTGTCGTGGTTAGGCGATATCTAGCTACTATGCTTAATGCACGAGATATCGGGCCTCGTGCGTAGCATTGCATACATGAGACTTCCACGGCGGAAACGTGGGAACTTGTCTCATTCCTCTATCTCGCTGCGATCATAGGTGATCGCCCTTTGAATAAAGGAACGCCATGTCCGAAAGGTAGCAATCCTTTCTTGGCGGTCTGCATACTAAAACAGTAATCACAATATCGATGTAAGGCGCTTTGAGATAAGCTCAACATTTTCTCTTGCGATCTCGGTAAACCTTGATCCCAAGAATGTACGCCCATCTCCTAAGTCTTTCATTTGAAACCGATCGGATAGCCAACTCTTTCGCCCGATAATGACTTCACATTGTTGCCAATAGAAGAATGTCATCTACGTAAAGTGCAAGAAATACCACATTACCGTTGACATCTAACCGATACACACAACTCTCGCTAGGCGGTTGGGTAAATCCATAGGACTTTACCACCTCGTCAAACGTAAGTTTCATGATCTTGCATCATTGTCTTGTATCGCCTCATTGTCGTCCATGGGTCGATTATTGCTGTTCGTTTTACGGGACTAAATTCGACGATTCACCCACGAACATAAATCGCTCGGGTTGACGAACAACCTCCCACTACGATGAGGTGCTATAGACATAATGACAACGGTGGATGCGAGAACTTGTGGTTCTCTCATCTTGCACAACTTGTGTGTAGGTACCACTTATACGGTCGGTATCTTCAATGGAACTCGACCCACTTCAATTTCTTGAAGTATCGGTGTCGATCCTCCCACTAGACTCGACATCTCGCACCTTTGGCCTAATCGGTGGTGAAAATGATCATCTTCTAATTCTTGAAGAATGATTTCAACTTTGGACTTTGATTTTCATATAATCCTCTTCTAAGAATCGGGCATTAGTTTAATAATGACCTTCCGATCCTTAGGACTATAGAATAAACCACCTTCGTTCCTCTAGGATAGCCAATAAGCACCTTGCGTCCGATCTAGCCTCCAACTTGTCGCCTTCTTGTTCAAAGACGCAGTGTCTCGCCCCATATCCTTATGTGGCTTAAAGCGGGCTTGCGCCCAAACCACAACTCGAAAGGAGTCTTTTCGTCGACTTGGACGGTACTAGATTTAGCAAGTATGCTGTAGTCTCTAAGGCATATCCCGAGCGAAATAGGCAATGTAGCATAACTCATCATAGATCTAACCATTTCCAAAGAGTCCTATTTCTTCGCTCGACACACCATTTTTTGTGGTGTGCCCGGTGAAATCTTGTTGGGATGTAATCCCACACTTCACTAGATAGTCCATAAACTCGTTCTTGAGGTATTCGCCACCGCGATCGGACCATGATGACTTGATACTTTACCTAGCCGTCTCCACTACGCCTTTAAACTCTTTGAATTTCTCAAAGCATTGGACTTGCGGTGAAGCGGTATACGTATCCGTACCTCGAGTAATCGTCAATGAAAGTGACAAAATACTGTATTCTCCACGAGCTTGTGTGGACATTGGTCCACACGGTCCGAATGGACTAACTCCAACATTTACGTGGCTCTATAACCCTTCGCTTTGAAGGGTCCGGTCGACATCTTACCTTCTATACATGATTCGCGGTGGGACGGAGATGGCGTGAGATTACCCAACGCCCATTCTTAGCCGTCTTTGGATCCTATTTAGATTGATGTGACCTAATCTAAGATGCCGAGAAAAGTAGAGTCATCTTGCGAAGAAAACTTTCTCTTTTAGGGTTTGATGAAGATGCAACATAGTTATAGGTATTATGTTTTGCGTAAATAGTATAAGCGAATTATATAAGGTGCCAACACGATAACCGTCATTTCTTATGATAGAAACACCACTATCAAAAATAACAGAATATCCGTGAGTAAATAATTTCAAAGCGAAACAAGGTTCACCGAAAATCCGGCACATATAAAAGCGTCTTTCAAAACTAAAGCTGTTGTCCCAAAACATAAAGAAACATTTCCAATCGCAGCAACTTGACTTTCGCGCGTTGCCCATGGAGATCGTTATCTCGCCATCAAACAGACTCCCTTGTCGCAGGAACCCCCGCAAGGTGTAACAAACATGATCGATTGCGCCCGTATCTACTACCCAAGAATGGGTAGAACAAGTCGCTAAACATGTTTCGTTACTAAAGCAAGCGGCGCACTTGAGCCTCGAGCATAGGGCACTTGGCCTTCCAATGCCCGATCTTGCCTTGCAGACAAGCACTTGCCCTTCTCCTTTGGCTTCTTTAAGCCTCCGGTGGCAACCATGTTCTTGCTCCCATTACTCCCACTATTTCCTCGCTTTACCACCTTTGGTACCCTTTTCTATTTCCATTTTGCAACGGAAATTTTGGGCCCTTAGATGTGCTAGCAAGAGCATGTGCTCCTTTTCCCATAACTCCTTCCGCAAAGAACGAGATCATTAAGCAACCGACTAAGTGTAAACTCGGTCTTGCTCATGATCGCATTCACGCCGAAAGTTCTCAAAAGACTTGGGCGGTGTATTGAGGATGATATCGACCTTGGCTTCGTCAATACCTCCTCCCAACTGATCAAGACTATCCATGAGATGAGTCATGTGGGAGACATGTTCATGGACCGAACTTCCTTCTTCCATCTTACACGCCAAGATCTCTCTCATTGTGTGGAAGCGGACTGTCCGATCCGACTGCCCAAACTTACTCTCGAGACTTGACCAAATATCGTCGCGTCTACCATCGAACTGACTGTGCAGCTGCAAGCCTTTGGACATCGTAGTCATCATATAGCATTTAGCCATATTGTTTGACTTATTCCAAAGTCCGCTTGACTCTCATTGCTCATTAGTCGATCGTCGATAAGGGCATCGGGTTTAGGAGTAGTGAGAACAAACATGTGTTCTTCAAATGATAAGAACATATTCCATGTTTCGCTTCCACTCGATAAAATTTGACCGGATAACGGATTTTGTGCGAGCATATTGATAATCGGCGAAGAGACATATCTCGAAACGATAATGTAAAACACATAAGCATACGATCGCAAATAATTGTAACAATAATATTGTAACCTTTGATAAAACAATATTAATTGAAACCTCCAATCGCCAAGGAATCCCACATGCAAGCCACGCATGTGGGCGTACACATGAACCCCCCGACCGGACTAAAATATACCTTTAGTCGCTTAATTTCAATCCATGTCAACTTATCCTTATGACAAATGAAATTAATGATTGGACCTTACTGACCACATCACTATCACAAGAAGGGACTTGGCGGGAAGTTGTACTTGAGGTGATGTCTAAGCATTGACCACAATTTTAACAGAAGATGAATTCTTAGAATTGGTATACTCACTCGGACCATACCGCCCAATTCAAATTCTTTTGTTATCTCATTTTATATCTATCACTAGAGAACTTATGAAAATCGCACATGCAAGCCACGCGTGGATCGCGTACACATGAAACTCCCACTTCTCAATAGATTTAAAAGTTTTATTTAGAAATCTCATCTAACAAACTTATGATAAGCAAGGCAAGCAAGCACGCGTGTGGGCGTTTACTCACGGTCGCCTCACTTTGTTTAGAGATCAAAAGTGGAGGTCTTGACATTTTAATTTAAAAATTAATTTGTCGGGTTGCTTGCTTAGTCTTTTTATTCAAAAGGTTTGTCCATGCAGATCACGTAATCCTAGCATGCTTTTCTATAGAACTCAACATGTAAAACATGCTCGCAGTAATTCTAAAATATGCTTGATAAACGCGATAAACCTAGCATGCTTACTATGCGCATCCAATTACGTAAAACACTTAAAGGTTTGTCAACGTAATTTAAACATACATAGCATGCTATTGCATAATTTAAACATCCACGACATGCATATGAACGATAAAAATAAAATAAAACGCTCATCGCGCCCAATCGTGAAACTCGCACAATTAAATCTAATCTATTACATAGATTTACAAAGTCGATATTTAAACTTAAACGGGCCTCGCGTGCACGGGCACGGACCGGATTCAACAATTGGGTCTCGCGTGCGGGCACGGGCCGGAATCTCTGAAAACGAGTGCGGGCGGGTCGGCTCAAAATGTCTTTGGGCGGCGCTAGGGCAAAGCCCCCGCGCCCGACCTCGCGCGCGCCCGCCAGCGGCTCGCCGCGGGCTGCCTCGGTCGCTAACGCGACCGCGACCCGCCGGCTGCACGCGTGCGTGCCACGCCCAAGCGCCGAACGCCCGCCGAGACATCGTCGCCCAGCCGCCATACCGCGATCGCGAGTGCGCGCATGGCGCGGGTTTCGCGCGCGAACGCGCCCGCCGCCCGCTAGCTCGCGACGCCGCTGCTGCGCGCGGGTAATCTCGCGATCATGAAGTTCGCTCGCTAAGCGCCAGGATCTCGCGAGAACGCGCCCCGTCGCCCGCAGCCCTCGCGATCGCTTATAGCGACCGCGAGACTCACTCATGAAACCACCCGTAAGACCGCCGAGCTACCGTTTTTCCGTCGTTTCGCTCTTCGCTCGTTCGCTCGTTCTTCTTTTACGATAAGACTTACATAATAAAATCTAATCTAACCACGGATTTTCTCGTGGTGTAAAACAAAACCAACAAAACAAACGAGCCACGATGAACGACAAATCCACAATTATAATAACGCACGTAATAATCAAACGTGAATTAATCCAGAGCCAAGATTCTCAACCTCGCCTCGATGCCAATTGTAGGGAAAACGATGTTAACCTTGCCCGAGGATCCATCTTGGGTGTTTAATTCACCATACATTGATTATAAACCTAGCATGCGTCTATATAATTAAATCGCAACACGTTGGGGTTTTCACGTGTTTACCTTTGGATCTGTCGAGGTGGATCGAACGGGATGAACGGATCGAATGGATCGAGACTCGTGCTTTGACCTTCTGGACTGTATCCCGATTGCCCAATCTCCAACGTCGAGTGAGGACGATCTATGGAGAATGCTTCGGAAAATCACCCAATGCTCTCTACTCACAACTTTCGAAAATTTCTTCTTAATACTAGAGAGGGCCGAAAATTCTAGCTTTCAATATGTGAGCATACCTTAGACATTATCTCATACCTTATATTTATAATGCACTACCTTAATCCTATATGGAATATTACCATAATCCTATATGGAATATTACCATAATCCTATATGGAATATTACCATACACTTAGGATTATTTCCATACTCTTAGGATTATTTCCATACTCTTAGGATTATTTCCATACTCAAGATTATTACCATAATCTTATATGGAAAGGATCTATGCATATTCCATAAATATAATTATATCCTTGTGGGATAAAGAGAATAAAATCTTTCCTTTGAGAGGACACAGGGGCGCCGATTTTCTTACAGCTACGGGCCTGGATGGGCCAGCCCAGGGATCAAATGCAAGGAATAAAGATGGGCCTCAAATAAATTAATTATCTTATGTTCAGCCCAGAACATAAATTAATTTATAAACATTCGATCATGCCACTAGAGAAAGAATGTTGACTTACCCTTTATTACCGAAGTTGAGTCGGGCTTGCACTTAGACATTCTGAATCCCGTATTTAAGATATCGAACGTCCATTAATCATTTCTAGCAATCGATCGCTAAACGATTAATATCCTTATTTCCTTAAGTAGTACCACTCAACCTTATTATTGTACTTGAGCTAACTCAACTGCGGGGTTTAGTACAATAAACCTTTGAGCTCCTTAAGGGGCGTCATCATCCTAAACGGATACGGTTTACTCGTCATGATAACTAGCGTGACATATAAGATCGCCACCACCCAAGATGCGGAGAATCTTGGGTTAGAACATATAACCCTCACTCATAACAAGTCAAAGTGATGGTCGCAACTCATACTCACCTAATACCTTATCGAGGTTTAGATTATCGTAAGTCACCGAGATCTTGGTTCTTCACGACGGTCGGAAAGAAGAACTCATCTCCTCGTGATCCTTCAATACGTCGAGGCGCATCAAAGATAGACAAGCAACTAAGTCAAGTCACTTCTTATCTATCTGCGGCCTAAACCGACAACTCGTCCTTAAGTCGTCTCGGTTGTGAAACTTTTATATCTCATTAAACGACCAATCATACGGACTTACGTGATCTTCACACATCGTATGATCTAACTTATATATGAGATAAGGGACACGATATATGCAATCAAGTATTCAAATCGATAGGAGATTGTAATAGTGGTAACGAGAAACATTGTATACAAGCTCAACCAAAGCGCTTTCGATATACAAATCCAACAGATCGTAAGCTATTACTCTTCCTTCTTGCATCAATCGCAGCCAAGTCCATTCTTGGGCGTCGTTATAGACAACGATTCCTTGTTTGAATCTGGAACAGCTAGTACGGTGCACTAGTTAGCTTTTCTTTAAGCGTTTGGAAACTCGCCTCGCATTCGTCCGTCAGTGAACTTAATTCCTTTCGGAGTAGTTGGGTCATTGGCCTCGCTATCTTGGAGAATCCTCAATGAATCTCCGATAGTAGCCACTAGTCTAGGAAACTTGGTTCGTTTTGTGTTGTTGGCGATTTCCAACCTCATGCGGCTTCAACCTTTGCGGGATCTACTTTTTTCTTCTGCAGACACAATGTGTCCGAGGAATATCACTTCTTTAAGCGTAATTCACACTTGCTTTGAATTTGGCGTAAAGTCGCTCGGATCTTAAGGTTTGTAAGACCGTTCTTAGGTGTTCCTATGCTCTTCCTCATTCTTGAATAGATGAGAATATCATCTATGAAGACCAAGACAAACTTGTCAGGTATGGGTGGAACACTCTATTCATAAGATCCATAAATCTGGTGGTGCATTGGTCGGACGAGCGGCACAACTACAAACTCGTAGTGTCCATATCTTGTTCGAATGCGATCTTAGGTATATCCTCGGCCGTACCTTAAATTGATGGTATCCTGACTTAAGATCGATTTTCGAGAATACGCTTGCACCTCTTAACTGATCGAACAAATCATCAATCCTTGGTAGTGGATATTTGATCTTAAGCGTTAGTTTGTTTAATTCTCGTGTCGATGCACATTCGTAGTGAACCATCTTTCTTCTTAACGAATGTGACAGTGCTCCCATGGTGAAACACTTGGTCTAATAAAACCCAAGTCCAATAACTCTTGAATTTGGATTTTCAGCTCTTCGAGTTCCTTTGGTGCCATTCTATAAGGCGCTTTTGATACTGGAGCTGATCCCGGCTCCACATCAATTGTGAACTCTAGGCGCCTGTCAGGGGTAGTCCTGGTAATGTGTCGGAAAAGACGTCTGGAAATTCTTGAACAATTTCTACGTCTTCGACCCTTGTTTCCGCTTTTTCTTCTCCATTTAGATAAACAATGAATGCTTGACATTCCTTCTTGTTCATCATTCTCCTTGCTTTGAGTGCGGATATTATCGATTTTCTTTCCCATGCCGATTCCATAAAGTTCGTAGCTTATTTTCCGGTGGTTTGATCGAAATCCTTCTTTCCTTGCATAGGATCGTGGAATGGTTCTCGCCAACCAATCCATTCCTAGGATTATATCGACGCCCCCATAGGTATTATGTTGAGTTATTTGCTAGAACCTTAAGTGAGCCTAGTTCAATTCTAAGTTCGAGCAAGCATGTGTAACAGTCATAATACCTCCTATGGGCGACGAAATCCTCATTTCCTAATTCGTTTGTTCAGGTTTAAGCTCTAACATATCAACACATGCTTTTGAAATGAAAGAATGTGACGCACGTGATCGAACAAAGCTTAATAGGTATGTTGAAAAGCATTCCCATACCGCTAAATTGCCTTGATTTTGTTCGTTCTGACGCCTATGTAGCGCATAGGCTCTAGCCTTGGCTGGCTGTGGTCGGCTGGGTGCTTATCGTTGGTTGTTCTGCTTTGCCTTGGTTGCTCTTGGCCGCATTCTTTATTCTTCTTTGTTGGGGCTGGTCTTGGATAGCCCTTAATGGTTCGGTTTGGTTAGGCTGGTTGGGCATTCCTTGTCCTCCGGCGTAATCCGGGCATTCATTTGCGTAGTGGCCTCTCATGCCACACTTATAGCAACCGACACCGCCTAATAGACATACACACTGTGTAGCCTATTACACTTTGGGCAAGGAGGAACCTTCCTCGACTCTGTTGTCCTCCCATGGGCGTGGAAAATCTTGGTTTCTTCCACTCTTGCCCTTGAGGTGCCATGTTACCACTGCCATGGCCTTTTGTTGTTATTGAAACCCCTCGGTTAAAGTTGTTATTATAACTTTCTTCCCATTTCGCTTCCCTTTATCACCGATAATTTGGGATTGGGTCGGTGCAGATTTTTCCTCAGGCATCGCAGCTTCGATGTCTATAGCTCGACTCAGAGCCTCTGTATAGGTTATGTCCCCATGACTTGCCAGAGACATCTTAATCTCAGGAATTAGTCCTGCCCTGAACTTTTCTGACATTTTCATGTCAGTGCTAACCATGTCCGGGGCGTATCTAGACATGTCACAGAAAAGACGGTCGCACTCAGTAACCGACATCTTTCCTTGCTTTAGATTGAAAAATTCTACATCCTTTTTCTTTCGATAGCTTTTGGGAATGTATTTTTCATACATTTCCATCTTACAGTCGTCCCAAATGAAGTACTCCATTTGCTCGGGTGTCAGCGTTTTCCTTCTTGCCTCCCACCAGAAATCTATCGGTCCGGTGAGTTGGAACGTAACATAAGATAGTCTCTCTTGTGTGGTACAGTGAAGGAAGTCGAAAATCCTTTCTATATTACGACCCGTTGTTGGCGTCTTGAGGCTTCCTTTTCCATTGAAGGAGGCGGGTTACGCTTAAGGAAGAGTTCTTCCACCCTACGGTCAGGTGGAGGTGGAGGTGGTTATGGTATCACCTCTTCTTCTTCCTCGGGTTGGGGTACTCTGCCCCTTCTCCTTCCCCTTCTCCTATTTTCGGGTTCAGGTGCACGTCTGGGTGGCATTTTGTTGTAAAAACGTAGTTAGTATTTGGATAACGTTCATCGCAAATTAATATACATAGCATCTTTATACAATTGAATCATAGAACAGTTTTAATAAACCATTCATCTTGTACACATTTCGCTGTAAAAAGCCCATCTAGGGTTATCGTATATATAAGGAAAATTGCCTCATAGAAGAATTTTCTGTACAAGTCATAAGACTCAAAAGATCTCATAGAGTTTACAAAGTACTACGCTTCTATTTCAACTGCTTCAGCATTTCTAGTCACACTATACACATGTCACTTTTTACTACTATGCTTTCTTTATACATACTAACCATACTATCTATAGCACGATTTTCTATCTACTCATAAGTTTCATTTAGGTTTTGGCGTCATTGAGTATCCTTCATCGTAGTCGTATTCTTCGCTTGGAAACTTTCCGGTGTCAAATATGTATTTGCCTCGCACAACAAGTGATCTAACTCTTTAATGGACCGGGGTATCTGCCCTGCCTCCATGAGGCCGGGATTACGTGTCACCGATCTCTTTTCGGGCATCGGCGATGGGGTAGGGCATGGGTTGATGTTTTGGACTCCATAGTGCCATGCATCTTGTTGAGGAAAGGTTCTTACAGTCTTTGTTCCTATAGGTTATATGTACTTTTGAGATGATCGACAAATCACGGTAGATATGCTAGAACCTCTGAATTTTCCTTGTGGATGACATACTCCTTTGCTACCTCTCTGCATATTCATGCGGTCTATTGGCGGTCGGCGAATGAGTGTGGACACCGTCAGTAGTGTTATCCCATGGTAATGAGCTCCTATCCAAAGGCGCAAGAACTCGTCCAGGAATTGTCCTATATCGATGCCTGGTCTATAATAAAAGAGTCTATACTCTTATGTGGGGTCCGTGTCCAAAGCCTTTCCTTTTCCCGCCATCTGAATACAGACATTACTAAGGTAAGTCAATTCTAAATATATCTGATAAGCAGATAAGGTGAACTTAATACATATCTATTAAGCAGATAAGGTAAACTGGATATATCTGTTAAGCAGATAAAGCAAACATATCTGATAAGCAGATAAATGTTTACAGCAAGGGTCTATGTTCAACATATATCATAACCACACTTTTGGTACTAAAGAAGTCTTACTTTCAACAATTTTCTAAGTTCTTTTCTTTCCACACTATTCTTTATTCTAAGCAGAATTTCAGTCTGACTTCAACAGTTCCTCACGAATTTTGGAGAAAGATTCAGGAATTTCATCCTTCATACGAAATAAATCTCGTTGAGATAGGAATATGTGAGAGAAAACCGTTTGCAAAACGGAGTTCGGACGAAAGATAACGAGTTAAAACAAGAACACTGCGCAATGCAGTTTTCTGCCTGCGCGCCATGCGCCGTGAATACGCTTTGCTTCTTGGCCGAATACGAGCTCATGCTCTGGTTCGTACGAATTTCTTTTCAAAGTTCGTTTAACTTTCTATGTTCCACCTCGAACCTGTGCATCTTGCTCCCTTGGTTTCCTCTTTTGCTTTCGTCATTCTTTCGTTGAAAACTCGAGTTTGTTTTCAACTGACTTATTCGTTCGTTCATAAGTTCACTACTTGCTATAGTTCTTGCAGAGGGATAAAGTTTCCCTAATTTGCACTTCTATGTTCAAGAGGTGAGCATGCTTCTTATAGCATCTATGTTCTTTTGGGATAACATATCGATTTTCATAAAAACTTTGAATTTGAAATAACATTTCAATTAATCATAACATAACTCATGCTTTCTTTGAATCTTACTGATTTTAACAATCACTTTTGACATCGATGTGTCAATTGTTTCTCATTCTCTGTAAACTTTGTCTCATATCACTGATAACTTGTTCTCATATAACTTTTGACATATAACTATCAACTTTTCTCATAAAGCGTAATATTCTTTACGAAAAAGATTTGATAACAACTTTCTTTCTCAAACATCTTTCAATGCTTTCAAAATAGAATTTCATTCCTTTTCAAAACTTTTCCTTCAACACTTTGCGACTTTCAAACTTTTCAATTCATCATTTGAAAAGAAATACATTACATTTTTCCCGGTTGAGCTTCGATGCGATGGAGTGTTGAGCATAGTCAGCTGATTTCTAGAAGTCTAGTGACTCAATCTAGACATAACTTTTGAAAGAAAGGTTTAGGGTTCAAAGGAAAACCTTTTTGGGTTCAAAGGATGACCCGCTCTGATACCACTCTGTCACAGCCCGCCAACCCTAAGTACTGATTAGACGGGACTGTTACTATTGATACGGGGATTAAAGGACTTAATGATAAATGAATATGAACCGATAAAGGAAACGACGAACGATCTCATAAAACTTCAAAGGATTTAGAGGTAACAATGTATTACATACACACTAGACCAACAGATCCTTGACAAAAGAGTTCGACTGATCTGAAGGTAACATGCATCAATATTCAATACATAATTGTGTGTTCTAAGCAATGAAAACATGTGAATTCATATATGACGATATGAATTTAAGGTTAAACTATATCGTGACAAAAACTCCATCGCTCAACACCTTGCCATCCATCGCCAGCCCAACCTGCACATTTAAAAACAAACATGCAGGGCTAAGTACAAGAATGCACTTAGTGGACTCATGCAAAATAATTTCTTTAAATTACATCGCCCATAGTATAACACGAGGATTTTAGTAGAAATAACTCGTGAAAACCAAAACACTTTATCATTTCTCAAAAGATCGCTGGCGGATATTTTCCGTATGTATGATCCGTATCACTTTCATATAAATTTCTCATAACTCTGTTCACGCAGTAGAAGTAGGCTTCCTTCTACGGACGTGACGGGCGAAGATGTTGCTATCGGCTCACGAATACCTATGGTGTACACGTTAATCGGTAGAAATTCGCATCAGCACGGGATCCGATATCGATTTTCTATAAAGTTGGGGCGACCCAACAAGCGTATTACTTTCATAGTTGGCTCACCCAACCGCTTGATAGATCCATACATAAAACATAAATACTTTGGGCATGTAATTGAATAATAGTTCATAAACATTTCTCAACTGAAGCTTTGTAAATAAATACTTTTGAAGAAAGCATTGTAAATAAAGGGTTTTCGAATAAAGCCCACAGAGTATTTAGGTCTTTCTACGGTCACTTTTACGCCTCTTCTCAATTCACGCATGGCTTTACGTAAGAATTATTTGATTACATTGGTTACGTTTTGATGAGAGACGAACATTGTCTATAACGTCCTATGCATCAAATAATGCTAACGTCGAACTTAATTAGACGTTTCCTAACCAAAATGATGTTGATTATGAAATCGTTCATCATATAAGAGATATTCCATCTCTTTAGCATATAATGTACGTTTTAATGTACTTACGTAACGTAAGTCACATTGTTACTATACGTACTACGTTACATAGATCGTGTATTATCGATTTTCGTGCGATTTGACCTTGGTCAACGTTTTTGCTCAACAATTTTGACTTGGTCAACATTTAGTCAACAATTTGGCTAAAGTCAACATTTTGATTTTTTAATTCCTTTTATGTAATTCTATTATTTTATGTGCAATTCTTGTCCTAAAATTCCCATAAAATCATAATATGTTTAAAACATCATTTTGGATCATATTATGCAATTATATCTCATAAAATAAATTTATAACATTAATACTTATAACTTATAGTTTTGAAAACCCTAATTAAACTAAGCAAATAATTTCCAAAATTCCAATAAAATCACATAACACATAATCATCTATAAACATCTTTATTATAATATCATTTTTATTTATTGTGACTTATTTAATTTAATCTTCCTAAGTCACTTTTGAAATTTTGGACTTAGGTCCAATAAATTATTAACAAATCCAATAAATTCCTACAACACTATATTATGATTCTACACTTTCAATATGTCATGATAACACTCAAACATGGATTATATCACAACCTACTATCATGTTTTAAAATTTTCGAAATTCATAGACTTAGGTAGGTACTAAGGTTTTCCAAAAATTCTACATAAAATCATACAAGCATAATTAATCCCCTAGATCATGATTCTATGCTCAAATCAACAATTAAAATTATAATCATCAACATATCATTCCCTTAAATTTTCGGTCAATATATAAAGTTTAATATCATGCTTGATTTTGTGATATAATTATACTATATGCTTAATAACATCATATAAATACAAATTCTAAACATATTAGCACAAGTTTCATGATTTTCGAAAATCACACATATAAACTAAGCTTACAACATGAATTCTAACGATATATCTGAGCTCGTAAGAAATCTAACCTCTTAATCGGAGTAGAATTGATCGGCGAACGTTTATTTGCTCTAAGTTTGGGTTTGAAGGATTCGACAACACTCTCTCTCTTTCTCTCTATATTTTCGATTACTATGAGTTGTGAATGAGATATGAAGAGCTTCATCCTATATTTATAGGCATATGCAAGTTGTATTATAATTATTACACTTAAAATATCTTATATACGATCTTGTGATCCTTCATTAATTTTCGGTCCCCACATGCAAGGAGACAAAATTTTATCTTATCTTTACAACTCATTCTTAGGTCACCTTATCACTTAATAACCGCGTTGGATAATCCTTATCACATTGTATAAAGTTTATCACATAGTGTGATATATGTGTGTGTCGCCTATCGCTTAGTTTTAGGATTAAATTTTTATTTTTTTATCTTATACTATATTATTATTATGTAATAAGATAAGGTTTGAAAAGTCAAATATTTCAACTATACATGTGTCACTATTATAATGTTTGGAAATTAGTTTTTTAAACTTTATTTCTACCTATTTTCGGCCCCCCTCTAGAAGACACCCTAGGTTACTTGTTCAAATTGTATACTACTACTACTTTACACCTATTATGGGATAAGATACAACTCATACCCCTCATTAATTAAAGGATGATACTTATCACATAAAATCACATAAAATCACACCTAAACCTTCAAATTTTCGCCACCTATAACACAAGTGTCCTCCCACTTGTGCAACTTGTAATACACCTCATATTATCTCTTATAATATCACATTAATTTAATGATTATGATATATCATTAATTGGATAAGAATTAAATTCAATTTCACACTTTAGAAACATAATTTTCGAAAATTAGGGTTCTATGTGCTAAACATTTTATTTTATTGTAAGAAATAGCTAACACATAGTTATGAGACACATTATAATCATAGATGATGAATTTAATCATAGGAAAATATTGGGAACCATTTTAGACTTCAAACCCTAATTTGAAAATTTAGGTTTTGAAACCCATTGTTTTTGGCACATCTTATTCCTAAATTTTCTTGCATTATTTTGATGACAAATAATGCTCTTATATCATAAAATAATCATAGGAATTTGAATTTTATAATTCCATGATCGTTTGACCAAGTTATGGAATTATCTCTAAACGTAGACGTTTGAAACGTCTCTAAATTCACATAAGTGAATTGTCTCTAAAAAGGTTCAAAATAAAGTTGTAACAACTTTATTTATTCCTATAATAATTGGAATTTCAAAATTTAAGCTTAATTGCTTAAAAATAATGTAAGGCTTAACTGTCGACTTTAGCCGACGTTAGAACATTACGTTCGAAGGAATATCAGGAACTATATTCCTTAATTCACTAAGCTTCAATGAATATCACACAGAAATTTTCCTGTTATGTGTAGTCAAAGTTGAGCGTTGACTAATTAAGATTTTTAATTATCGAGCTTAAAACCCTAATTACGGTTTATATTATCGTAATTAAGTGTTAAAATATACGGGATATTACAATACCGAAGTGCTTTAAGAGTATCTCTACCATTCCATTCATTTATGTCACGCAAGGCAAACACATATTCCTATGCTATTCACACACATAATAATTAAATCATGTTCTTGCGTCACTTTCTTGTTTTCCACTCTATGAGAGCTTCCCAGAAATCATAGAGCTAAGATCTCACCCATGGTGATCAATCACAAGCAAGATAAATAATCGCCAAGAAAACGATAATAACTTAACAAGATAAGCATAAAACGGAGCTCGTCACATGAGCATGGGTTTCATCAAAAGATCAAGTCCTACAAAGTTAGATCATAGCGAGCTGTGCAACAGAATTCAAAAACACAAATGCCATAGCAGAGTCAAAAGAATTCGAGATTCAAAGTTAACACTGTCGCCGGAATCACGTGCTCCTCCTGGATCGTCGCTCTTCCGATAGCTTTTCTCCGTTGCCCTCGATTCCTCTTCCGAGATCTTGAATAATGAATCATCTCACGATTGTCGCCTCTCTTTAATAACCAACTCGACACTTTTTGTGTATGGACTAGGCACCGCAAACCCTTCATCCTCGATCCTTTCTTTTCCGTTGGCTCGCAAACGCGTCCTTTATCTTTGTCGTGGCCGGCCGCCACGTGGTTGTGGTCTGCAAATCTCTTCTTCGTTTTTTCATAAGCGGCTTCATCTACTAATCTGAGCTCCTCTACTCGGTTTGCATGTGCACGAGCTCATCCCCCGATGAAGACCTCGCATCCGAATTCAACTCCTTACAAACTCGACCTCACATAAAGGTTCGTCCTCACGTCTGAGCTCGGCGTCGTGACATCGCCTGTTTTTCTTTCCTTTCTTCCGAGCTCGACCTTTGATGACTTCGTTCACAAATCCGATCTCAGTTGCGATCATCATTCTCGAGCTTGGCTAAGAGTCCGACCTCGCTTACGAGTTTTAGTATTGAGGTCGTCTTCACACTTTGCGAACTTTTCAATCATTGAGCTCGGCTTATTGCGAGCTCGGCTCTGTTCTCTTTCTTCCCGGAGTTCGGTTCCGCTCACGAGGTCGGTAGTCTTGAGCTCGGCTTCCAGACTTCACTCCAGCCTCCTCGGGTTTCACTTTTTCTGAGCTTTGACTTCGTCTTTATAGTTCGGCTCTACTCCCGCATTTTCAAGATTATCCGTTTAATCCTTCCTCGTACATCAAGTCGGGCTCGCTCACGAGTTCGGCGCTTGCTGGCGTTCAACCGGAGCTTGACTTGACTCGGCGGACTTCACCTCGTCTTCACCGCCATTCATCCCGCTCATACCGTAACTAATAACGATAAATGTCATTAAAACCCTCTAAATCCACGGACTCAATCCTTCACACACACACGCAAACATAACAAAATCATATAACATAAAAGCAAACTAACGAATGTAATCCGATAAAACACAAGGATATTATCATCAAAAGGTCATATAATAACTCTTTATAAGAGTTATCACATCCCCAAACTTAGCTCATTACTGGTCCTCGGTGATGTTACGTACACAACAAAACACACCCACAAAAACAAGAAGCGATGTTCAAAATGTCGACGATAGCAAGATGATGACTTAATCGGCTAAGGATGTCGCTTTCGATCATGGTTCTTTCAAAGAAAAGAATCATTCGATTCTTCTCATTGCAAGTCGGTCAATCACCTCGGATTGCTAGGATGTCGCCGCCGAGATATCAACGGTATATAACACATTAGCCACTACATGAATGTAATATCCCGAAGAATTAAATGCTAATTACGATATTTAAAATTAAGTAAATTAGGGTTTCACTAAATAATTGAATTGGCAAATTATCAAAAATGATTTCGATTAATTATGATATAATGAATTCTATTTTATATTCACTAAGGATTGTGGATTAAGGAATAGAATTTTATAAAGTGTTTAAGATAGTATTTTAACGTCGATTGAATATCGATAGTTAAAATTTAAAAATTGTCTAAGTGATTTAAGCTTAGAATTAAATTCCATTATTAATGGAATGATTTAATAAAGTGACACGACTTTATTACGACCTTTTGAGATAGGTCGATAATTAACGCTTTGAGGCGTTTGACGTTAACGTTTAGAGATGAATAGAAAAATGAGTTTAATGATCAAGGAATTATAGTATTTAAATTCCTATGATTATTATATTTAATTAGAGTATTATTTATCATTAAGATAATGCTAGAACATTAAGGATTAATTATTGGACAAGTTTAGAATTTTTGAAAACCACAATTGAAAATTAGGGTTTTCACATGAAATAATTCTAATAAATTTTCCTATGATATAATTTATCATCTAAGGCATATATTATGATATATAACTACTTATAGCATGAAAAATCAAATTTTGGCTTTTGAAATTCAAAAGTGCCGTGAGCAACAATTTGTAACAAGTGATTTACGTGAGTTTTGGTTGTTGGTCTTGCTATGTTGAATAATTAATTGACCAAGTGGAGTATATTACACACTAACCAAGGAAATTAAAGGGAGAATTAAGTGGATGTGTGTTGTGATGTCTAATAGCCGTATATATTGACTCAAATTGGAGTGAGAAGAATTTGATTAACACCTTTGATGAGGTAATTGTGCACTTGGCAATGTGTAAGACTTTAGCATGGTGTAAGACAAATTAAAAGCCTTCCCTTTGTGTTATGAAAGAGGCCGACAAGACTTGTGCTCCAAAGTCAAGATAATTGTTTGTTTTGTTCAAAATTGTGTAAGAATATTTACTGTGTAAGACATTTACTTTGATGATGTATTAGCACTACTACAAAATCGATATAGACTACGCGTTTTATGTGTAGTGTATGTGCGTTTTGTAGTGTAGAGAAAAGTGGTGTAGAGAAAAATAGGCGGCGATACACCACGCTTTTATGCATAGTCTATACTCACTATAGACTACACGCCGCACATAGACTACGCTTTTACGCGTAGTCTATACCCACTGCACTACACAAATTTCGCACATACACCACGCTTTTATGCGTAGTCTATACCCACCATAGACCACGCTTTTCGCATAGACTACGCTTTTCTGCGTAGTCTATACCCACATACTACACAAAATTTCGCACATACACCACGCTTTTTGCGTAGTCTATACCCACCATAGACTACGCTTCACACATAGACTACGTTTTTACGCGTAGTCTATACCGACGAACTACACAAAATTTCGCACATACACCACGCTTTCGGCGTAGTCTATATGTATTAACTACGGTTTTGAGTTTATTTACTACGATTTTAATGCCAAATTTACTACGCTTTTCTATTACAACCGTAGTCATTTAATAACAACTACGGTTTTTCAATTTCAATCGTAGTTAATTTATTTATTTAAAACCCCGCATAATTAATAACGCAATCTAATAGCAATTGAGATTAAAATATACTTGCTTTCATTACGTTCAAAATCATTATACAAAATATACAACTGCTTTTCATTCGCTACAAAATCACTATACAAAATATCGCCACATCACATAACAAAACAATAAGAGCGTATCCCCATATCACGAGACAAAATAATTCGGAAAACTTAACTTTGTGACAAAAAACATATGCATTTATGAGCAAAATATATTTAGATATATATTTGATCAAAATCGAAAAACGACATGAAGTAGTAGAGAGTTTTTATAAATGAAAATACCTTTACAATTTCCCAAGTTGGTTTCTTCTTGCCTCTTTTCTTCAATTTTGCATTAAACATAAAATTGCCCTTCAAACAATTAATAATAGTTAGATACAAGCAAATGCAAACATATAATAACATTTGATACAAGCATTTATGACTAAAATATATCTTGATGAAGGATGAAGTCAATCTTGAAATGGTGGCTTCACTTAAAATAATGGGCGATACTGTTGATACCTATCATGATGATGATACTTCAATTGAATGATAAAATCTTGCATCAGTACTAACATCATGATTTTAAGATCCGCTACTATCGCTGAAATGCACGAGGAGAGCACGGAATAAAATCTGCACTTAGAAGCGCCTTGATAGCCTATAGTATAGTATAGTATAGTTGCAAATTATGCTTTACAAGACAAAGTTGGCTGTCATGGGAGAAAAAGAGAGAAAATAGGCATACCTTGCATAGGTCCATAATGACCAATGTCTAAAAATTGGCACGAAAGGAGGTTGAGGCGAAGAGAATGCAAGTAAGAAACAGATATTAAAAGCAACGCCTGTCCCCATGAAAAGTTGATAGCAATTAAGGTAAGGCACATTAGGTTAAAACCAATCTAGGCCACTCGAGCCGCTCCCCCAACCCCTACCCAATATTACCAAGAGTAAAAATACTTTCCAACTGTTTCCACTAGTTCCTGACTATTACTATAAATTTAAAATGTTGTAGTGACCAATTTTCTTCTTAGGGTGATGGCAAATTAACCTCAAGAGGATCTTTAATTCTTTATACCAAATCTACGGGACTCGGTTCTATAAATATTTCATTAACATAACAACAACAACTCACGAACTTCCAAAATGTGCTCTGCGACCATGATTTCATTCATATAGTTATCTACTCAAAATTCAAGGTTTACAAATTCCCTAACGAGATGCAGAAATAGATTATGGTCAAACATCAAATTTTTCTGAAGAGGAACCCCAAAAGTAAATAAAATGATGCACCATTACTTGTACTGAGAGAATATTGTCTCTGCTTATAAGGTACTGCATCGAAAGGAACGAGCGAGCCAACCATGGTGAAGCACATTCCTTTCGACTAGCTTTGCGAAACAAGGAAAGAAAATAAAACAAAAGAATAAGGAGATTGAAACAAGCACATCTTGAGTATAAATATGTAGAAAATGTTCACCGGAAAGATTTCACCTTGTCGTTTTCTAACAAACTAATTAGTAGATGACATCAAAGAAGATATGACCCTCTTATCTATTTTGTATATATCAAGAAACTTCTAATCACGGAATATGCCCCTAGCTCCCACGCAACACACACGAGAAAACAAGAAGTGGATGTGATGCGATCCTATCAAGTCTTCGTCCTAATTCGCTAAATCAAGACTTAGCGACCAAGGCTAAAAATTTTATCCTCTATCGCAAGAATCAAATAGGGTACTATCAAAATTAATATACACAAAAATCACAAGAAGTCAAAACAGGATACTAACCATCCATTTAAGAAATATAGCACATCCAGTAAATACTCTTCCACAACAAACCGATCTATAGGTTGCAAGTCCTGCAAAGCAAAAGAAAACAAGGGTAGAAACCACTAACAAGGTAACGCAAAAATAAACAAAAATATAAATATACTCACTGAAAATAAATTTAGTAGAATTATTTTGATACCTATTTGATTGGTAACAGATCTTGGCAATCATTTTTTGACAAAAATCACGAAAACAAAAGAAGGAATTAAAGGGAGTCAATCTTACATGTTGACAATATTTTTCCAATTATCACTAAAGGAGTAACCGGTGATTAATATCTGAAATTATTCAAGAAACCATTTATTAGTGATTAATAGTGACTTCTAATATGTCTTCTGACCCAATTATGTGTAGGAACCTATTTCATGAAAATAAAGTTTGATGTAAAGGGGATACAAGAAATGGCCATATGTTCATGTATAAGAAAATAGTAAAAAGAAGAATATCTGCTAAACCTTATCAATGTGGATTTAGTAAACCTTTTGTTATCACGCAAGTTTTCTGGAGGGTAAATTTTATACTTGCCATCAGATCCTTTTGAATGCAAAGCTTTGATGTCAACCGAATGCAGCAATAGATGCTCCAAAAGTCAAGATTTGACTCTCTTTCTTGTTCTCATAGCATACACATGCCTCGTATCTTTCAAAAGCACCAAACAACCAACCAAATCACCAAGCACATAATAGCATCGGCAATGGAGTTCAAACATCTCCCAACAGTAAAAGTATTAAGAGTCGTAATTTCATCACCTATTTTGACTCACGCATTTGTAACTATTCAAAACATGATAACATTTTCCAAACTAAATAAAAGTACTTAACAGAATATTACAACCAATGATTTGGAAACATAGCCTTTTTTGAGTAAATTGGAAGAAGGAAACATAGCCATCAATCAGAGTGTGTTCGAAATATTCAAAAATATTAACAAATCGTAAGAGGTATTAGAATCAACTTAACAGACTAAGAAAACTAACAGGACATCAGAGCAATATGAAACTCAACGTAAAGTAGAAGGTTTTGTTTGTAGAATAAGTTATAACCTATTTTGGCTCGGAACAATTTGAAACTCAATGTAATCCACTGGAGTGTTGGCATCTACTACTGCTTCCATCTTCAACTATATTTTTCTGAAGGCACAATACATATAGGAGAAAGCTACAAGTACTGCAATAGCCACATTTTGCAGTTGTTTAAACTTAAATCGTTTGCCTAATGTCACAAACACTAAAAATGGAACAAAGAAAAGAAAAGTTACTAGAATTTGTTTTAAGTTTCGATCACCACAAACCCCATTTTCTTCATTAAGCGAACTTGCATTCCACAAACAACCTATTGCGAAAATCTATTATACTACCATAATGAGGTCGGGAATTGCACGATTGTGATTGCGTAAAGCCAGAAACATTATAAGCTACACATCTGCAAAACACAAGTGAAAACCATCCAAAATAAGAATTGAATGGTTGAAAAGATGTAACCTAATAATAAGTGATCATCATTTTATGTGTAACCTAAAACGATGTAGTTTTATTACTAAAAAAATGTTAATGTTGTAATAGCAAATAATTAGAAAGTGGTGTTACAGTTGCAACATTTGAAAAAGCACAAAATATGAATAAACATTGTGAGATTTCTAGCAATTAACCCATAATAAGTTATGACACTAGCAAATTGGTCTGAAATGGGATGTAATTATATACATGCTGGAACTGAACCCAGAAAACAAAATGCAAAGCATATAAGCCACTAGAGAAAGAAAAAAAAATCATTGATGCAGGGTAAGTGAGATCAAAATAAGGTAATCATCATCTACTATTCATGTGTATGCTCAATTAATATGAGTTGATAAAGTCAAATTGTTGTCACTACTACTAGGCCTAAAGAACCAGACGTATCTTTGGAGATATTTATGAGACCTTAAGAAAAATCTATCCAGGAATCCTACCTTTGTTCATAGAGGGCAGTATATTTTGTATAAATAACAATGGAAAAATGTGTGTTATAATTCAGATAATTGACTGTCTGTCGAGCTCAAGCAATGGCTTCTAAAATAACAAAAAATAACTTTCAAGCTCAATTTTCAGATTCTGTAACATATTTCTGAGTTTCGGCTTTAATTCGTCCGATTGAGTTTGATGATGGAAGGAAAATGAGGCAGCGATGAAGAATTTTGTGAATCCATTGAGCAAGACTCTGATACCATGTTGAAGTAAACTGAAGCAGATAGAAGAGAGAAGAAGACAGAAAATGAAAAGTTTAAACTGAGTAATTTTTCATTACTTGAACCAGCTCGTTGATGAGCTTTAAATACAAGAGAAAAGAAGAGGAAACCCTAAACAAACTAACACAACAAACTTAACAACTTAACTGCTTTGCTAACTGAAAAGCTAACAACCAAAACAGTTACAACGATACACACTACAGTTACAACGGTACACACTGAACACTTTCTAATACGGCTAGTTTAAAATCATAAACAAGATAAAGAAACTCTTGAGGTATCTACAACCTTCAAAATACAGTGTCAAATGCACCTTGGTCAATTGAAGCTCAATGAATAATCTGAGCTATTATAGAGTATGTTTACATCATTTTGCATCTTAATATTTTGTTAGCATACCTTTCTTGATGAACAATTCTTTTAAATCCATGACAATGTGCCGAGTCGTAAATATGAAATTAGATTGAGTTAAAAACTTCAGTATTCATATTTGGTTTCATAACTATGGGATAGTATTTTACTACTGTAAACCTAAGGGGGTGACAATTTGTCCTATAAACAAATCACGTGATTTAAACTAATTTTCTTCTCAAGAAAAGTACCCAAAGTAATTTACACAGTTTAGAAAATAATGAACACTTAATGAGAGGTTCTCGGCTCACCGAGTTAAGCTGCGGCTATAGGTTCCAATCCAGCATTGAAGCTTCATCACCCATTTCAGCATCAACTTTTTATCAGCGTGTTTGGTTTCGAAGAGGAAGGAGACGAGCGTAAGAAGGTAGCAGCAGCGCGAGCATACTCAGGGTGCTGATAGCAGTGTTGATATCAGCCATAAGTGCCTCCGGAGCTGCAGATATATTCTTCACATCTTCAAACACACTCCATTTAGGCCTTTCTCCACTAGAACTACTCATCTTTATACACTAATGTTATATTGTCAAGTAAGAAACCATGAGCCTATTATTCTTAGAGCTGATTGTCAGCATTTCATTCATCATTTTGTCAATCCTGCAAAAATCCCATGCTGCTCTTCGATTATATAATGCAATCTGATTTAACCTACCATTCAACTTCTCCCTAACGCAACAATGTCAATCATTATAGCTTAAATGGGATGGACATATCTTACCACAGGTCAAATGGTGCTAAGAAACTAGGGAGAAATAGTTCAATAAAGATGGATAACATAGCTTACCACAGTGTTCAGTGATACTGCCAAAGAATAAAGATTACACAACACACGAGCAAAAAATGATTTACCTCAAACCAACTACAGAAGATGGTAAAGAAGAAAAAGGATAAATCAACATTTGCAGAAAACCACCTCCACATTCGCAACACAAAAAAAAGCATTCAGCCGGCAGAAACTTTATTTTATTATTTAATGATTCATTTATGATTATCGGTTGAGATACAAGACTACTCAAAACTACAATTTAAGGCCATATAACCAAAAGAATGACGATAAGGCTAATTTATGCTAGCAACTGAATGACCAAGAGTTGGAAGTTAACTACAAACTAATTTAACATCTTACAGTCCAGAAGATCAGCACAGCAATTTACTGCAGCATCTCAGTTAAAAGGGCAAACTACTCCACTCTTCCTTGGACAAAACTTTTACCTGGCCCCTGCAAAATTGGCATGGAAAAGAAAGTGATAGTTTATGTTTATAAAAGGGTGATTTAATATCATTTCAAGTTCAGTAGAACTGTAGAAGTTAATATCATTTAATATGCAAAACTGAAATCGTACCTTGAGCGGCGGTGCGGGCGCACGGTGGTCAGGCTGGGAGTTGGGTGGGCGCGCACGGTGGTGCGGGAGTTGGTGTGCATAGCGGCGGTGGTCGAAGGTGAGCAGGCGCGACAACACGGGAGTTGGGTGGGCAACGACGCTGCACTGTGTGCAGAGTGCGAGAATGTCGGTGTGGAGGTGGCGTGAGCGGCGGCGGTCTAAGGCGGAAGACGAGAAGGAGAAGGCGGCGGCGATCGAAGGAAGAACGCATGACGCCTTGGTGAATCTAGGGTTCCCAATTCCCAGCCTCCTTTCCCAAAACTCAAAAGAAAACAAGCCTCCCTTTAATTTTAGTCTTTTAAAATAATTATAAAGATAATATATATATATAATATAAACAATAGAATTATTTCATTTCGGTGAAAATGGTTAAGCAACTTGTCATTAACTCACACGTCGTGAGTTCGAACCTTGATCTTTGTAATTTTTTAAAATTTATGTACATAGACTACGCTTTTTATAAAGCGTAGTGTATTGGGTGTTAAAACACGCACATACACTACGCTTTTGTTAAGCGTAGTCATTACTTGGTATAGACTACGCATATTAAGTATACCGTAGTCTATATTTCAATAATTTTCGCACATAGACTACGGTTTTGATAAAAAAGCGTAGTTGTAATATTCCAAAGAAACGAATATACGATTACGGTATTCTAAACCCGTAATTAGGGTTTTGCCGTATATTATCTTTTTACGACATCGAATCTTATGATTTCGATACGATATCGTTATAACGAATTCCTTTTCATAATTCACTAAGGATTGTGAATTAAAGTTGAAATATTACGAAATGATTCGTCGATATTTTTAACGTCAAACGCGATATATCGAGCGTCGACTTTTCATGAAATTTTCTCGAGCGGTGAAGCTTGGAATTAATTTCCATCTTAATTCCTTTATTAAATGGAATATATTTATTTAGTAAGTATGAACTTCTGCGACCATTTTGAGATGAGTCGATTTGAGCGTTTGAGGCGTTTTGAGCGTTAACGTCTGAGGCGATTTGAAAATGAGTTTAATGCTCGGAAATTATAATAATTAATTTTCCTATTATTATTTTATATAATTACAGTATTAATTATTATTAAAACCAATATTTGAGTTATTAAAACTCGATATTTTCTAATTTTAATTTAAGTAAACCCTAATCTTATAAATAAGGGTTTTATCATGAAATGATACCATTAAATTATCCTATGGTATCTAAACTTTATAATATGATATATATGAATATTATTAAGCATTAAATCAGAATTTTAACCATAAAAATCGAAGGTTTCAGTTTTTATAAAAATTGAAACCCTATTTGCGAAATTAGGGTTTTTATTTCACAAAATGTGTAATAATTTTATCCTATGCTATTATTCAATATCTAAATCATATAATATGATATATATGTGTATATTTGGGACGAAAATTACATGAGTATCAATTATAGGTGTGATTTATATTTTAATCCTATTTTTTTCCAAATATTATCGGTAATTTCGAAATTATGCATAAGTGATGATTTAATTATTTTATTGGCTTGTATTATATATCTATGAACTATACTATGATTAATACATGTATTATGTACAAAATTGAAATGAAATCAGCCATTTGAACCCATAATGCTACCGATTTCCTTCACCCCATGCACAATGATTTCCACTTTTAAACCACTGATACATGGAAGGCTCCTTTTGCACTCTTTAATCATCATCTCCCCTTCCCAAGTGCAGCCATAATTTCCCCTATGTGTGTGTGTGTAGCCGTGTAGTGAGAGAGAGATTAGGGGGAGAGAGGCTCTTCATCTTACCCATTATTCATCTCACAAACATTTCAAACTCACAAACACTCTCATTCCTCCCATTTTCTGCCTGAAAAACCGAGAGCTCTCCCTCTCATTTCTAAAATTTTTCTTCTTCCATTTTCATCTCCATTCATTCACCAAGGTGATACTATACCTTTCTCAAGGTAATACATAAACCCTAGTACCGATTTCTCCCTTCATTTACACAAGAAAAATCGAAAACTGCTCTATATGTATATGTATGTGTGTTCGAGTTTTATATATATATGTACATGGATGTTTTAAATGTTCTTATGGATGAACATTGTTCTTGTTGATTTTTATTTTCAAAATATGAACATATATGTTGAAATGAACATAGGTTATCATATATGACATGTTTTTAAGGATTTAGCATGTATAGGTGAATTTGAACCATAGTACATGTTTTATAAATTTTGAAAATGCTATAAAATGTTAAATGATGACCGTATGCTCCTTAAATATTTTTAGCATGTATTATTGATCTATGTTATGATTTAAGACTATAGTATGTTATTTAACAATTTTTGGAAAACCCTAGCTTAAAATTTTATGAATACCGTGAGCAATATATGCATGTACCTTGATGTATAATTTTTATTTCAAGCATGTAATGACATATTAATGCTTTAGAACCTTGATTATATGTTCTATGATTTAATTAGAATTTTTGAAAATCAATTGCTATTTAATTAAAAAGGGCCGAGAGCATTATAATGTCATAGGTTGGTGTATGATTTTATTTTTGAACATGCAATGGTGTTTTAATGCTTTAGTATATTGTTTATACATTGTGTGAATTAATTAGAATTTTTGGAAATCATTTACCTATTTAAATCAAATAAACCGAAAGCTTACAAGCTTATATGGTGATGATTTAATTGGTTTTTGATGATTTAATGATGTTATATTACTATACTATAGTGTATAAACATAGTATATAATTGTTGGAATTTTTGAAAATCAAATAACATGTTGAATCAAAAAAGCCGAGAGCTATTGAGCTCCATATGGTGATGATTCAAATGTTTTTGGTTGATGTTATGATGTTACAATGTTATAATATAATGTTTAATGATGTTGGAATTTAATTGGAATTTTTAGAAATTGTTTGCTATTTATTTGGTAATTATCTCGTAATTACCGTGAATAATGTAGATATTGTGAAATAAATGCTTATGATGAACTATAGGTTATATTAATGATATATATTGATGTTGGGATATTATACTAGGTACATATCAATTTTGGGAATTTTTGGATAATTATTCCTTATTTATTGGAATTATCGTAAATATATATATGTATATATATAAATAAATAGCAAATAATACCATATGAATTTGATAAATTCATATTCTGGACCATAGTGTATAATAATGCACTATATTAATTTAGAAAATTTTTCAAAGGTCATTTGACATTTTTAAATTAATTATCGAGTTTTCGATAATTAATAAGGATTTTCAAATCCTTTTTAAAACAGTTTATTAATGAAATTTTTGCTAAATTAATATTCTGGACAGTTTTTAAATTTTACAAAATTTTATAAACATAGATTACTATGTTTGAGACAAGCGTTCACTTTATAAGCGTTTTAAAACCAAAATACGCTTTTTATTTATAAAAGGGTATTTAAAAATTGAAAATATTTATAAGTCCTTGATTTACAAGATAAATCGAGAAATAGGACTTTACGTTTTCAAATCGATCAAATTCGATTTATTAAGCAAAATAGTAAGAAATTACTATTTAAAAGTCAAAATCATTGACTTTGTTGACGATGTTGACTTCGTTGACTTTTCGAGTCAAGCGTGCGATTATCGTTTATAAATCGTCGATGCGGCGTAAGATATACTAATTGAGTATGATACCTCATTAGTAAGAAAAGATTTCACAAATGAAATCCATATATCGAGAAGCGTGCTAATCGTTGAGCGTATCTCGGCGAGAACAATTGATGTTATACGTATTAGAGGCGTGTTGAATTCACTAAGGAATTGAGTCTCACATCGATATGAAATATCAAAGTTATCTTAGTTTTGAAAGTCTCGAAAGACTTGAGCGACGTACTAAAGCCTCGCTTTTTGTAAAGTGTGGACGCAAACGCAATGACGGGATTTTGACGAACGATCGAACTAGGACTTTGCAACGAACCATAGTCCGGTGGGCTTCCTATCTTTTAAGCGTGGGCCTTTTCTTACCCCACCAAAGCGTAACTTCTTGTTATTTCAAATGAATTTACTTACAGTACTTATTCTACAATTGTTATCAAATGTTTTACTGCATTACCTGCCAAAAATATCTTCGTTTTGTGTATGGATCCTATCTGTTATGCCGGGTAGGCTGTGGAGATGGTTGGAACTATTATATCATTTGTTGTGGTAGCCCAACCTTTTTAATGTCGGGTCTGTGTCGGATGATAAATGCACAGCTAGGATTGGCGTGAAGGTTGGAACTATCTGTTGTGTTAACATATGCTTGCAGTAGAGTGTCGTTTGTGTGACGGATTACGCCGGTCACGGCGTCGTAGATGAGAGGCCTCCTCTCGGCGTTTATTTATTTATTATTATGTATTGTGACTATGAGATACGGACCATACACACCAAGAAAATGCCGGCGGTATGTTCTACGAAAATGATTTGGTAAGCCTGAGGCATTTTAAATAAAACCTGTGACTTACTCGATATTGGCGGAATCCAAATGTTATCAAATGTTTTCGGCATAAGTCCCTTGAGTGCAATTCCTTGTACTTAGCCCTGCATGTTTGTTTTAAATGTGCGAGGTTGAGCTCGATGGTGATAATGGGGATGTGTTGAGGAGTCCAAAGTGTCCTTGACCGATTTACTTGAATTTTGGGTTATACCTTGAATGCATATCGTCATATATGTATTCACACACTTTCATTGCTATACTCACGAACTCCTTTATTTATGCTTTATGTTATGAACTATCGAGGTCCATCGGATCGGGCGAGTTTTGGGGTCCGATGGCTAAACCTTTTCAAAAACATTATAACATCACTTGTATTCTACTCAAGCATGTTAGTTTATTCTTATGCATCTTTATTTTACCGTGTAATCCCTAAAATACTACTCCTAGTATTAGTCGCCTCCAGGTCCGGGTTGATCCGGAATGGGGTCGTGACAGTAGTCTATACCTATAGACTACGATTTTAAAGGAAAAGCGTAGTCTATGAGGTGTAGAGAAAAGGTAAATTTGTAGTAGTGTAGGGGGTGTGAGTCATAAAGCAAATGTTAAAAAGGCTTCCAATTTATGTGAGTGAGTGAGAGAAGAGAGGGGAAAGAAATTGAGTACAAAATTTTTAATCAATTTGCATAAATAATAGGACTACATCAAACAAACACATTTCTATTCCAAAACCTACACTTTACCGTGAGCAAAAAGAAGAGGAAAACTTGTGTGTTCTTCATTTTCTTCCCAATACCTTGGTACTAAATTCTTTGCACAACAAATCAAAGCGGTAAAGAGGTTAGGAATCGAACAAGCTTCGATTATATGTTAAAATTTCCAAATTTTAATGGTTCGATTTTAATTTATAAGCATGTGTTCTTAATGAGAAATTATGATAGCATGATTCTTGTTTGTTAATTATGTTGAGCATGAAGTATATGTTTCATATTAGTGATTTAATTGAAACCTAAGCATGTCATAAATTTTTTTAAGATTTATGTAGTGATGGATTAATGATCTATGTTGATATTAGAACACATTGTGATTATTTGGGAATTTTTAGAAATCATATGCTATAGTTTGATTATTACCGAAAATTGAAGGAAAATCATATGTTAGTGTACAATTTATGTTTAAGTGATATTATAGCATAATGTTGATCTAGGGCATTGATTTAGTGATATATGAATTTATTAGAAATTTTGGCAAATGTATGTTCATGCTATCAAAAATTTCGAGAGCCATATAGAATGGGTACATGATGTGTGAATTGATATTGTTGAATATTATGATGTATTAGTGATGTAAAATGATGTTTAAGCATTGTGTGAATTTGTAGAATTTTACAAAAATGTTTGGTTGAATGTTGATAGGAACCGTGAGCATTAAGGGTTGATACATTGATGTAGAAATTATAAATATTGGACATTATGTTATAATTATGATATAGAATGATGTTTAAGTGTTGTAGAATTTAATTAGAATTTTAGGAATTTGTTTGATGATTTTTAGAAAAATAACCGTGAGTTATAAGAATGGGATAGGTGATGCCCAAATTTTCTATAGCTAATGTTAATACATATTAGTGATACTATGATAAAATAGTACACTATATGAATTTAGAAGAATTTTTGGAAGAAGTTTGATAGTAAAAGCTTAAAACCGTGAGCTTTGGAAGTTATATTAAGGATTTTAATTCCTTAATATCAAGAAAAATAATACATTATATGTCTAGAAATTATTTTAGACATATAAAGAATTTATGGAATTTTATAAACATAGTATACTATGTTTATGGCGAAACGTTACATTAAATAACGTTAGAAATGAAAAATAATGTTTAATGAATAAGTTAATTAATATTTAAGAAAAATATTAATAAAGTTTATCGATTTGCGTGAAAAATAGAGAATTAGGGTTTTATGAAAAGAAATCGATTGAAAATCGATTTATATGGAAATTAGATATTAAAAATATGAATTATTAAAGAATTTATTAAGAAAAGTCAAAATTGTTGACTTTTGAAATTAACGTATGAAATCGTTCGATAAATCACGCTAATACGTAAAGCGTATTAATTATTTAAAGAAATCTAGTTGGTGAGAAAAGATTTCATAATTGAAATCTTTGTATCGAAAAACGTGAGAATCTTTAAGCGTTTAACCTAAAAGGTTAAAATGAAATTGTTGAACATATCTCGTTTCTATCAAAGCACGAGAAATGCTTAGTTTAAGATCGCGATTGAGCAGTATTGAATTAGATTAAGGAATTCAAATTATATTAGTATAAGTTATCAAAGTTTATTTTAAACTTTGAAAATCTCAACGTGTGAGTATTGAAATCGTTTTACGTAAGGTGAGACGCGGATGCGATCGTTGGCGAAAAAGGAAAGCGAATTAAGAAAGCTTATGTACCGGTGGGCTTCTTTTCTTATCCTCAAGGATAAAATGCTCTATTTATGATCTTTCTTGAAATGAAAAGTAATTATTTATGATGCTCTCTTTTGAGAAATGATTATGAAATGATGATGAAATTACACCCCAAAATATTTATGTTTTATGTATGTATCCTATCCATGAATGAATGAATGATGAATGTTGTTGGGTCGCTCCCAACTTATGAATGAAATCAAATTCGGATCCTATGTCGGAAGGCTTATACAGCTAGGATTAACGTGTACACTAATGGTATTTGTGTCTTTGTAAGGACAATTCACGGCGGTCGCGCGACGTAGAGGAGGCCTCGCTTCTACGGCGTAAATGTTAATGTTATGATGAAATGAAGGGATATGGATCATACATACAAGGAAAATGTCTCTGTGACGAACATTTATGAAAATGATGAAAAAGTGTAGTAAGCTCAGGCCTTTTAATCAAAACCCTTGTGTCTTACCATGATGGGCGAGTAATTAAAGATGATAAAATGTTTTGGCATAAGTCCACCGAGTGCATTATTTGTACTCACCGCATATTGTTTTTAAATGTGCGATTTAGCTGGTGATGCGATGGAGCAGTGTTGAGCAATAGGAAGGTTGTCGCTGAAAGTTATACCTTGATAGTACATCGTCATATGTACATATCACATGTTTTCCGCTGCAAGAACATAAGTTATGTAGTAAGGTCCAAAAACATACTTGATATATGTATCACAGTTTAATGTTAAATGATCTCATTGTTTATTCATCCCTGTTTAGAGTAATAATCCCTGCAAAATCGTACTTAGGATTTAGGGGCTGTTACAATGAATCTTCCCATAACTTAGTTCTTCTTAATATGACCATGCTTTGATTATCAAGTGCACAAATGTCTCCACAATTCAGTTCGGTCAACCCTCTCCACTAACATGAGTGTCGTCATCTTTGGATCAAGTGGGTCTTTAATGACTTATAATGTTAGGCTTGGGTGGCGGTAGGATTGTTTGGGATAATGTAGCTCAAAACACCGGGCACCTAACTCATTCTTGATTCCAACTATCCTGACATTTTTTTTTTAGAGAGACCCCGCATCTTCACCTTTTTCGTTTATAATCTCCGTTTTTTCTTCATTTTTTTTTTTTTTTTTTACACTTCCTTACAACTTCACCCTCAACTTCCGAGGTTACTTTACCTCGCCCACCCCCAAACTTAGAACATAACATTGTCCCCAATGTTGAAACTTATACAAAATGAGGGTGAGACATTGTTATCTTAACATAAGATTAATAAGGGCACTATTATAGATATGAGAGGCGAACCACAATTAGGCATGCCCAAGGTGCGGAGTAAGGAATAATATATGTGGTATCTGGGAGAATATTTAGTGGATGCAAGAAAGAAAAAGCTTATAAGCTCAAAGGGGGACCCTAGGAAAAATATCATATTAGGGAAGGCTAGAAAGGCACAATCGATCCAAAAAGGGCCTACGTCCTATCCATGTTGACACACTCATGTATATTGTCTCAAGGGGAGTCAACCCAATATAAAAGCAGACACTCATACAAAATCGTAAGCGATTAAGATTCACCGATGCAATGGTTAATCCCTATAGGAACTAATATGCTAATACCAAAATTAATGCTAATACCAAAATTAATAGAGGTACACCCCACAAAATAAGGGTAAAAACAAGACAAGCAATAAGGCGTACCAAAGATCACAATATAAACAAAACAGATTGACATCATAAAGTTATCCCTTGCTAGCCAAACATCATCCTTAGAAATCATCGAAAACATAATCACATGCTTTTATTGAACAAACATCAACAAAACACCGACCAGAAATTTAAAACTAACCACAAACAAAACACAAAACAAACACCAAGGATTGAGTTAGAGAAAACGCCCCTGGCCTACACCTCGGGAGAACCCGAGGGAGTAGGAGAAGCGTGGGTAGATGGGGCAACTGGTGTCTGATCCTCGGTGGATGCAGCAGGAGCAGTCTTTGTCGCAAATTGAGCTCGGTCCGGCCTCGCCTCGCTCTCCTTCTCAACCTCGGCCTCAGAATCATAATCCGATGGTAAAGGCCACGCCTGGAATATCCGATGTGGAAATTCAGGGAAAGCTGGCAGCTCTACCGTGAATAACGATCTGAGACAGTCCTCCATTGCGCGATCTCGCTTGCGGCAATATACCCAATATCGTTTCAGGTCTTCCTCAAATGCGGAAGATCGGAGCAAGAGTCCTTTGATCTGTAGGCAGAGGAACTTCTGCATATCCAATATAGTAGGCTCGGACGAGGTCGGCATGGGCGGAGGTAGACCAACTTGTGCGGCGCGGGAGGTTGGGTCTTCGGACGTACCATGACGATGCGTCAAACTCTTGATATCTATGAAAGCTTTCTCAACGAGGCGATCCTCATCATCCCGAAAGGCACCCGTCCTTTATGCACAATTGAGTAATCGAGAAGGAAGAAACAATCGGCCCTTCTTCTTTTTTGGCACTCGTCCACCTCGCGCGGTTGGGCGCCCACATTTCTGGACCTTCGGTGAAAATGCAGAGCAATAAAAGCATCCGTTCTTCCGACACGGTAGTATCATGGGTGGTGGGCAAAATCCGGCTTTTAATGAAGCTTTAATGGGCGACACCCCGTGTGGAAAACACCCATTCATGCCTTCGACCGCCGTCAATCTTAGTGCCTCTTCTAGATCATCGGTGAAGGAGCCTCTTCATGGCGAAGAAAGCATCCTCCACCTCATTTTCCAATTCATAAAATCATTAATGGTTTTGGAGATAAAACCACCAACTTACCCTCACCACAACAGACAAACCTTCCTTATTTGGCAAAGGCGTGATATTTGCATAAAACTCTTTAACCAAGGGTGTAATGGGTGGAGGTGGAATTCGCAAACATTGCCCATCCATTTAATGAAATCAGCTCTATTACAACAGGGCGCTAAGCGCACCGCCGCCATGGCGACCAATATACCTCCGGTCACGCGTCCTTCAGGGCTGTCGAGGTCTTCTCACGAATGACCTCGCCACCCCAATAGTGCTTGACACGCTGTCCATTCACCATGAATTCACGGCCTGATGTTCCTTCTTGTAATGTGATAGCACCGTGGGATGCTACCCGGAGAATTGTGAAGGGACCCGACCATCGTGACTTCAGCTTTCCAGGGAAAAGCCTCAGCCTTGAATTGAACAATAGCACTTGCTGACCCGGTAAGAACTCACGGCGCAAGATATTGTTATCATGCCATCTCTTGGTTTTTTCCTTGTACAACTTGGCATTCTCATAAGCAAACCACCTGAATTCATCCATTTCACTTAGTTGTAACAAACGGGCCTCTCCAGCAGCCTTATGCTCAAAATTCAGTTTCTTTATCGCCCAATAGGCTCGATGTTCAAGCTCCAAAGGGAGATGACAAGTTTTCCCATAAACCATCCGATACGGAGACATCCCTAAAGGTGTCTTGAAAGTCGCTACAGAGGCCCATCTGACATCCAAGCGTATGGACCAATCCTTTCGACCTGGGTTCACCACCTTCTCCAGTATACTTTTTATCTCTCTATTTGAAAGCTCGGCTTGACCATTTGTTTGAGGATGATGTCGGTAGCCACCTGTGTCCGACATTGTACTTTGCTAGAAACAGACCCACCATGCTGACAAAATGTGTGCCCTCATCACTAATAATCGCACGAGGAGTACCAAACAGCGTGAAGATGTTCTTTGCAAGAACTTGATAACAACCTTGGCGTCATTGGTGGGACTAGCCACGGCCTCTACCCATTTAGATACATAATCAACCATCACCGGGATGTAGAGGTTGCCAAATGAGGGTGGAACGGACCAAGAAATCGAGGCCCCACGCGTCAAAGAGTTTAATTTCGAATGAAATTCATTGGCATCTCATTCGGGAAGATATATTCCCACCCTTTGACATCATCACATCTTTGCGAAGGCGTGGGCGTCTTTAAACAAGGTTGGCGAAATAACTGTTGTAAAACCTTGGCGGCTGTTCTTTGTCCATAAAATGACCGCCATATGGAGTAGCATGGCATCCTCTGAATTGATTCCATCTCTTCATGTAGTGCGATCGTCTCATCAACCCATCGACACAGCGTTTATACAAGAATGGTTCATCCCAAAAGTAATGTCTGACCTCAGAGAGGAACCTTTTCCTCTGTTGAAATGAGAGTTCGGGCTGCAGCACTCCACAGACCAGGAAGTTGACAAAGTCGCATACGAGGTGTACTCTTGTGCGCATGCTCATCAATTGTTCATCGGGGAAAGCGTCACGAATTTGGGCATGAGTTTCATCGCCCGATCTTTGTAGGCAATCGAGATAAATGGTCGACTACTTGATTCTCGGCCACTACATCTCTAATCTCGGATCAAATTCTTGTAGCAGCAAGATCCACGGATTAACCGTGGCTTGGCATCTTTCTTGGCGACAAGATATCTTATGGGCGCGTGATCGTGTAAACAATCACCTTGAACCCGAGGTAGGCTCTAAATTTTCTGGCGAACACTACGCTAGCGCCTCCTTCTCCGTAGTGGTGTAATTTATTTGAGCTTCCACCAAGCGTTTTGCTAAGCGTAATAGATGGGTGGAATATCTTCTCCTTTCTTTGACCCAAGACATTGCTGCGAAGTCACTAGCGTCGCACATAACCTCGAAAGGTAATGACCGATTCGGTCCAATGATTCTTGGGCTGTCACTAGAGCACATTTCAAAGCGTCAAGCGCCCGGACATTAGGGGTGAGCTCGAAATGGCTATTTTCTCCAAAGAAGGCACACATTGGCTTAGAAATTTTGAAAAATCCTTTATAAACCTTACGTAAAATCCTGCATGTCCCAGAAACTACGCACCCTTTTACGGTAGTAGGGGTGGAAGTTTATCTATCACCGATCTTGGCTCTGTCCACTTGATCCCCTTGGATATGTGATGGCTAGCACTATGCCTCTTGTACCATGAAGTGGCATTTCTCCCAATTCAAGACCAAGTCGTCGCCTCATGACGCTCTAAGACCTTCCCAAGTTACCGGGCATACCTCAAAAGTATCCCCAAATACGGAGAAGTCATCCATGAAGATTTCGTGACTTCTCTACCATATCCGAGAAGATGGCCATCATGCAGCGTTGGAATGTCATTTGGGGCATTCTGAGTCAAAAGGCATCCTTCTAAAGGCAAAAGTGTCGTAGGGACAAGTGAAGGTGGTTTTGTGTTGATCATCGGGTGCAATGGCGATCTAATGATAACCGAATACCCATCTAGGAAATGAAGAACTCGCTTGCCGGCGAGTTTATCAAGCATTTGATCCATGAATGGCGGAGGAAAATGGTCTTTCTAGTGGCCGTGTTTAATTTCACGTAATCCACACAAACACGCCATCCGTTATCACCGAGTTGGAATTAACTCCGCCGATCATTAAATCACTTTAACTCCTCCTTTTTGGAACACTTTGCAGGCTCACCCAAGAAGCCGCCTCGAGATCGGATAAATGATTCCGACATCCAGCCATTTAATAATTCCTTTTCAACACCTCTTTCATGGTTTGGATTAAGGCGGCGGTGTTCTATGGAAGTCTTGTGGCAATCTTCCAACAATATCTTGTGCATGCAGCGAGTGGGGTGATCCCTTGATGTCGGCAATTGACCATCCAATAGCCCTCTTGTATTTGCGTAACACCTGTAACTGAGACTCTTCCTTGTCGAGTTCGTTGTGGTGAAATGATTCTTGGAAGAGTTTGTCCCTCGCCGAGATAAGCATATTTCGTGGTTGGGCAAAGTTTTCGGACTAAGTATTGGAGGTTCGTCATCGAAGGTTTGGATACAGACAGGCCGATCTGCGAGTCAGTGACTCGGGAGCTCGGGCGTCTGAGGTGGCACCAGCGGACCTTTGTTAGAGGGTCTTGAGGTAGCCCGTTCTTGCTCTAACTCCGGGAGGTCGGCATATTCATTCTCACTTGTCTTGACCGAGCCGAGTGTTCTAGCATCTTTTCGACAACGACCTGCTCTAATACTTGTATTACAGAGCATTCCTCCACTTCGTCGAGTACTTCATAGCATTGAAAACATTGAAAGTAACCTTCGATCATTTACTCGTGTGAGTTCGCTTTTTGGACATCAATCGAGTTCTTCTGTTGCAAGGAAAGGGCGTCCCAAAATAATAGGCACTTCTTGGTAGTGCTTCATAATCGATATGATGAAGTCCACGGAAAAATGAATGTATCAACCTTTACTAGCACATCTTCAATTTTTCCTTGGGATGAGCCATAGACCGATCGCGATTCGGGGTCTTTGTTGTGCCAAGCTTCTCCTATCCCGAGCTTCACGAATATTGAGGCGGCGTTAAGTTTATACTTGCTCCTAGATCACATAGAGCACGACCAACGTCGCGACCTCCAATTGAACATGGAATTGTGAAACTCCCTGGATCTTTCAACTTGGGTGGAATCTTGCTTTTTAACATGGTACTCTTGCTCTCGATCGGTGCCCTTTGTTTGAACTCCCAGCGTCTCTTCTTTGTTAGGATATCCTTCGAGAACTTCACATAATTTGGCATTTGTTCTAGTGCTTCCACCAATGGAATATTAATGTGCAGCTGTTTCAAGACATCTAGAAATCTCCGAAACTGAGTATCTTGCTGTGTCTTTTTCAACCTTTCGGGGAAAGGTGGTGGTGGTCGATAAACCACCTCGTTCATTGACTTCGGCAGTGGTTTCACCTCGGTAAGCTTCTCAGCATCAAGGGGTTTCTTTGGAGCGTCCACTTCTACCAAATTGCTTTTAGTGTTTGAGGACTCTGCCTTCTCTTCTTGGTTCAGTAGTTCGGTTTCGTGCATTTTCTTTCCACTTCGTAAGGTAACGGCCTTGACATGTTCTTTGTCTTTCCGAGGGTTTTCCGTGTCACTTGGCAGATTACCAATTGGCCTATTCCTCATCTCGGTGGCTAATTGTCCGATCTGAACTTCCAAATTCCGTAGCGAAGTGGATCGCCTCTACCATCGTGATCTGTCTTGCCATATACTCCTTCATCAAAGTTTCAATAGACTTGGGGCGTGGGCGGCTTGTTCTTTGCTCGGTTGGCAATTTTGTGGATATGTGTTTTCTCAAAATTTCCACCACCACTTGTTCCAAAGACCTTGTCCTCCCCACGAAAAATTAGGATGTTGTCTCCACCCAGGATTATAGGATTGTGAATACGGATTGTTCCATCGCCATTACGGATTCCCATGTAGCATACCGGTGGGTTTGATGGACAACTATCAAAAGTATGCCCCTCCCCACGGTAAACACACGACACTTCATTCACTTGCATTGTGGGTGCGACCTTTGGAACAACTTGTCGCTGAGCGGTGGATTGGCTATTTGCAAGCCTTTCAACATATTGCTCGTGAGACGCCACTGGCGATTAAGCGCCGTCAAGGCATCAACTTCAAAACACCGCAATAGATTTCTTCCCCATTGGAACTCGAGAATTGGACCATTGACAATTGTTATTAGCGATCCTTTCCAATATCTCATATGCCTCATTGTAGGATTTAGAGAAAATAGCTCCATTTGCGGAGGCGTCAAGCACCAAGCGTGTGGACGCATTTAACCCATTATAGAAGGTCTCCAGTTGAATGCAGTGCGGAATGCCATGGTGAGGGCATTTCCGTAGCATTTCCTTATAACGTTCCCATGCCTCGCATACAGATTCATCATCATTCTGCTAGAACGACATGATGTCATTTCGGAATCTTGCATTCTTCGTAGGCGGGAAATACTTCATCAAGAATTTTTCGCCGAGCTCATTCCACAAAGTGATAGAGTCCGATGGAATACCATTCAGCCATGCTTTTGCACGATCTTGTAGCGAGAAAGGGGCGGCGAAGTCTCGGCTCAAACCAAACACCCGGCAACTTGAATGAGTCGCTGACCTCCAGGAACGACCGAAGGTGGAGATGTGGATCCTCTGTGGCTTGCCCACTGAACTGCCCCATTGTTTGGAGCATCTGGAACATAACCGGCTTCAGCTCGAACTGGTTCGCTTGCACCTCGGGTCTGGTTATTCCCGGATTCAGCTCATTAAATCTGGGGTTAGCGTAGTCACGTATACCCCTTTCCCGGTCATCAGCGATGACTATGGCGTTTCCTCCATTATTCCCATTACCGCCTAGTGCGGCCATTTTGGCTTGCGCTCTTCGGATGTTTTGACGTCGTCTTCCTCGACGGAAGGTGCGTTCAATCTACGGATCTAGCGGGTACAATACCTGCGCCTTGGTTTTTGCATATACCACGGTCCGTAAACACGATTCACGCAAGAGAAATTAATGAGTTAACCACTAATCTGAAATAAACACAAAAAAATTGAAATATCAGCGTAACTTATGATTGGCGTTCCCGACAGCGGCGCCAAAAACTTGTTGTGAGATAAATGTATGCAACACAATATTACGCAAGTGCACGTAATCAACAAGTAATATACGGAAATATTACGAGATCGAATCCACGAGGGCACTTTTTAAACCACGTCGAATATAATTTGTTTGTGATTATGAGAGAAACAATTAAAGAGAACTTTTACACCGAGACGAGGTGGAATTTCAGACAATATATGATTAACAAACATATATTAGGAGGGAAAAATAGACTTGACCATTTGATTCCACCCATGCTCCATACTCGCTACGCCTCAACATTATCTTTGCCTCGTTATTATGACATGAAATCTTCCAACTCTTAGTATTTTTCCAAATCTAAGATTATACCTCTAAGCTCGTCAATATATTCCTATACCGAAGTGCTTTAAGAGTATCTCTACCATTCCATTCATTTATGTCACGCAAGGCAAACACATATTCCTATGCTATTCACACACATAATATTTAAATCATGTTCTTGCGTCACTTTCTTGTTTTCCACTCTATGAGAGCTTCCCAGAAATCATAGAGCTAAGATCTCACCCATGGTGATCAATCACAAGCAAGATAAATAATCGCTAAGAAAACGATAATAACTTAACAAGATAAGCAGAAAACGGAGCTCGTCACATGAGCATGGGTTTCATCAAAAGATCAAGTCCTACAAAGTTAGCTCATAGCGAGCTGTGCAACAGAATTCAAAAACACAAATGCCATAGCAAAGTCAAAAGAATTCGAGATTCATAGTTAACACTCATCGCCGGAATCACGTGCTCCTCCTTGGATCGTCGCCTCTTCCGATAGCTTCTTCTCCAAGGCGTTGCCCTCGATTCCTCTTCCGGATCTTGAATAATGAATCATCTCCTGATTGTCGCCCTCTCTTTAATAACCAACTCGACACTTTTAGGTGTATGGATCAGCACCTACAAACCCTTCATCCTCTCGATCCTTGGCACCTACAAACCCTTCATCCTCTCGATCCTTTCTTTTTCGTTGGCTCGGCAAAATCGCGTCCTTTATCTTTGTCGTGGCGGCCATGCGTGGTTGTGGTCTGCAAACCTTCTTCGTTTCTTTCATAAGCGCGGCTTCATCTTCTATCTGAGCTCTCTACTCTCGGTTTGCGAGCACGAGCTCGTCCTCCTCGATGAAGACCTCGATCGAACTCAACTCGCTTACAAACTCGACCTCACATAAAGGTCCGCCCTCACGTCTGAGCTCGGCCGTGACATCGCCGCTTTTCTTTCCTTTCTTCCGAGCTCGACCTTTGATGACCGTTCACAAATCCGATCTCGATTGCGATCATCATTCTCGAGCTTGGCTTACGAGTCCGAGCCTCGACACAATTTTAGTATCGAGGTCGTCTTCACACTGCGAACTTTTCAATCATTAAGCTCGGCTTATTGCGAGCTCGGCTCTATTCTCTTTCTTCCGGAGTTCGGTTCGCTCACGAGCTCGGTGATCTTGAGCTCGGCTTCCGGACTTCGCTCCGACCTCCTCGGTTTTCACTTTTACGAGCTTTGACTTCGTCTTTATAGTTTGGCTCGCTCGGCATTTTCGGCATTATCCGTTTAATCCTTCCTCATACATCAAGTCGGGCTCGCTCGCGAGTTCGGCGCCTTGCGCGTCAACACGGAGCTTGACTTGACTCGGCGGACTTCACTCGTCTTCACCGCCATTTATCCCGCTTCATACCGTAACTAATAACGCATAAATGACATTAAAACCCTCTAAATCCACGGACTCAATCCTTCACACACACACACGCAAACATAACAAAATCATATAACATAAAAGCAAACTAACGAGCGTAACCCGATAAACTCAAGGATATTATCATCAAAAGGTCATATAATAACTCTTTTATAAGAGTTATCACGAGTAACATTCGTTTATCGAAGCTTTCATTCCTTCACGTAGCATTCCAATTCACGTTCGTCAAGTCGAACTTTAAAAGCGTTCTAAGTTCTCAAGTTCTCGTGTTTCATCAAACTCTACGTTATACATATAAGAGAATTTCCTATGATCTCGTTCAATCTAAGTTCTTTGTGAAACTTAGAGCTCATCTACGTTCTTTTGAAAATCAAAACAATTTCACAATTCAACTTTATTTTATAAACAAACTTTTCATTCAAACTAACTGACATATAACTCTATATATGTCCTTTCATCAATACTCATATACCCCCTGGGTATAAACTTTCATCCCTTCCAAATTCATCACAACAAAATCACATACCAATCGGGTATGAGCTCAAAACTTCTTCAGACAAACCACATTTTGTCTCATCATCAATGAATTATCACAATTCAAAGCTATTCACTTTCTCTTTTAACGGCATGTTCACTTAAAACGTTTTTCACTATTACTTCCTCAAAATTGTAACATAATTTTTCGAAACGTTTAAAACCATACCTCTTTTGATACATCAGAAACCACTTTTCCTTGTTGGTTGAGCGTGATGAACAGGATCGTTGAGCGGTGATGTCTACTTTATAAAGAGTCTAGTGATTCAAACTAGACTTTGGATAGAAAGAATATTTTTGGTTCAAAGCAAACAGCCGCTCGATACCACTCACACTGCCGGTTTGGCTTATCCTTGCGGACCATGACTTGGGGTTCGGTTTAAATGAATATAAAAGAATAAGGGTTTCAACTCATTTCATATGTGAAGAAATATGAAATTCCAAGTGTAAACAAGATCGAGGATAGAGCAAAATAACTTATATAAAGAGTTGATCTGAAGGTTCGGACAAACAAAGAACTCTTACAAAACTTTCAATAGGAATATCAAGACTTAACATAGTATCAAACTATAACAGAGTTCAAGAGTTTGGCGTGAATGAATGTGTGAGACATGCGTATGGAGATGCATTCTCAAGCGAACTAAAAATACTTTATACTACTTGACAAAGATTCCGCTCAACTCCCGCCTGTTCCATCACTCGCTCAATCGCACATTTAAAAATAAATATGCGGTGAGTACAAAGATGCACTCAGTGGACACATGCCGAAAACATTTTACTTTACGAAATATTGTCTCGCCTCATCACAAGAAGACACAAGGGTTTTATTTGGAAAAAGGCCTTGTTCTAACAAAATACATTTCTCATTTCTCAAAATCATCGCTCGGCGAGCATTTTCACATCACTACAGCGTATATTCCAAGTCGGCTATGGATAAGCGCGGGAGGAGGCCTCCTTCACCGGACGCAAACAACCGCCAATGATTGAGCATGACCGCCCAATGTTCGGAGGCCCAACACGTGTACACAATCCTAGCTAGGCTTTCTCCCTTACTCCTCTAGCATAGGACCCGGTCGTAACTTCTTGTTGCCCCAAGAAATCCGAATGGACATATACAAAACATAAAACATTTTCTTGCGACAATATCGTATCTCAAAATTTTTGCGGTAAAATAGTGCAAGAATAACGATAAAACATTTTCCAAAAGCTCATAATTAGTTTTGGTAAGAAAGCCCCTCGAGAACTTAAAAGTTCTTATGTCACTAGGGTTTTATTTTCCGTTTCTCCTCTCCTTCGAGTCAAACCTTATCAACGTAGAAGCGAGATTTTAGCATATCATCATGCTCGCAAGAATCATCGATCCGAACCAACGTACGTACTATCCTTTCATTCATTCCTTAGTTCAAATCGTTCGACGTAACGTACGAATCTTAATTTCATATCTAACGTCATCACGTACTGACTTTACTTCTCGTCCTACGTATATATACTTAAATTCTACGTATTCATAGTCTTATTCATAAGTCTCAACTTCTCTATGTATCACATCGTATGATCCACATATCACATATCATAAGACATCATAATTCTTTGTTCACAATTTTCGAAAATTTCAATTTCTTTTTTGAAAATTTTATTTAATTTATATAATATATATTTATCATCATATATTAATAATATGATATAATATTCATCATACATAACTTGTACATCAAATATTTTCATATTTTGATTATTTTTTTCACGACCCCACTCCGGATAACCCGGAGCTAGGGCGGACTAATACTAGGAATAGTATTTAGGGACAAAGAAAGACTATTACAATAGAACTTATCACATGTGAGATATTATACTTGGAGCGAAACATACATTTATAACATATCGGACCAAAGGTTTAGACCAACAGATTCCAAAGGATTAACGATCGAAGGGCTCCTCGGTTCATATCATCTCATCATCGGACATAACATAAAATAATTTGAGTTGCGGCGGAGTGTGTGAATACATATATGACGATATGTATTGAGGTTAACAAGTCTTAACAAAACATCAAGGACTTGGACTTCCTCAACACTCCTCCATCATCAACATCGAGCTCAACCTCGCATTTAAAACAAACATGCGGTGAGTACAAGAATGCACTCGGTGGACTCATGCCGAAAACATTTTATCATATTTGAATTACATCGCCAACATCATGGTAAACACGTGGTTTTAGTTGAAAATGCTCAGGCTTACTAAAACATTTTCATCGGTTCATAAAAGTCGTTTGACAAGCATTTTTCTTGGTGTGTATGATCCATATCCTTATCATCATTTCATCATAACATCATAGTCGAACATCGTGAAGGAGGCCTCCTCTACGACGCCGTGACCGCCGTGAATTGTCCTTACACCTGCGGTCACCTTAGTGTACACGTTAATCCTAGCGGTATAAGCCTTAGGCATAGGATCCGATATCGATTTTCATTCATAAGTTGGGAGTGACCCAACACATTCATATCATTCATATCATTTGTAATATTCCAAAGAAACGAACGTCTAATTACGGTATTTTAAACCCGTGAATTAGGGTTTTGCCGTATATTATTTTACGTATGACATCGAATATTGTGATTTCGATTCAGATTATTATAACGAGTTCCTTTTATATTCACTAAGGATTGTGAATCAAGGAATAGAATATTATGAAATGGTTCGACGAAATTATTTTGACGTCGAACGCATATCGAACGTCAGTATCTTATGAAATTTTCTGAGCAGCGAAGCTTGGAATTAATTGCCATATTGATTCCTATATTAAATGGAATATATTTATTAAGTAAGTATGCGAGCTTCTGCGACCATTTTGAGATGAGTCGATTTTGAGCGTTTGAGGCGTTTTGAGCGTCGGCGTCTGAGGCGTTTTGAAAAACAAGTTTAATGCTCATGAAATTACTATAATTAATTTCCTACTATTATTTTATATAATTGCAGTATTATTAAGCATTAAAATCAATTTTTGAGCTATAAAACTCGATAGTGTATATATATACATTTTCGAAAACCCTAATTTATTAAACTAAGGTTTTTCACATAAAATGATACCATATTTTTATCCTATGCTATTATTTATTATCTAAATCATATATTATGATATATATGAGTATATTTAGATCGAATTTGACATGAGTATCAATAATAGGTGTGACTTATAATTTTATTCCTATTTTCTCAATTATTATCGGTATATTCGATTTAATTGCTATATGTTGATTTAATTATTTTAATGGCATGTATTTTATATCTATGATCATATATGATTAATACATTGTATTAAGGAGCAAAATAGAAATTAAATCCACCCCTAAACCCCTACAACCCGTCGGCCACACCCCCTCTAAACAAGCATGACGCCACCTTTTGTTGCCCAATCCATGAGGACCCTTTTTGGCTCTAGCTCATCATCACCCTCCTACTAACACATTTTGCTGAAATTTAATCATTTGAATTGGTGGGAGCCGTGTAATAGGAGAGGATAGGGAGGGAGACTCTTCTCATTCTCCCACTTTCCATTATACTCCCTCACTCCTCTCAAACACACTCGACACTCTCCATTCTCTCCCATTTTTGCTGACAACCGAGAGCTTCACCCCTCCATTTCTCAATTTTTCTTCTTCTTCTTCTTCTCCATTCCTTCACTAACTCTTAATACCATACATTGTTCTTGTGAACCTATACTATTTCAAAGGTAAAACATGGACCCTAGCTTCGATTTTCATCTCTACTTGTTTAAAATTTTCGAAACATGTTAATAGCATATATGTATGTTTTTAAATGTTCTTGGTATGAGATGTTGTTGTTTATATGTTGTTGATGAGTTTTATTTACAAAATATGAGAATATATGTTTAGATGGACATAGGATATTGTATATGAAATGTATGAATGGATCTAGCCTATATATATGAATATTCGAACCCTAGCTTATTGAAATAATTTTTGAAAATTATTAAAAATGTTATTATGATGACCGATTATGTTTTAATTATTTTGGTGATGGATTATTGTTCTATGATGTGTTTAGAGTTCACATGAATTTATTTAAAAAAAATTGGAAAACCCTAGCCTATTTTTCTAAAAATGCCGTGAGCTTCTTTAAATTGTACCTTGGTGTATGATTTTATTTTTAAGCATGTAATGACATATTAATACTCTAGGACCTTGATTATATGTTCTATGATTTATCTAGAATTTTTTGAAAACCAAATGCTTAAATTTTAGAGAATGCCGTGAGCTATATGAGTTCATACCTTGGTATATGATTTTTATTTTGATCATGCAATGGTATATTAATGCTTTAGTATATTGATTATGAGTTGTATGATTTTGTTGGAATTTTTGGAGATCAAATGCTAATTTAAATCAAAAAAACCGAAAAGCTATTGCTCAATATGGTGATGATTTAATTTGGTTTTGATGAATGTTACTATGTTATATTGTTATATTATGATGTATAAACATAGTGTATAATTGTTAGAATTTTTGGAAATCAAATGCCAAATATTATCAAAAAAGTCGTGAGCTTGGAAGCTCTTAAAGGTGATGATTTAATTGGTTTTGTAATAACCCATGAGCTTTAAAAGTTCGATTCGATATTTAAAACCCGTAAATTAGGATTTCACTGAGATGTTTAAATCAGTATGAAATCGAACATGATTTCAATTAATTAGGAAGGAATGATTTCCTGTCATACATTAACTGAAATTGTGAATGTAAGAATCGAAAGTTTTTAAGGTTCATCGGTAGTATTATTTTAACGTCGATAGCACATCGACAGTTGAAATTTCATGATTTTCTAAGCAATCAAGCTTAGAATTATTTCCTATTATCAATAGGATATATTAGTAAATGATTACGATTATTTTACAACCTTTCCGAGATGACTCGATACATAACGTTTTCAAACGTTAACGTTTTGAAATAAAACGAAAGATAGTTTTATCGATCTATAAATTATAGGAATTTAATTCCTATGATTATTAAATGATATTACAGTATTAATAAGCATTAAAATGGTGCTAGAACTTTGTGAATTATTTTGAACATCTTGTAATTTCTAAAACCCTAAGTTTTTAAATTAGGTTTTTTTCATAAAATAACACCATTATTTTATCCTATGCTATTAATTATCATCTAATATATATATATATATATATATATATATATATATATATATATATTTAGCATGAAAATAAATTATTTAATGTGTGTTTCGCGAAAGTGTTGTGTACTATGTATATAGGTATAACAAAGTGTGTTTTATTTGTATCACTTTTGAATGTGTATATACATGGTATATAATCAGATTTATTATTAATTCCCTTTTAATAATTATATTGAACCTATTTTGATTTCCTATGTGTAGGCACTCATGAGTAGGGTCTTAAGCGGGTATCGGTTATCGGTTAGCGATAACCAAACCAAAAAGTTGGTTATCGTTAATCGATAATCGACTTTTTCGGTTTCGATTCGGTTATCGGTTATCCATTGCAAGTGAATTTCGGTTATCGGGTATAACCGATTAACCGACGGTTATACCCGATTAACCGAAATTAATTAATTAGTTAATTAATTAATTAATTTATTTATTTATTAAGTAATAATTATTTAATTTATATTATAATTTCTGTAATATTTGAAATAATCTCGGTTAATTTCGGTTATTTTCGGTTAATTCGGTTATTTTCGGTCAATTTTTGTATTTTTTATATTTTTTATTTTTTTTAAAAAATTTAATTTTAATTTCGGTTAACCGATAACCGAACCGACTAACCGAATCGGTTAACCGATTAACCGATTGGTATCGGTTACAGTTAGTATATTTGGGTGATTTGGTTTGGTTAACGAAATTTCGGTTTGGTTAACCAAACCGAACCAATCTCACCCTACTCGTGAGTGCCCACTATCTACATAAAATATTGATGGAAATGTGAATGCTCTTGTTGTGCATTGGGGAGGGGTGGCCGAGAATGGGGCGAGTATAGGGGGGGATTACCTCAGATTTTATTCATTATTCACTTACACTCAAACACCCCAACACTCCAAACAATTCATCTCTCTCCAAGCCTCTCATCTCTCTCAAGAAAACTCATCTTCTTCCCCCCATTTCCAGCAAGAACCGAGAACACCACCACCTCTTTCAAGCTTCATTTTTCTTCTTCTCTTCTTCTCTTCAACACCTCAATACCTTGTACCTTGTCCATTTAATCTATACCAACAAGGTAGGTGTTGATTCAAGCATGCTTGTTCTTGTTTTTTTTTAAAACTGTCGAACATAATGCAAGAGCATTGCATGTGTTCTTGACTTTTTATTTTGAAAGATCTTGTGTATATATGTTAGTTGATGATAGATAAATATGGGTGCTTGTGTTCTTATTTTTTTTAAGTCTTGCATGTATGATCTAATGTGAAAATCTTTTGAATCTATGAGTATGTGATGTTCTAAGAATGTATAGCATACTATTTGGAAGCCTAAATCATGTTTTAAAAATTTATGTGAACTTGTATGAAAAATATGGGATATGGCCGAGAGCTATAAGAATTTAGTTGAGCATGAATTTGTGATCTATGATGTTATATGTGTCTATAGTATTTATTTGAAAATTTTAGAAAAATCCATGCTATTTTTCTTCTTGGAACCGAGGCATGTACAAATATATAAGTGGGTGTATGATTTTTATTTTGTACATGCAATGTGATATTATTGATTTATGTTGGATTGAAAATGCATATGAATTTATTTAGGAATTTTTAGAAAGCATATGCTATTTTTCAAGAAAGGACCGAGACCTATATGTGTACTATATGGGTGATTAATTTTTATTTAAGGCATGCATTTGCATATAATTGATCTATGATATTATGTGAGTCCGTAGCCATTTGTTTGGAATTTTAGAAAAATCCTATCTATTTTTTTTTAAAAAGGACCGTGAGGTATGTGTTGGTATATATTGATGAATGATTTTATTTTATGACATGCGATAGCATATTATTGTTCTAGGATGTAAATTATACACTATATGTTCTAATTAGAATTTTGAAAAATCATGTGGAATATTGAAGAGGGATGAGAGCTATGCATTGAGATATGTTGATGTATGATTTTAATTTGTAACATGCAATAGTGTTTTAATGACCTAGGATATGAATTAAACATCCTATGATTTTGTTGTAATTTTTGCAAATCAATTACCCCTTGAAATCAAATAAGCCATGAGTTTGTGCTCAAAAAGTCAAGTGGTCTTTGATGTATTTTATGATGTTATATTGTTACACTATAGTTTATAAGCATGTGATAATTGTTTAGAAATTTTATAAATTGTTTGTTATGTTTTATGAAATGACCGAGACATAGGAATGCCTTTTACATGATTTGGAAATGTTATACCATGAAGTATATATCATAAATATGATATACACTATTATTAGACCTTATTTCTAATTGTTGGAATTTTTGAAAAAATTATTAACCTATTTTGAAATAAAAAAATAAAAAAATTGTTTTATATATATATATATGTATTAATTATTGATGATCAATTCTATATGAAGGGTATTAATACATATTAGTGATACTATGATAATATAGTACACTATGTCATTTTATAAAATTTTGGAAAGTATTTGGACTAAATATGTTAAATAGCCGAGAGTTATTTATGTGGGTTTAAGGATTTTAAAATCCTTAAACATCAATATTATAGTATGCTATATGTTTAAAAATTATTTTGTAACATATTAATAGGTTTACAAAAATAAATCAATTGAAATTGATTTATATGGGTTTTAATTACTAAAGTATAACTTAGTAATTTAATTACTAAGAAAAGTCAAAATCGTTGACTTTTAAAGTCAACATACTGAAATCGTTGGATAAATACGCTAATACGCAGAAGCGTATCAATTTACTTTTGAATACACGTTGGCACGAAAAGTAATCATTTCTAAGGTCGTTAGTTCGAAAAACGTTTTAAAACGTTGAACATTTTACCCAAAAGGGTAAACTGGTCTTTTGGACATATCTCGTCTCTCTCGAGAAACGAGAAGTGTTAAAATGACGTATGCTTGAACAGCATGTCGAATTCGATAAGGAATTCACATCACATCGATATAGAATATCGAATTTATTATAGACTTGGTAAGTCTCGAAATACGTGAACGACGTACTAAAATATCCCTTTTTACGTAAAGGTGTGGACGTTGACGCAACGACAGGACGTTGACAAGTGATTTCATTTTAAGATGAACCAATAGTCCAGGTGGGCTTTATTCTAAAACAAAACAACTTTGCTACTTAATTTAACTGTCTTTATTTATAGTATTTTTTTCCAACTGTTGATAAAACTGTTTAAATGATTACCTGTCAAAATGTTTACGTTTTGTGTATTGTATCCTATCCATGAGATTGTTGAATGATATGAATGTTGTTGGGTCGCACCCAACTTATGAATAATCGATATCGGATCTATCTTGGGAAGAACTTATACAGCTAGGATTAACGTGTACACCGATGGTGTTGTGTCTTTGTAAGAACAATTCACGGCGGTCGTGGGGTCGTAGAGGGAGGCCTCCCACACGACTTTCGACTATAATAATATGATGGATGATGATAAGGGATATGGATCGTACACACCAAGAAAATGCTTGGCCAAGCAACTTTTATGAACTGATAAAACCTTTTAGTAAGCACAAGGTATTTTCAACTAAAACCCTTGTGTCTTACTTGACATGGCAGTGTAATTCAAATATGTATAAACTGTTTTGGCATTGAGTCCATTGAGTGCATTAGTGTACTTAGCCCTGCATGTTTGTTTTTAAGTGTGCAGGTTGAGCTTCGATGTTGAGGATGGAGGAGTGTTGAGGAATGTCCAGTGTCCTTGACGTCATGTTTTAATTTGTTATCCTTGAATACATATCGTCATATATGTATTCACACACTTTCCGCTGCGACTCTGAATTTATTTTTATGTTATGTATGATGATGAGATGTTATGAACTGTTAAAGTCCTTCAGATCGTTAATGTCCTTTTGGATCTGTTAAAGGATATAGAGACATGAACTGTTGAAGTCTGTCAGATCATTGCTGACCTTGGATCTGATAGCTTAAACCACTTAATTTGACAGATCAAAGTATGTATGATCAAGCATGTTCGTTTAATTATGCAATTTACCCTTATTATAATTACCCATGATTCCTAAATACTATTCCTAGTTTTAGTCCGCCTAACTCGGGTTATTGAGTGTGGTCGTGATGGTTTTGATGAATGTTATTATGTTATAATGTTGTACTATAGTATATAATCATAGTGTGTAATTGTTGGAATTTTTTAAAACCAAAAACCAAAATAAATCAAAAAAGCCGAGAGCTCATATGCTCATATGGTGATGATTTCAAATGGTTTTGGTTGATGTTATGATGTTACAATGTTATAATATAATGTTTAATCATGTTATAATTTATTAGAATTTTTGAGAATTGTTTGATAATTATTTGGGAATTAATTGGTAATTACCGATTGCATACTTAGTTTAATTCTTGATGAATGAATGGTTATGATGGACTATATGTTATAATTATGATATATATTGATATTGGGACATTATACTAAGTGTATATCAATTTTGGGAATTTTTGGACAATTATTCCTTAATTTTGAAATAGAGATATATATATATATATATATATATATATATATATATATATATATATATATATATTAATAAATGACAAACAAAATCATATGGGTAATATTAATTCTTATTATGGACCATAGTGTATAATAATACACTTTATTAATTTGGAAAAATTTAGAAAATCATTTGGTAATTTTATATAATTACCGAGAATTTTGAAATATTTTAAGGGTTTTAAATCCTTTTAATTCAGTTTAATAATAAATTATATGTCTAATAATTATTTTAGACATATTTGATTTTTATAAAATTTCATAAACATTGTAATATTCGAAGAAGCGAGCGTATAATTACGCTATTTTAAATCCGTGAATTTGGGTTTTACCGTATATTATTTTTATGACATCGAATATTGTGATTTCGATTCAGTATTATTATAACGAATTCCTTTATATATTCACTAAGGGTTGTGAATTAAGGAATTGAAATATTACGAAATGGTTCGTCAGTATATCTTAACGTCGAGCAGCGTATCGAACGTCGAGATTTTATGGAATTTTACGGCGAAGAAAGCTTGGAATTAATTTCCATCTTAATTCCTACATTAAATGGAATATATTTATTAAGTAAGTACGAACTTACTACGACCATTTTGAGATGAGTCAATTTTGAACGTTTTGAGACGTTTTGAACGTCAACGTCTAGCGACGTTTTGAAAAATGAGTTTTCTATTATTATTTTATATAATTGTTGTATTATAAAGTATTAAAATTGAATTTTTAGCATTTAAAACTCGACAATTTGAAATGGGTATTTCGAAAACCCTAATTTCTTAAATTAGGGTTTTCACATGAAATGATACCTTAAATTATCCTATGGTATCTAAACTATATGTTATGATACATATGAATATTATTAAGCATTAATATCAACTTTTGAGCCATAAAACTCGATAGTGTATATATACATTTCGAAACCCTAAATTTAAAATTAGGGTTTTGTATGCATGAAATGATGCTATTATTTTATCCTATGCTATTATTTATTATCTAAACCACGTATTATGATATATATGAGTATATTTTGATCGAAAATGACATGAGTATCAATAATAGGTGTGATTTATATTTTTATTCCTATTTTTCTCGATAATTAACGCCATTTTCGAATTAAATCTCTATGTATTGATTTAATTATTTTTATGGCATGTATTATATATCTATGATCATATATGATTAATATATAGTATTAGGGATGGAATAAAAATTAAATCCCACCCCTAAACACCCTAAATGCGCTGGACACCCTCTTAAGACAAAGCATGGGATCACCTTTTTTTTTTTTTACCAACCCATGAAGAGCCTTTTCCTAGCTAATGATCACCTCCTACTAATCCAACTTGGCTGCAGATTTTACTCATTTGTGGAAGCAAAAATCGAGAGAGAGAGAGAGGAGATAATAGGGGGACTCTTCCCCTTCACACCACATCACTCATCATACTCCCTTAAAACAATACAACACCCAACACTCTCCATTTTTCTCTCCATTTGCTGCTGAAAGCCGAGCCTCTCTCCCCAATTTTCTGAAAATTTTTCCTTCTTCTCTTCCATTTCTTCACCCAAGTTTGATACCTAGTATTGTTCTTGAAAATCAATACCATTCAAAGGTAAACCGAGGACCTAGCTTGATTTTTCATCCCCATTGTCACAAAATTTTCGAACATGGATATATGTATGAGTGTGTGTTTGAATATATATATATGTGTTGGTATGTGTTGAATGTTCTTTGATGAGCTATTGTTTACATATGTTATTCATGATGATTTTTATTTCCAAATATGTAAACATATGTTAGAATGAACATAGATGATTGTATATTTAATTTTTGAATGGATCTAGCATGTATATGTCATTTTCGAACCATAGATCATATTTAAAATAATTTTTGAAAATGTTAAAAATGTATATATGGTGACCGATTATTTTGATTCATTTTGAGGATGGAATATTGATCTATGACATATTTAGAGTCCATAGAAATTGATTTAGAAATTTTGGAAAACCACAACTATTTTCAAAAAATACCGTGAGCTTCTTTAAAACATACCTTAGTGTATAATTTTATTTTAATCATGTAATGACATATTAATGTTCTAGGACCTTGATTACATGTTCTATGAAATTATTAGAATTTTAGAAAATCAAATGCTTGATTTTTGAAAATGCCGAGAGCTTCCAAATGTCATATGTTGGTGTATGATTTTGTTTCGATCATACTGATGGTATATTAATGCTTTAGTATATTGATTATGTATTGTGTGATTTTGTTGGAATTTTGAAATCAAATGCTAAATTAAATCAAATAAACCAAAGCTTTGAGCTTAAATATGGTGATGATTTAATTTGGTTTTGATGAATGTTGTTATGCTATAATGTCATATTATAATGTATAAATATAGTGTATAATTGTTAGAATTTTTGGAAATCACATGCCTATTTTAAATCAAAAAAACCGAGAGCTATGGCTCCACATGGTGATGATTTAATTGGGTTTTGATGATTAAATGATGTTATATTGTTATACTATAGTATATAAGCATAGTATATAATTGTTGGAATTTTTGAAAACCAAATACCATAAATAGATCAAAAAAGCCGAGAGCTTATATGCTCATATGGTGATGATTTCAATTGGTTTGGTTGATGTTGTGATGTTACAATGTTATAATATAATGTTTGATCATGTTATGATTTAATTAGAATTTTTGGGAATTATTTGATAATTGTTTGGTAATTATTTCGAAAATGCCGTGAATAATGTGAGTTTATTCATGAATGAATGGTTATGATGGACTATAGGTTATATTTGTGGTATATATTAATATTGGGATATTATACTAAGTGTATATCAATTATGGGAATTTTTGGACAATTATCCCTAATTTTGAAAATTATCAGTAATTTATATATATATATATATATATATATATGTTAATAAATGACAAACAATATCATATGGATGTTACTAATTCATATTCTGGACCATAGTGTAATAATACACTATAGTAATTTAGAAAAAATTTCAAAAGTCATTTGGTAATTTTTAATTAATTACCGAAATTTTCGATTATTAATAAGGATTTAAAATCCTTTTAATTCAGTTTATTAACAAAATATATGTCTAATAATTATTTTAGACCTATTTGGATTTTATAAAATTTTATAAACATAGATTACTATGTTTGAGACAAGCGTTTACTTAATAACGTTTTAAATCGAAAATATACGCTTTAATTATTAAAAGGATTAGTAATTGCGAAAATTATTTATAAGTCCTTTGATTTCGTGATAAATCGAGAAATAGGACTTCGTTTTAAATCTATCAAATTTGATTTATAAAATGAAATGGTAAGAAATTACTTATTTAAAAGTCAAAATTGTTGACTTTGTTGATCCGATGTTGACTTCGTTGACTTTTATAGTCAAGCGCACGATTATCGTTCGATAAATCGCCAAAATGCGTAAGATGTACTAATTGAGTATTATACCTCATTAGTAAGAAAAGATTTCACAAATGAAATCCTTATATCGAGAAACGTGCATTTATAAGTTGAGCGTTTAAGCGAAAGGTTAAAGAAATAGTTGAGCGATCTCGAAGAGCGAGAATTCGGTTAAATTACGTATTTGAAAGCGTATTGAATTCATCGAGGAATTCAGTTTACATCGATATAGAATATCGGATTTATCTTAGACTTTGCGAGTGCCGATAAGCGTGACAATGTACTAAAATATCGCTTTTGCGTAAAGGTGTGGGACGCGAGCGAGGCGATCGGACCGACAAAGCAAACAAACCTAGGACTCGGTTCTGACGAATTATAGTCGGATGGGCTCTCTTTTCAAACAACGGTGACTTTGCTACTCTTTACAAATGAATTCATTTACGACCTATTCCATTTGTTTATCAAGTGTTTACAATATTACACGCCAAAATATTACATTTTGTGTGGATCTATCTGGCGTGAAGGTTGGAACTATATGTTATGCATTTTGTTGGGTCGCACCAACCTTCTTATGAAATTAATATCGGGTCTGAGCCGAGGTTAATGCACAGCTAGGATTGGCGTGAAGGTTGGAGCGATATGATTGTTAACGTGTACACTTGAATGGGGATGTGTCTTTGTGTGGGCCATGATCGGTTCGGCGTCGTTGAGGAGGCCTCCTTCACGGCGTTTGAACATTGATCTTTAACATTATGATGAATTATGATATCGGGATACGGATCATACCCACCAAGAAAATGCTCGGCGGCGATGTTTCTGAACTAAAAATGTTTTAGTAAGCTGGCATTTCAACTAAAACCGCATGACTTACCATGATATTGGCGATGTAATCAAATTATCAAATGTTTTCAAGAAGAGCCCACCGAGTGCAATTTCTTGTACTTAGCCCCGCATGTTTGTTTTTAAATGTGCAGGTTGAGCTCTGATGGTGATGATGGAGGATGTGTTGAAGAGTCCAGTGTCCTTGGCAGCTTTATTTAAATTTGGTTTCACATTGTGTGACGAACCGACTTTCCAATGAAGTACGGATCATATGGATCGTCACGGTATGATAAAGCGGTGAAATAAACATAACTAATCAAGGCAATCAACCAATCAACTACTTAATAACGCATAGGTTTAAAGGATAAACAATCGATACCAACTCGAGCCCTAGAAGGACTTGTCAAAAGGGTTGAGTTGACATAACTTGATCAGGCGAATTTAAAGTACAGTGCGACCTCCAATTCAATACGGAAATAGCGGTTATAATCAAAACATTAATAATATCGAGTTAGGCGACAATTAAAGCGTGTGGACATGCATATGACGATGCATGCCCAAGGTTAGAAACCTTTCTAATTAAGCATCAAAAATAGTTGCTACTCGCACCACCCGCACCCATCATCGATCCTTGCTCAACCCGCACGCCAAAGCGAAATGCGGGGCTAAGTACAAAAGTACTCGGTGGACTCGTTGCCAAAACATTTTCTTTGTCAAAATTATTAGCGCCCACAATAGCGCGCGAGGATTTTGGTTAAAAGACTCATGCCTATCAAATATTTTATCGTTTTCCAAAACGCGTCGGGCGACTATTTCATTCACGTTGTTTCCATATCGATCATTCATTCATTCATTCCATTCGCGCACTATGGGTGGCCACCTACACATAGTCGCCGTGACCGATCGAGGTAGCTAACCTTAACACACGATCTGCGTGTACACAATCCGAGTTAGTCCTTAACTAAGTCGGATCCGATCGTTACCCTTTTTAACGTTGGTGGACCAACTCATTCACATACCACATTGATATACCAATCTCGGATAGGATAACAACAAAACATAAACATTTGGCGATCGATAACATTTCATGTGATAATATTTCATAATGCTTTGTAAAACATGCTTTGAGATATGCATAACATTTCGTTCAAGAAAGCCCACCGCTAATCAAAGCTTAGTAGTTCTAAATGAAGGGGTGAGTATCCTTCTCGGCAACTACGCCCGATCGAACCCTTCATAAGAAAATAGCCGTTCTTAGGTTCTTTCTATCGATCGATGGTCGTTTATAAATTACGACTTTAAAGTTCCCAATTAGGGTTTCTTTATGATTTTATGTGATTGTTTAAGATAATTTCTATTATCTTACATTCCCAGTCGAGGCTATATTACCTCGTCGTCCATAGGTGAACTTTGATTATGAATTACATAATCCGAGTCTATCAGTGACTCTTAACCTTAGTTTTGTTATAACGTTATTACGTTATAGGTTATCGATAATCAAATTATGATTGGTAAATTAGGATATTCTCAAGCCACTAACTAGACTTAACAATTATAGTTACGCCCTAGTAGGTTATGTGACGACTTGTCGTATTAGCATGATAATTAAAGAGGAACATTGACTTACAAATCAGTGGACATATGCCATCATGTAAGTAATTAGTACTTAAGACTAAATGGAGTACTCAGAATATTAACTCGGCTTTTGAGACATAAGGATCGACATCATGTGTTCGAATCGTTGCTTACACATTACGACATTGTCTATTTAACTTAACTTCATGGGAGGTTACATATGTCGTATAATCGTTATTCATTATCGAGTTGTGTTTCACCGACTAATGTCGTAGTGAGTTGTCGTTATTGAATATTAACGTTGTAGCTCGACTCTTGGTTTTTCTAACGAGGAACTCACGCTTGGGTATCCTTTCATTAATAAAACCCTAATTCGTATCTAACTTCGATTCTTGTTTATTCCGTCTTAAGTTATCGAAATTGGTCGATTTCTTTTGGATTCTCGTTCATATAGTATTATGTTGTTTACGTTCGGGGTTTTGGTTTGTCGGTTCAGCGTAAACATAAACATTCAACATCGACAAAACCATACACAACATAAACTATGCTAAGCATTAGAAAGCCCTAATTTCTAATGTAATACACAATCATTGTGTAAGTGTGCATAAGTGTTTCATTCGTCCACTCTAATCACAATCATTCATTCTAAGTTTATAATTAACCATCATAGCATCATTTAACATTAGAAACGAACTCATACTTAGCCATTTCGTTCGTTTTCGATAATTAGCAACAATTAGCACACGTATCCAATAAATTCAATAAAATCATGTTGTACTCCTATCATACTATAGAATTTAATTATCAACTCAATATCATCATATAAAATTTTAAACCATAGGTTAAAATCTTTGTAATTTTAGCAATTTCAAATCAACAAGCTTTGGTGTTCAATAAATTCCACAAAATTATTTTATGCTTATACTATATACTAAACATGAAATATCACTTAGTATCATGCATTAAAAATTTAAACCCATGCTTTTCATCATCATTAATTTTCGGTATTCATATATATATATATACATATTCAAAATTTCCAATCCTTCACAATATGGTTGTATATGTAATAGCATGTAATATTAACACCAACATTTACCAATATTCATAATATTACACATCCTATTATTTTCAACAATAAAAATCAAATAAAAGACTACATATATATATATAAGCCACGGTTCTTATAAAAAAAATAGGAGAGGTGTTTGAATAAATTGAGGTTAATGTATGATGTTCATATCATACCCTAAACACCATATCTCAACTATTTTCAACAAACAAAAACCAAACAATACTCTAAAAGTATATAAATATAATCGGTCAAAATAAAATAAAATAGGAGATGTGTTTCAAAATTCCAATATTTTATATGATGTTCACATCATATTTTAAACACCATATCTCAACTATTTTCAAAATAAAAATCAAACCATGGCCTAAATAAGCCTCAACACTCACGTTTTTTTTAAAAGTATTCTGGAAAATTATGATATTTATACTAAATGCTTATAATACATTAGCAAGCAACAATATCAAATAATATTCACAAAATCATGCTTTAACATATTTAAAAATAAATAAAGTATAAATTGAAAAATATAAACATGCTCCAAAAATTATGAAATTTTACAGTAGCCTTAGAACATCATTCTAAAATTTTTAATTCACGACTCAAGAGCATTTGGAGGCTCTAAAGTCACGAAAATAAATGGGAGCAAACTAGGGTTTTAAACCCAAAATTCAAAATAAAATTCCACTCCATTAGGATGGAAGAGGATGATGAATAATACCTTCCTATGGTCTTAGAAGGATTATTTGAGTGTGGGAGAGGTTGTAAAGGAGGATTTAGAGTTGGGGTTTGAAAAGTGTAGAGAAATTTTGAAAATGAGAGAAAAAGTGAGAGGATGAATGAGGTCTGCCCTTGCACGTTTTCCTTGTTATTGCAGACCTTATAGCTGTAATTTCCCATTTTGGTAAGGTCTTGGTGGTAGTTGAGAGGTGGATTGGTCAAATTACCCGTTTCGGTATGTCATCACCACTCTTTAAGTTTTAACGCACTTTCGATCGATTTTTGGAACCTTAGGTTCTATCTTATTAAATAGCCTTTAAAAGACTTATTTTAGTGTTCATAAAAATTTCCACGAAGTTCGGACGTCGTCCGATAAGTCAGTCAGAGTTATCGCGGAAAAAGCGTTCGGCGATTAAAATATGTCCATTCAAAAATTCTCTTGAATTTTGAGCTTTCCTAAATAATTTGAGTCTTATAAAGCATATTTTATTGATTTAGACCCTCGGTTCGAGTTTCGGTCGTTCGGATCAAATTAGGGTTTTCGGTATATTTTACCCGGCGTTCGGTTAAGTTCTTGAGAATTCCTTGAAATTGATTCTTATAATTTCTAAATTCATAATAAATCATTCCTTCATGATTTTGGTTGTTATCACTATTTATTATGATTAGCACGGACTGGAGGTTGTTAGGCTCGTAAATAGTGTTTTTAAGATCGAGGCAAGTATGCGAAAATTCTCATCCTTTGCATTCTCACATGTTTTCGTGTGAGGATTCTAAAATGAAATCCGTTCGTGGAGATTCATTCTCGATCTTTCATTCTATGTTCAGCTACTCGAAAACCCTAATCAGGTGGGACTAGTTATCGATTTTGATTTCTTTAGTATTCGATCTCGAATCGATTCTAATTCGTTTCATTGGTTTCCTTAAACATAATTAAGGTCTAAGAACCACAACTAAGTTATTCAAACATCACTAATAAAAGTTTTAAATTTTTGGGTTATTACATACCATCCCTTAAAAGAAATTTAGTCCGAAATTTGCTAATATGGAAAAGTTACGGATATTTCTCCTTCATAGCTGATTCCGGCTCCCCAGTTGCTTCTTCTTGACCATGGTGTCTCCATAGAACTTTCACTAGCGGTATTTCTTTGTTCCTTGCCTTTGGATCGTTGGTCAAGATTTTCGTAGGTAGTTCTCGTAACTCATATTGTCATCGAGGACAATATCGGTCGGTGGTATCACATGGCTTTGGGGTCATGTATGTACTTCCGTAGTTGTGAAACATGGAACACATTGTGCACGTTTCCAAAACTTGGCGGCAATGCAAGTCAGTAAGTCGTGGTCTATTCTCTCCGAATTTCATAGGGTCCTATGAAGCGTGGTGTAACTTCCTTTGATTCCGAATCTCACGATCCCTTTAGATGGAGAAATTTTCAAGAAGACCTTATCTCCTCTTGAAATGTAGCTCATGCGACGCTTGTCGGCGTCGACTTACTGTCGATCTGGGCCTCCTTGATCCGTTGGCGGATCTGTCGCACGATCTCAATCATTTCTCCCACAGAGTCAGGTCCTAACACTCTTCTTTCTCCCACTTCATCCCAGTAAAGTGGTGACCGACATTTCCTTCCATAAAGCGCTTCGTACGGGGCCATTCCAATAGTCGCTTGGTAGCTGTTATTGTAGGCGAATTCCACAAGAGGTAACACTTGTTCCCAACTTTCTCCTCTATCGAGGACAACGGTCCTCGACATGTCTTCAACGTTTGAATGGTCCTCTCGGACTGTCCGTCCGTCTGCGGATGGAGCAGTCTTGAAATGTAGTCGTGTCCCAGCCTTTTGTAAACTCGCCCGAATCGGGATGTAAATTTGAATCTCTATCGAGGCGTGATAGTCTTTGGAACTCCATGTGAGCGGATAACTTCTCGGACGTACAAGCATGCTGATAGTCATCGATCCATGTGTTATTGGAATGGGTAGGAAATGCGCGCTCTTGGTTAGTCGATCGATGATGACCCGAATAGCGGTATGCCCTTTTGTGATTTGGGTAGCCGGTAACAAAGTCCGTGGCTATATCGTCCATTTCCATTCGGTATACCTAGCGGTTGTAAGGTCCCATCTGATCGTTGGTGGAGTGCTTTCACTTGTTGTACGTCAAACAACGTTCCACAAATAAGCCACATCTCGCTTCATTCCATCCCACTAAAATTTCTCCTTGAGGTCTTGGTACATTTGGTGTTGCGGGTGTCTTGGTATAGGAAGTCTCATGGGCTTCCTTCAAGATTCGCTTTGAAGTTCTTCATCTTGGGAACGCACACTCTCCGTCATACAACAAAACATTATCTGTTGCTACATAAAATTCTTGTGTTTATTGTCCTTGATCTTAGCTCGCATTTCCTCTAGCTTTTTGCTCTTCCTCCGAGCTTCTAAGATTCGGACTCTTAAGTCGGGATTGCAATCAATGTTGCAATCTGACCCTCTATCGTCGAGATGGGCCTCGACTCGATGTTCATCCTCTGAAATTCTTTTATAAGTATTTCCTCATGACCGAGAGACATCCCAAACTAGGATGAGATTTGCGACTCGAGGCATCGGCTACAACATTAGCCTTGCACGGGTGGTAATTTATACCACGGTCGTAATCTTTCACTAGCTCTAACCATCTCTGTTGCCTCATGTTAAGATCTTTACATTCAAAGAAATATTTCGAGCTCTTATGGTCGATTATAGATCTCACATCTAACTCCATAAAGGTGATGCCTCCATATCTTTAAGGCATGTACGACCACCGCTAATTCCGGTCGTGCGTGAGGATAGTTCGACTCATGTAGGCGTAATTGCCTTGAAGCGTAAGCAATAACCTTACCTTCTTGCATTAGTACACAACCTAGTCCATTCTTTGAAGCATCCGTATAGATTGTGTACTCTTTATACGCCTCGCATCTTGCTAATGCAGTCTTGTCGTCGATAACTCCTTGACCTACCTGAAACTAGCCTCGCACTCGGCGGTCCGGTGTACTTGATTCCTTTCCTCAACAGTTGGGTCATGGGTCGGGCTATCGTTGAGAATCCTTGATAAACCTTCGATAGTAGCCGGCCGGTCCTAAGAAACTCAATTTCATTCGGGTTCTTGATGATTCCCATTCTCGAATCAGATCGATCTTGAGGGTCTACTTTGATTCCCTGGCGGACACAATGTGACCCAAAATGTTACCGCCTAACCAAAACTCACACTTGCTAAACTTGGCGAAGAGTCGCTCTTGCCTCAATGTTTGTAGTACGTTCTCAAGTGCTCTTTGTGTTCTTGGTTATTCTAGAGTATATTAGGATATAGATACATGAACACTAAGGCGAATTTGTCTAGGTATGGGTGGAACATACATTCATAATATCCATAAAAACACCGGGGTATTTGTAAGTCAAAGGGCATCACGATGAATTGAAATGACCATACCTTGTACGGAAAGCCGTTTAGGTACATCCTCCGTCTAATCCTCAATTGGTGATATCCCGACTTTAGATCTATCTTTGAAAAGACTCCTGCTCCTTTAAGTTGATCAAGCAGATCGTCGATTCGGGCAAGGGTACTTATTCTTAAGAGTTATCTTGTTTAACTCTCGATAGTCTATACACATCCTCGATGTACCATCCTTCTTTTTCACGAAAAGGACGAGTCTCCCATGGAGACACTGGGTCTAATAAATCCTAGCTCAAGAGTTCTTGCGGTTGGATCTTTAATTCCTCAAGCTCCTTTGGTGCCATCCGGTATGGAGCTTTTGACACCGGGCGAGAACACGGTTCGAGGTCGATCGTGAACTCGATCGTCGGTTTGGCGGTAATCCGGTGGTTAAATGCGGAAACACATCGGGATACTCCTTCACGATCGGGACGTCTTCTATCCTCCTCTCATTCGATCTTCTTCTTGGAGGTGAGCGAGGTAGGCATGGTTCTCGGTCTTGTTCAAGAACGTCCTTGCTTGTAGTGCGGATATAATTGGAACTCTCCTCCCATGTTGATCCGTGAAAGTCGGTAGATTTCTCTCAGGGGTGTTGGAAGAAATTTTTCTTTCATTACACAAGATGGTCGCACTATGTTGGTTAACCAATCCATTCCTAGGATTATGTCCACATCCGTCATGGGTATGGCGTGAAGGTTCTCTGTCATGACCTTAAGTGAGCTAGTCCAAGCTCTAGGTTCGAGCATATGTGGGTTATCGTTCTTATGCCTCCCTTGGAGAAGAAATTCTCATGATTTGTTCAGCGTTTAGGATCTAATCCTAAGTTCTCTACGCATGCTTGTAAATAAAAGAGTGCGAGGCGCTTGATGTCAAACAGTAGGATAACGGTGGTGGAGGAGTATTCCCATACGCCAAGTTTCCTTGGTTCCTGGCGGCTCTTGAGAACTCTCTTTCTGGTTGAGGCGTAGGCCCTCATTTCTGAGGTGGTTGTTGTTCTTGATAAAGTTGTTGTGGTTCTTTTGGTGCCGTTCTTCGTTGTTATTCTTTGTGGTTGTGGCTGTTGAAATTTGTCGATGCTAACTGCTGCGGTTGTCGCCATTGTTGTTGTCGTTGCCGCCGTGGTTGATATGGTCGTTGATTCGGTGATAATCTTGAACAAGGGCTGTTGTTGGATCGGTTGAGCTTGGATAGCCGGACCGGTTGGACTTGGTTGGGCACATTCGGATGACCATTTCCTCCTGGCGTGTCCTGTGGCGATCCCTAGAGTAGTGGCCTTCGCCACACTGAAGCATCCGTCATTCGTGAGCAAGATGCCCCTTATGACTCCTATGGCACCGGGGCACATGGGAGCTTCACGAATTTTGGTTTCCCATGGATCACGGTACCATGGGCGTCCATTCCCTGCCCGTGCCGGATGGCACGTTATTTCCTGCCATGGTCTCCGTCGGCTGGCGATGTTGGATCCTTGCCTTGGTGGGGTCCTTCCCACTTCCTCTTCCCGCGATCTCCTTGGTGAGTCGGGGATGCATGGTGACGACTCTATCTTGAGGCGATGCGGCCTCGATGTCAATGCCGATCGAGGGTCATTGGATTTGTATATCTTGGCGTTTGGTTGAGCTTGTATACAATGTTTCTGTTACCACTATTACAATCTCTGTCGATTTGAATACTTGATTGCATATATCGTGTCCCTTATCTCATATATAAGTTAGATCATACGGTGTGTAGAAGATCACGAAGTCCGTATGATTGGTCAAGCTTGATGAGATATAAAAGTTTCACGGTGAGGCGACTTAAGGACGAGTTGTCGGTTTAAATGCGGTATAGATAAGAAGTGACTTGACTTAGTTGCTTGTCTATCTTTGATGCGTCTCGGCGTATTGAAGGATCACGGTGAGATGAGTTCTTCTTTTCGACCGTCGTGAAGAACCAAGATCTCGGTGACTTCGATGATCTAAACCTCGATAAGGTATTAGGTGAGTATGAGTTCTCGACCATCACTTTGACTTGTTATGAGTGAGGGTTATATGTTCTAACAAATTCTCCGCATCTTGGGTGGTGGCGATCTTGTATGTCACGCTAGTTATCATGTCAGTCACCGTATCCGTTAAGGATGATGGCGCCCCTTAAGGAGCTCAAAAGGTTTATTGTACTAAACCCGCAGGTTGAGTTAGCTCAAGTACAATAATAAGGTTGAGTGGTACTACTTAAGAAATGAAGTTGTGTCGTTTTAAGCGATCGATTGCTATAAATGATTAATGGACGTTCGATATCTTAAATCGAGGATTCGTAATGTCTAAGTGCAAGCCCGACTCAACTTCGGTAATAAAGGGGTAAGTCGACATTCTTCTCTAGTGGCATGATCGAATGTTTATAAATTAATTTATGTTACGAAATTTGAACATAAGATAATTAATTTATTTGAGGCCCATCTTTATTCCTTGCATTTGATCACTGGGTGGCCCATCCAGACCCATAGCTACAAGAAAATCGGTCCCTATGTGCTCTCAAAGGAAAGATTTTATTCTCTTTATCCCACAAGGATATAAATATATTTATGGTATATGCATAGATCCTTTCCATATAAGATTATGGAAATAATCTTGAGAGTATGGAAATAATCCTAAGAGTATGGAAATAATCCTAAGAGTATGGTAATATTCCATATAGGATTATGGTAATATTCCATATAGGATTATGGTAACATTCCATATAGGATTAAGGTAGTGCATTATAAATATAAGGTATGAGATAAAGTCTAAAAATATGCTCACATTATTGACATCATTATTTTCGAGCATCACAAGAGTTTTTGTGAGGATTTTCGAGATTTTGAGATAGAGAGTATTGGGTGATTTTCCGAAGCATTCTCCATAGATCGTCCTCACTCGACGTTGGAGATTGGGCAACCGGGATACAGTCCAGAAGGTCAAAGCACGAGTCCGATCCGTCCGATCCGTTCGATCCGTTCATCTCGTTCCATCGACCTCTTGGATCAAAGGTAAACACGTGAAAACCCCAGCGTGTTGCGATTTAATTATATAGGCGCATGCTAGGTTTATAATCAATGTATGGTGAATTAAACACCCAAGATGGATCCTCGGGCGAGGTTAACATCGTTTTCCTACAAGGGCCTCACGGTAAGTCGGATCTCGTGACTAGCCAATGACACCGATCTCATGGCGAGTCTCGCTTGAAATTTCTCGATCCTCTTCTCATCGGTGTCGACCGGTTGAGGTGCATACCGTGACATTTCACGTAACGCACGGTCGTGTCGGTGACCGTGGTCTTCCTCGCGCAAGTTGTAAAACTCGTGCTCTTTTTTTCTTCTGTAATTCTTAGGAATGTACTTCGACACTTCCTCCTTGAATTCCTCCCGGAGAAACCTTCGATTCTTCCTCTGTCGAGGTTTTCTCTCGCCTCCCACCAAAAGTCGGCGGCCGATCATCCGGAAGGCAACGCATGACAAGCGTTCTGTGATGTGCGGTGGAGAAATTGAAGATCCGCTCGGGCGCGAATCCATAGTTCGGCGTCCACGGGATTTCGGTCCCATTGAAGGTGGGTGGGTTTTGCTTGAGGAAGTTCCTCGATCCGCCTACTTTGTGGTGGTGGTGGTGGTGGTGGTGTGGCTCTCTTTCGGGTTATCGCACGGTTCCTCCTTCTCGGCGGCATCCTATCCTTCATAAACACACGAAATTAGATCTCGTCTTATACCATCCATCGGGGTTAAAGCATCTATATATATATATCATTGTGTATTTATATCGTAGCAAAAATTTGAAAAACAACGTGGAAACCACATAACACCATATTAAAACAAAAGGCTCTCGAAGAGCTATCATCATGTCATATCAATTGCCTCACGAGGACTTTCATCGCGTTTTAAACTTAAAAAAATACGGTGCAGTATGATGCCCAAAACAAATACTGGCATCACTCGTGTACCTCGTCATGGTGCGACAAAAATCAACACGCTACCGTGATCATGAAAATAGGGTTCATGTCGGAACGACAAGTCGTCTCCGCATGCATCAAAAGATATCTGAGTATATAGACAAAAGATAATCTAGTCTAAGAACTAGATCTATGGTCGCATGGGGTGTAGATCGGCTCCATGCATCGGTCGGGGCTGGAAGCATGGGAGCCGCCCACCCTCCATCTCGTCATCGGTGATATATCGCCCTCGGGGTCTTCCTCTGGGTCCTCCTCCGGATCCTCCTCCGGGTCTTCCTCGGGGTCCTCTTAGGATCTTCTTGGGGTCCTCCTAGGATCTTATAAAGTCTTCCTCTTCAGCATCGGGCACGGGGACAACGGGCTCCTGGATCCTAATGACCCTAGCATCTTCCATAGCCGCTAGGTCTCGGCGAATCTCGGCCATGACCTCCTCCAAAGCAGTGGCTGTGGGTGGCGGCTGGAGTGGTGGAGAGCCGGCAGGTGGGGGTGGATATGGGCATGGCATGACCGGTGGTGATGGTCGGGGCGGACAATGCTGGGGATGGAATCCTACGGTGGTAGGACCCAGGAATGTGAGCTGTCGGGGACGGGAAGGTCCCGCCTCGAACATGTCCCTACTGCCACTGCCGGGCAAGAACACTGGTCCATCAGCTGCTAGACGAGGCACCTCTGGATGGAGCCACTCTGGAATCTCGTCACGCCAAGTGTATTCCCGTGCGGGGAGATACGGTCGCGTGGTGCAGCTCCGCACACCGTGAACACATAGCTCAGTGGCTAGCAAAGCGAGGCGAGATCCGCCTGTGTCAAAGCTCTCGACCCGGTAAATGTAGTCGCCGATATTTCATGGGCGTAACCACGCGATCGGATGGCGTCTCATGATCAAAGTGAGTACCGTCATAATGTGATGTACCCGGGCATGTCTTTGCAGCCCATCGGCGTGTGAAGTGTGCTAGAAACTCGCTAAGGTCGTCTCCGTGGCACATCGGTAGGGCGATGCGATCGTATAACCTCCTCGGGGTGGCCCTAGAGGACGAGAGGGCGTCTAGTCGTGAACACGGTCCGAGCCATCCGAAAAGGAAAGTATCACTATGGTGGGACACGGTAAACATAACGGTGTATCTAGAAGAAGAATGCGTACAAAAGAACATCCATACAAGGAAGGTTATAGCAATCTGCATTCTTCTATGACCTACATGCTCAAATCCTTATGGCATTACTTTCTTGGGTTGGTCTCAGGAAGAGACGGTATGGTTTCTTAGGGTATATCAGCGATCGAGGCCTAGCCCTCGGGTAAAGGCTAAGTGGTCACCTTATCTTATCGGGTCTTGGATTTCTTATTTCTATTCACATCATAGGATCATGTCGTATCCGTTCTCATTATGCGCTTACAAATCATTATTTCCTTTTATGCTTCCCTATAGTTATACTTGATTCATTTCCTTATTGTTACGATAGAGGCGACACGTATGACTTTCGAAATCCCTTCGCGTAGAGTAGTTGGGACTCATAACAGTACGAATTTCCAGTTAAGCAGTCGCTTCGTTATTGTAGATTCATCGCGTTCTCATCATCGAATCCGTTCGGATTGTGATTCTTAGGATTTCTATGTTCTCGTTCTTTCTTAGCATTTCGTTCAAATGGGGTACTATGTTCTCATACTAAGTTCGGCGCAGAGGGATCATGCGTCTTAAGAGTCTATGTTCTCATGGGGAAACATACTCATTTATATCATGCTTCTATCATGCTTCGCATACAACAGTAAACACAAATCGCGACACCTTGTGCGATAATCAAGCATTCTCATTTACCAAGTTCTTAAAGCTTGTAACTTTCATTCAAGCTAATGACTAGTCAATTGAAACAACTTTTCAATTTCAAAAATTTCCATTTTCCAAATATTTTTCAATTTCCCAACAAGGCGATTGAAATTCCAATTCACATTTCATATACTTCAATCATTTCAAAACAACCTTTAGTTGAAACATTTACCTTCTTCCTCGTTGAAGCGTGACGACGATGGAGTGCGATGCGATGTGATCGAACCTAAACAATTTCTAGACTCAACATTCAACTCGTGATTCGAGGAAAGGGTTTCTAGGGTTCAGAGCGAACAAGAGCTCGATACCACTTTGTGACGACCGACTTTCCAATGAAGTACGGATCATATGGATCGTCACCCGGTATGATAAAGCAATGAAATAAACATAACTAATCAAGGCAATCAACCAATCAACTACTTAATAACGATAGGTTTAAAGGGATAAACAATCCATACCAACTCAAGCCCTAGAAGGACTTGTCGAAAGGGTTCAAGGTTCAACATAACCCAATCGAGGCGAGAATTTAAAGCACGAGTCGACCTCCAATTCAATCTGAAATAAGCGGTTATAATCAAAACATTAATAATATCGAGTTAGGCGGCAATTAAGCGTGTGGACATGCATATGACGATGCATGCCCAAGGTTCTAGAAACCTTTCTAATTAAGCATCAAAAATAGTTGCTACTCGCACCACTCGCACCCATCATCGATCCTTGCTCAACCCGCACGTCAAAAGCGAAATGCGGGGCTAAATACAAAAGTACTCGGTGGACTCGTTGCAAAACATTTTCTTTGTCAAAAGTTATTAAGCGCCCACAATAGCGCATGAGGATTTTAGTTAAAGACTCATGCCATCAAATATTTTATCGTTTTCCAAAAGCGTCGGGCGACTATTTCATTCACGTTGTTTCCATATCTCGATCATTCATTCATTCATTCCATTCGCGTACTATGGGTGGCCACCTACACATAGTCGCCGTGACGATCGAGGTAGCTAACCTTAACACACGATCGCGTGTACACAATCCGAGTTAGTCCTTAACTAAGTCGGATCCGATCGTTACCTTTTTAACGTTGGTGGACCAACTCATTCACATACCACATTGATATACCAATCTCGGATAGGATAACAACAAAACATAAACATTTGGCGATCAATAACATTTCATGTGATAATATTTCATAATGCTTTGTAAAACATGCTTTGAGATATGCATAACATTTTCGTTTCAAGAAAGCCCACCGCGAATCAAAGCTTAGTAGTTCTAAATGAGCGGGGGTGAGTATCCTTCCTCAAGAATTCGCCCGATCGAACCCTTCATAAGAAAATAGCCGTTCTTAGGTTCTTTCTATCGATCGATGGTGGTTTATAAATTACGACTTTAAAGTTCCCAATTAGGGTTTCTTTATGATTTTATGTGATTGTTTTAAGATAATTTCTATTATCTTACATTCTCATTCGAGGCTATATTACCTCATCGTCCATGGGTGAACTTGATTATGAATTACATAATCCGAGTCTATCCGTGACTCTTAACCTTAGTTTTGTTATAACGTTATTACGTTATAGGTTATCGGTAATCAAATTATGATTGGTAAATTAGGATATTCTCAAGCCACCAACTAGACTTAACAATTATAGTTACGCCCTAGTAGGTTATGCTGACGACTTGTCGTATTAGCATGATAATTAAAGAGGAACATTGACTTACAAATCAGTGGACATATGCCATCATGTAAGTAATTAGTACTTAAGACTAAATGGAGTACTCAGAGAATATTAACTCGGCTTTTGAGACATAAGGATCGACATCATGTGTTCGAATCGTTGCTTACACATTACGACATTGTCTATTTAACTTAACTCACGGAGGTTACATATGTCGATAATCGTTATTCATTATCGAGTTGTGTTTCTTGGACTAATGTCGTAGTGAGTTGTCGTTATTGAATATTAACGTTGTAGCTCGACTCTTGGTTTTTCTAACGAGAACTCACGCTTGGGTATCCTTTCATTAATAAAAACCCTAATTGTATCTAACTTCGATTCTTGTTTATTCCGTCTTAAGTTATCGAAATTGGTCGATTTCTTTTGGATTCTCGTTCATATAGTATTATGTTGTTTACGTTCGGGGTTTTGGTTTGTCGGTTCAACGTAAACATAAACATTCAACATCGACAAAACCATACACAACATAAACTATGCTAAGCATTAGAAAGCCCTAATTTCTAATGTAATACACAATCATTGTGTAAGTGTGCATAAGTGTTTCATTCATCCACTCTAATCACAATCATTCATTCTAAGTTTATAATTAACCATCATAGCATCATTTAACATTAGAAACGAACTCATACTTAGCCATTTCGTTCGTTTCGATAATTAGCAACAATTAGCATACGTATCCAATAAATTCCAATAAAATCATGTTGTACTCCTATCATACTATAGAATTTAATTATCAACTCAATATCATCATATAAAATTTTAAACCATAGGTTAAAATCTTTGTAATTTTCGGCAATTTCAAATCAACAAGCTTTGGTGTTCAATAAATTCCACAAAAATTATTTTATGCTTATACTATATACTAAACATGAAATATCACTTGTATCATGCATTAAAATTTAAACCCATGCTTTTCATCATCATTAATTTTAGGTATTCACATATATATATATATATACATATTCAAAATTTCCAATCCTTCACAATATGGTTGTATATGTAATAGCATGTAATATTAACACCAACATTTACCAATATTCATAATATTACACATCCTATTATTTTCAACAATAAAAATCAAATAAAAGACTACATATATATATATAAGCCACGGTTCTTATAAAAAAATAGGAGAGGTGTTTGAATAAATTCAAGGTTAATGTATGATGTTCATATCATACCCTAAACACCATATCTCAACTATTTTCAACAAACAAAACCAAACAATACTCTAAAAGTATATAAATATAATCGGTCAAAATAAAATAAAATAGGAGATGTGTTTCAAAATTCCAAGATTTTTATATGATGTTCACATCATATTTTAAACACCATATCTCAACTATTTTCAAAAATAAAATCAAACCATGGCCTAAATAAGCCTCAACACTCACGTTTTTTTTAAAAGTATTCGGAAAATTATGATATTTATATTAAATGCTTATAATACATTAGCAAGCAACAATATCAAATAATATTCACAAAATTATGCTTTAACATATTTAAAATAAATAAAGCATAAATCGAAAAAATATAAACATGCTCCAAAAATTATGAAATTTTTACAGTAGCCTTAGAACATCATTCTAAGAATTTTTCATTCACGACTCAAGAGAATTTGGAGGCTCTAAAGTCACGAAAATAAATGGGGAGCAAACTAGGGTTTTAAACCCAAAATTCAAAATAAAATTCCACTCCATTAGGATGGAAGAGGATGATGAATAATACCTTCCTATGGTCTTAGAAGGATTATTTGAGTGTGAGAGAGGTTGGAAAGGAGGATTTAGAGTTGGGGGTTTGAAAAGTGTAGAGAGAAATTTTGAAAATGAGAGAAAAAGTGAGAGGATGAATGAGGTCTGCCCTTGCACGTTTTTCCTTGTTATTGCAGACCTTAGAGCTGTCATTTCCCATTTTGGTAAGGTCTTGGTGGTAGTTGAGAGGTGGATTGGTCAAATTACCCGCTTGGTATGTCAATACCGACTCTTTAAGTTTTAACGCACTTTCGATCGATTTCTTGGAACCTTAAGGTTCTATCTTATTAAATAGCCTTTAAAAGACGTATTTTAGTGTTCATAAAAATTTCACGAAGTTCGGACGTCGTCCGATAAGTCAATTCCGAGTTATCGCGGAAAAGCGGCGTTCGGCGATTAAAATATGTCCATTCAAAAATCTCTTGAATTTTGAGATTTCATAAATAATTTGAGTCTTATAAAGCATATTTTATTGATTTAGACCCTCGGTTCGAGTTTGGTCGTTCGGATCAAATTAGGGTTTTCAGGTATATTTTACCGGCGTGCGGTTAAGTTCTTCAGAATTCCTTGTAAATTGATTCTTATAATTTCTAAATTCATAATAAATCATTCCTTCATGATTTTGGTTGTTATCACTATTTATTATGATTAGCACGGATGGAGGTTGTTCCGCTCGTAAATAGTGTTTTAAGATCGAAGGCAAGTATGCCCGAAAATTCTCATCCTTTGCATTCTCACATGTTTCGTGTGAGGATTATAAAATGAAACCGCTCGTGGAGATTCATTCTCGATCTTTCATTCTATGTTGAGCTACTGAAAAACCCTAATCCGGTGGGACTAGTTATCGATTTTGATTTCTTTAGTATTCGATCTCGAATCGATTCTAATTCGTTTCATTGGTTTCCTTAAACATAATTAAGGTCTAAGAACCACAACTAAGTTATTCAAACATCACTAATAAAAGTTTTAAATTTTTCGGGTTATTACACATTGAGTACATATCAGCACATATGTATTCACACACTTTCCGCTGCTAAACTCTGAACTCTTTTACATTATGTTATAAACTATTGAGGTCCATCAGCTCATGGTAAGTCTTTGGGTCTGATGACCTAAACCATTTGAATTATTGAGACATCATCTTATGTTATATTCAAGCATGCTAGTTTACAATTGACATGTATCTGTATCTTAACCTTTCTTTCCTAAAATACTATTCCTAGTATTAGTCACCCTCTAGTCCGGGCTATCCGGAGTGGGGGCGTGACAGAGTGGTATCAGAGCGACTTTGCTCTTTGAAAACCCAAATTCTTTAAATTCTAAGTCAGATCGAGTCTTGGACTTCTAGTAACCTACTGACTCCCCTCAACACTCCATCACATCGGCTCAACCGGGAAAAAGGTAACTGATTTCTTTCTCAAACTCATGAAATGAAAAGTTTTGATTGATGAGCGAGTTGGAAGAACTCTTGAAATAAAATGGAAGGGTTATCCTTGGAGGAAAGGATGTGATATTATGAGGTTGATGGTGAAATGAAAGTTGCAAGAAATTTTCCAAAAACTTTGAGTTGAAGCGACGCAAGTACTCAAGTATCGAGATGAAAGTACATGGTGGTACTAGTTGAATGATCAACGTGGATTGGATAAATTCATACATGTATGAGTTGACTATGATTGTCATTTTGAAACTTTACTTTTGAATTCTCAAATGAGACACTGTTTCCAAACTTCAAAACTTGTTTTCGATGAACGATATGTTATCACAAGACGAACCTAGACTCTAAGGAGCATGCTCACGTATCGTGAAAGAACATAGAAGTATGAACTTCTTTTCCCCTTACGAGAACAAAGAACGTTAGGAAGAATGAAAGTGATGATAGCCTCGAGCTCGAACAACGAAAGACGAGCGAGAAGGATGAACGAGGACGACCTCAACCTTGAAGATGAACGACGTCGACATTTCATCACCGCTTCGACATGAGTGACCGTCGACATGGGTTATGACGTGGACATCAATTACGACTTCAGAATGTCCAGCCTCAACATAAAGACGTGGATAAGGTAGCCGTATTACGTCGGCGTATGCCTCGGATTTTTGGCACGATCGCACAAATTTCCTGCACTGCGCAGTAAATTTGTTTTGTATAGTTCTCTTTCGTTAGGACTCCGATTTACGCATGGTTTTCACCTGCGTACCCCTAACGCCCTGATATTCATTTGTTATGAAGAACAGAATCCCTAATTCTGTCTCCAGAATACGATAGAGTCCGTTGAACTTTAGTTCAAGTGGTTGGTATAGACAAGGATCTCATAGCATAGCCTATATATTAAGGCACTATTAGATTATATGTATACGTTAGGTAAGGCTAAGAAGGTAAGTTGTGATATGTGTTGTACCTTATGATGTTACCTAGCTTATAGATTGTTTAGTTTCAACCTAGTTGCTTCTCGTTGTACTTAAGTTATCCTTTCTGCTTTTGAGATGACGATAGTTGACTTATGTTAGTTTTGATCGTGACAGATGGAGGGGATGAGATATATCGCTAGGAGGAGGATTGGACCACACCCAACCCGAGGAGGTGATGAGTATTTATCGCTCCAGCTGGATGTGCGCTGGAGAGGACTTCGGCGAGTTTTTGGCATATTATCTCCGCCTTTGGAGAGACGCCCGAGCCCATGGCGCGACTGACTACGATGGCATCCAGCGCCTTCTATACTCCCTTGTACTTGGGAAGATTCGCCCGAGAGATATCGGAGATTATATATACAGGCAAAGGCGCCACGACACGGTGGGAGATCCGCCTAGATTCGTAAGTCATCGACTTAAGTCTACAGTATTTACGGAGCAGGGCCGAGAGGACCCTATCTCCCTCCACGGGAGTACACCTGGCGGGACGAGTCGCCCGAGTGGCTATATCTGGAGGTTCCGAGGCGGATCGACCAGTGGTGCCCCATTCCTCTTTGACGAGGCAGCCCGCTTCGCTTGAGAAGGCAAGACGCCCTAGAGCCTGGGAGAGCTGTGTTCCTCCTCTACCTCTTGGACACCCGCACATCCACCGATACCACCTCCACCGCCTATGGCGCATCCGTACCGCCGATCGAGCATTTCCCATGACGACGCGGATGAGAGTGACGACGCATCGGATGGTTATAGCCGATCCGCTATACCTACGGCCCGATCCGCCACGACTATGAGCTATATGGCGATGGCGACTTCAACCCCGTGCGTGACATACCCATGGTGGAAGACCACGGAGCAGGACCATCCATAGTGCGACCCGCGAGGACGATTCTGATAGTGAGGACGATTCCGAGGAAGAGGAAGATCCCAGGGAGGGCGGTCGGTGGGAAGATGCACGATCACGAACACTGCTGAGCCTAGATAGACTTTTATTATGTTTAAGCTTATGTTGTTCCTTCTTTCTTTTGTGTATGGGTTTTTGATGGAACTAGAACCTTGACTTTTGGAAGGCCGTGTGGGCGGGATTTATGTTTTCTTTATAACTTTTGGTGTTGAACATCCCGCCTATGGCGTAAAATTTTGGATATATATATATGACCACGAATAGGGCTTTGCGGAAAATTATGTTTGTTAAGGGTGAATTATTTCGTTTAGAGGTCGTTTTGCTTTTAAGGCCATGATAGTATTAGGTATGTTAAGTTATGGAAAGAATAAGTGTCTGATAATTACACTTTTCTATAGCAAAGCATGCTCCAAGAGGAAATCGGGCGGGAACCCGGAGGACGAGGTCGGGAAGGCCTAGAGGAAGGGTAGAATCCCAGAACAAGAAGTCGAGGACATTCCCAACCACCACCTCCACCCCAACCCGATCGCGGGATCGAAGAGTTGTTCTAAGGCGTAACCCACCTACCTTTAATGGGAAGGGTAACCCGGAGGAAGCGGAACAATGGGTGCGAACCATTGAGCGGATCTTTAATTTTCTACGATGCACGACACGAGTGAGCGTCCTGTAGCTTTCAATTAAATGGACCCCAGATTTACGGTGGGAGGCCGGAAAAAGACCTTTACCGCCGAGCAACTAGAAGAGTTCTCATGGGAGGACTTGAGAGGGGCTGTATGAAATACATACCCAAAAGCTATAAAGAGAAAGGAGCGTGAATTTTTCTGTTGAAACAAGAAAATTGTTCATGACCGACTATGATCGCGCTTTGCGAGATGTCGAGGTATGCACCAGAGCGGTGTAGACACCGACTTGAAAATGTCGAAAAGTTTAGGTCGGGACCGAGGATGGAGATACGGATGTCTCTTGCCAACCATGGAGACCTGACTTACACTGAAGCTCTTGCACGAGCTTTAGATATTGAGGCAGCAATGTCCGACGATAAGTCAGTGTCGGCTCAGACACACAACACCACGGACAAAGGAAAAGGGAAGTGGGAACCCAATCGCGGCAACCATAGCAGGGGAGGCTATGAGAACGCAAGCCACAAACGACCCTGGCAAGGAACCGGGGTGCAGCCAGGGAAAAATTGGAAAAGGGCAGCTTTTGCTCCACCGGTGAGAGGCCCGCAGGAACAAATAAGGGCACCTCCATGCCCTAGATGCCATAGGGTGCACAAGGGAGTGTGAACGGCAAACGTGGTGAGCTGTTTCAAGTGCGGGGCAAAAGGGCATTATGCCAACAATTGCCCAGTGTCACGTTCAGATATACGGCCGAACCAACCCGACAATGTTCACCACTAAGGGCTATCCAATTCCAGCCCCAACCTCAGCAACCACAGTGGCAACAACCCCAGCAATTGGTGCAAAGCAACAACAATGGCAGCACTGCAACAACAACCACGCGAATAAAGAAGTGGCAGCCACCACCTCAACAGCGGCGGCACCACCGCGACAACGCCAAAGAAGAAGAAGCGGAAAAGCGGGCAAGAGCGGCCGCCAAACCAGAAGGACCGGCGCCCGTCGGCCTCGGCCGGTTCAGCTAGAGCTTACGCCTACACCGGAGGCGAGCGAGCAAAACCAGGGAAACCTGGCGGTATGGGAGTTCTTCTCAACATACCTGTTATAGTATTGTTCGATACGGGTGCTTCGCATTCTTTTATAGCAAAATCATGTGTAGAAATGCTGGGCCTTAGGTCTGAAAAGGCAAGCCAGGATATGAGAATCTCATCGCCTATAGGAGGGATTATGACTGTTACGCATTTCTGCTCGAACCTAGAGTTGACACTAGGATCATAAGGTTACGGCTAACAATCTAAACATAATACCCATGGACGATGTAGACATAATCCTAGGAATGGACTGGTTAGCTAAGAATCATTCCACGATTCTATGTAAGGAAAGGAAAATTTCGTTTCACTTTCCTGGACAAGAAGCTACGTATTTTCACGGGATCGGCATGGGAAGAAGAGTTCGATCGTATTGGCTCTACAAAGCGAGGAAGATGATGAACCGAGAAAGGATGCCATGCATTCATTGTCTACTTGAAGGGGAGGATAAACCCGGCGAGGTGAAGACATTGAAGTTGTTGGGAATTTTCGGATGTTTTCCGAGGATCTACCGTGGTTACCCCCGATAGACAACTAGAGTTCACCATCGACTTGGAACCGGATCGGCTCCAAATGTCGAAGGCGCCTATAGGATGGCTCCAAAGAATTGGAGGGCGAAAATCCAAATCAAGAATTATTGGACCTAGGTTTCATTAGACCTAGTGTTTCGCCTTGGGGCGCTTGGTGTTGTTTGTCGAAGAAGGATGGTTCCTTGAGGATGTGCATCGATTATCGAGAGTGAACAAGATGACACTAAAGAACAAATATCCTTTACCTAGAATCGATGACTGTTTGATCAATTGCGAGGCGGGAGTATTCTCGAAAATTGATCTCAAGTCGCTACCATCGGTGAAGATACGGTGCGAGGATGTACCTAAGGCGCATTCGAACCGGATATGGCCACTATGAATTCATAGTTATGCCGTTCGGATTAACCAATGCACCAGCCGTATTCATGGATCTTATGAGTGGTATTTCATCCATTTTGGATAAATTCGTTTTGGTCTTCATAGATGATATCCTCATTTATTCGAAGAATGAAGAGGATCACAAGGAACATCTGAGAACGGTACTGCAAACCATAAGAGATGAAAGGTTGTTTGCTAAGTTTAGCAAATGTGAGTTTTGGCTGAAGGAAGTTATGTTCCTCGGGCACATCGTGTCCGCAGAAGGCATAAAAGTAGATCCAGCCAAAGTAGGCGGTCTGAGGATGGAAATCACCAAGAACTCAACATGAAATTAGAAGTTTCCTAGGACTAGCTGGTTATTACCGGAGATTCATTGAAGGATTCTCCAAGATTGCAAGGCCAATAACCCGACTACTCGAAAAGGAATCAAATTTAATCTGGATCGATGAATGTGAGACGAGTTTCCAAATACTCGAGGAGAAATGGACAAGTGCACAGTTCTAGCAGTTCGAGCGGACAAAGAGTATTTAGTCTATCTGAGACGCTTCTAAGATGGACTAGGTTGTGTTTTAATGCAAAGCGGAAGGTGATAGCTTATGCATCCCGACAACTCGGACCGCATGGTGAACTACCCAACCCATGACTTGGAATTAGCAGCATGGTTCATGCATTGAAGATTTGGAGACACCATCTCTATGGGTGAGATGTGAGATCTTCCTGAGACCATAAGAGTCTCAAGTACTTCTTTGAACAAAGAGATTTGAATATGAGACAACGAAGATGGCTCGAACTAGTGAAAGATTACGACTGTGGTATCAACTACCACCGGGCAAGGCGAACGTAGTAGCTGACGCCTTAAGTCGTAAGAGCCGATCCGAGCTAGGATGTCACTCTCACGCTGGAAGAAAAACTCGTTGAAGAGTTTGAAAGATTGAGATTGAGCTGATTGAACCACCGAGACGATCGTGAGTTGTATCGCTACACTCACACTAACATCTGATCTAAGAAAAAGGATTGTCGAAAGACAAAGGATGGAGGAAAAGTTAGAAAAGATCAGAGAAAGGGTAAGGTCTGGAGGATTTAAGAACTTCCAGGAAGCATCAGACAACGCCCTATTGTTTGAAGGTAGAATATGCGTTCCAGACGACGCCGAGCTTCAAAATGAAATTATGAGTGAGGCTCACGATATACCCTACACCGCCCACCCAGGCAGTACTAAGATGTACCAAGACCTGAAGGAAAAGTTCTGGTGGGAAGGCATGAAACGAGACATAGCTTCTTTCGTAGAAGCGCCTTCTTTGCCAACAGGTGAAGCGTTACATCAGCGTCCTTACGGAAAGTTGCAACCATTGGAAATCCCGAGTGGAAATGGGATGAGATAACGATGGATTTCGTTACAAACTTACCCAAATCGAAAAGAGGAAACACGACTATATGGGTAATTGTTGATAGACTTACCAAAAGTGCTCATTTTATACCAATTCAAAGCACTTATGGATCGATAAGCTAGCCGGTATGCGTTAAGGAAATTATACGACTACATGGAGTGCAAAATCTATTACCTCGATAGAGACTCCAGTTCACATCCAGATTCGGATTAGCTGCGAGAGAATTGGGTGCTAAATTGAATTTCGACGGCATTTCGTCCACGGTGATGGGCGATCGGAGAGAACGATCCGAACACTAGAAGATATGCTTAGAACAAGTAGTGTTGGATCAAGATGCAAAATGGAAGATATTTTACCTCTTATTGAGTTTGCCTACAACAACGACTATCAAGCGACGATCGGTATGGCCCATCACAAGCCTTGTATGGCGAAGTGTAGATCACGCTTTATTGGGATGAAGTCGGTGAGAGAAAAGTCATAGGGCCCGATGCGGTGAGCGAGATGATCGAGATCGTTCGACAAATTAGGCGAGGATAAAGAAGCTCGGGATAGACAAAAATCTTACTGATACGGCGTAGATCCGAGCTGATTTGAAGATGGAGACAAAGTGTTTCTTAAAGTCTCTCCATCGAAAGGATTATCGATTTGGACCGAAAGGAAAGCCGAGACCCCCTTTATAGGACCTTACGAGATCCTAGAACGGATAGGTCCAGAGCTTATAGGTTGGCTCTTCGCGAACCTAGGAAATGTTCACAATGTGTTTCACGTATCGCAATGCGAAAAATCGTTCACGATCCAAAGCACGTGATCCACCAAGACGGCGTGACTCTCAAGCCAAACATGAACTACGAAGAGGAACCAGCGGCAATCCTCGCCTATAAAGTCCAACAACTACGGAGCAAGTCGATTCCATTAGTCAAAGTCTTTGTGGAGACACCACAGACGAGGAAGCCACGTGGGAGCTTGAAGAAGCAATGAAAGAACGATACCCGAATTGTTTTCTAGAGGTATGCAAATTCGGGATGGAATTTCTTTTAAGGGGATGGAATGTAATATTCCAAAGAAACGAGCGATATAATTACGGTATTTTAAATCCGTGAATTAGGGTTTTACCAGTATATTATTTTTATGACATCGAATATTGTGATTTCGATTCAAGATATTATAACGAATTCCTTTTATATTCACTAAGGGTTGTGAATTAAGGAATTGAAATATTACGAAATGGTTCGTCAAGATATCTTAACGTCGAACAGCGTATCGAGCGTCGATATTTTATGGAATTTTTCGGCAAAGTAAAGCTTGGAATTAATTTCCATCTTAATTCCTATATTAAATGGAATATATTTATTAAGTAAGTGCGAACTTACTACGACCATTTTGAGATGAGTCGATTTTGAGCGTTTTGAGGCGTTTTGAGCGTCAACGTCAGCGACGTTTTGAAAAATGAGTTTAATGCTCAGGAAATTATTATAATTAATTTTCTATTATTATTTTATATAATTGCTGTATTATTAAGTATTAAAATCGAATTTTAAGCATTTAAAACTCGACAATTTGAAATGGGTATTTCGAAAACCCTAATTTCTTAAATTAGGGTTTTTCACATGAAATGATACCATTAAATTATCCTATGGTATCTAAACTATATGTTATGATACATATGAATATTATTAAGCATTAAAATCAACTTTTGAGCCATAAAACTCGATAGTGTATATATACACATTTTCGAAACCCTAAATTTAAAATTAGGGTTTTGTATGCATGAAATGATGCTATTATTTATCCTATGCTGTTATTTATTATCTAAACCATGTATTATGATATATATGAGTATATTTTGATCGAAAATGACATGAGTATCAATAATAGGTGTGATTTATATTTTTATTCCTATTTTTCTCGATAATTAACGCCATTTTCGAATTAAATGTCTATGTATTGATTTAATTATTTTTATGGCATGTATTATATATATCTATAATCATATATGATTAATATATAGTATTAGGGATGGAATAAAAATTAAATCCCACCCCTAAACACCCTAAATGCGCCGGCCACCCTCTTAAGACAAAGCATGGGATCACCTTTTTTTTTTTACCAACCCATGAAGAGCGTTTTCCTAGCTAGTGATCACCTCCTACTAATCCAACTTGGCTGCAGATTTTACTCATTTGTGGAAGCAAAATCGAGAGAGAGAGAGAGATAATGGGGACTCTTCCCTTCACACCACATCACTCATCACACTCCTTAAAACAATACAACACCCAACACTCTCCATTTTCTCTCCATTTTTTCTTTGAAAGCCGAGCCTCTCTTCCCATTTTTTGAAAATTTTCCTTCTTCTTCTCTTCCATTTCTTCACCCAAGTTTGATATCCTAGTGTTGTTCTTGAGAATCAAAACGATTCCAAAGGTAAACCAAGGACCTAGCTTCGATTTTTCATCCCCCATTGTCACAAAATTTTCGAACATGGATATATGTATGAGTGTGTGTTTCGAATATTATATATATGTGTTGGTATGTGTTGAATGTTCTTTGATGAGCTATTGTTTACATATATTTTTCATGATGATTTTTATTTCCAAATATGTAAACATATGTTAGAATGAACATAGATGATTGTATATTAAATTTTTGAATGGATCTAGCATGTATATGTCATTTTTGAACCATAGATCATATTTAAAATAATTTTTGAAAATGTTAAAAATGTATATATGGTGACCGATTATTTTTGATTCATTTTGAGGATGGAATATTGATCTATGACATATTTAGAGTCCATAGAAATTGATTTAGAAATTTTTGGAAAACCCTAGCCTATTTTCAAAAAAATACCGTGAGCTTCTTTAAAACATACCTTAGTGTATAATTTTTATTTTAATCATGTAATGACATATTAATGTTCTAGGACCTTGATTACATGTTCTATGAAATTATTAGAATTTTAGAAAATCAAATGCTTGATTTTTTGAAAATGCCGAGAGCTTCCAAATGTCATATGTTGGTGTATAATTTTTGTTTCGATCATGCAATGGTATATTAATGCTTTAGTATATTGATTATGTGTTGTGTGATTTTGTTGGAATTTTTTGAAATCAAATGCTAAATTAAATCAAATAAACCGAAAGCTTTGAGCTTAAATATGGTAATGATTTAATTTGATTTTGATGAATGTTGTTATGCTATAATGTCATATTATAATGTATAAACATAGTGTATAATTGTTAGAATTTTTGAAAATCAAATGCCTATTTTAAATAAAAAAAAACCGAGAGCTATGGCTCCACATGGTGATGATTTAATTGGGTTTTGATGATTAAATGATGTTATATTGTTATACTATAGTATATAAGCATAGTATATATTTGTTGGAATTTTTGAAAACCAAATACCGTAAATAGATCAAAAAAGCCGAGAGCTTATATGCTCATATGGTGATGATTTCAATTGGTTTGGTTGATGTTGTGATGTTACAATGTTATAATATAATGTTTGATCATGTTATGATTTAATTAGAATTTTTGGGAATTATTTGATAATTGTTTGGTAATTATTTTGAAAATGCCATGAATAATGTGAGTTTATTCATGAATGAATGGTTATGATGGACTATAGGCTATATTTGTGGTATATATTAATATTGGGATATTATACTAAGTGTATATCAATTATGGGAATTTTTGGACAATTATCCCTAATTTTTGAAAATTACCGTAACTTATATATATATATATATATGTTAATAAATGACAAACAATATCATATGGATGTTACTAATTCATATTCTGGACCATAGTGTAATAATACACTATAGTAATTTAGAAAAAATTTCAAAAGTTATTTGGTAATTTTTAATTAATTACCGAGAATTTTTGATTATTAATAAGGATTTAAAAATCCTTTTTAATTCAGTTTATTAACAAAATATATGTCTAATAATTATTTTAGACCTATTTGGATTTTATAAAATTTTATAAACATAGATTACTATGTTTGAGACAAACGTTTACTTAATAACGTTTTAAATCGAAAATATACGTTTTAATTATTAAAAGGATTAGTAATTGCGAAAATTATTTATAAATCCTTTGATTTACGTGATAAATCGAGAAATAGGACTTTACGTTTTTAAATCGATCAAATTCGATTTATAAAATGAAATGGTAAGAAATTACTATTTAAAAGTCAAAATTGTTGACTTTGTTGACCAGTGTTGACTTCGTTGACTTTTAAAGTCAAACGTACGATTATACGTTCGATAAATACGCCAAAATGCGTAAGATGTACTAATTGAGTATAATACCTCATTAGTAAGAAAAGATTTCACAAATGAAATCCTTATATCGAGAAACGTACTTATACGTTGAACGTTTAAACCGGAAAGGTTAAACCGAAATAGTTGAGCGTATCTCAAGAGCGAGAACGATTCAATTGAATTATGTATTTGAGCGTATTGAATTCATCGAGGAATTCGGTTTACATCGATATAGAATATCGGATTTATCTTAGACTTTGCGAGTCTCGATAAGCGTGACAACGTACTAAAATATCGCTTTTGCGTAAAAGTGTGGACGCGAACGAGACGATCGGACACTGACAAAGCAAACAAACCTATGACTCAGTTTACGATGAATTATAGTCCAGGTGGGCTCTCTTTTCAAACAACAGTGACTTTGCTACTCTTTACAAATGAATTCATTTACAGCACTATTCCAACTGTTTATCAAGTGTTTACAATATTACCCGCCAAAATATTACATTTTGTGTGGATCCTCTGGCGTGAAGGTTGGAACTATATGTTATGCATTTTGTTGGGTCACGCTTGAACCTTCTTATGAAATTAATATCGGTCTGAGCCGAGGTTAATGCACAGCTAGGATTGGCATGAAGGTTGGAGCGATATGATTGTTAGCGTGTACACTTGAGCGGATCTGTGTCTTGTGTGGGCCACGCCCGCCCGGCGTCGTTGAGGAGGCCTCGCTTCACGACGTTTGAACATTGATCTTTGACATTATGATGAATTATGATATCGGGATATGGATCATACACACCAAGAAAATGCTCGGCGGCGATGTTTCTGAACTAAAATGTTTTAGTAAGCACAGGCATTTCAACTAAAACCCTTGTGACTTACCATGATATTGGCGGTGTAATCAAATAATCAAATGTTTTCGGCAAGAGCCCACTTAGTGCAATTTCTTATACTTAGCCCTGCATGTTTGTTTTTAAATGTGCAGGTTGAGCTCTGATGGTGATGATGGAGGATGTGTTGAGGAGTCCAGTGTCCTTGACAATTTTATTTAGAATTTGGTTTTCACCTTGAGTACATATCATCACATATGTATTCACACACTTTCCGCTGCTAAACTCTGAACTCTTTAATTATGTTATAAACTATTGAGGTCCATCAGCTCATGGTAAGTCTTTGGGTCTGATGACCTAAACCATTTGAATTATTGAGACATCATCTTATGTTATATTCAAGCATGCTAGTTTACAATTGACATGTATCTGTATCTTAACCTTTCTATCCTAAAATACTATTCCTAGTATTAGTCACCCTCTAGTCCGGGCTATCCGGAGTGGGGGCGTGACAAACATAGATTACTATGTTTGAGACAAACGTTACATTTTATAACGTTATTAATCAAAAATATACGTTTTATTTATTAAGAGGATTAATAATTGCGAAATTACTTATAAGTCCTTTGATTTACGTGACAAATCGAGAAATAGGACTTTACGAATTTAAATCGATCAAAATTCGATTTATAAAAGGAAATAGTAAGGAATTACTATTTAAAATTAAAAATTGTTGACTTTGTTGACCGTTGTTGACTTCGTTGACTTTTAAAGTCAAACGTACGATTATACGTTCGATAAATACGCTAATACGCGTAAGACGTACTGTTTGAGTAAGATACCTCAATAGTGAGAAAGGAATTCAAAATGAAATCCGTATGTCGAGAAACGTATTTAAATACGTTGAACGTTTAAACCGAAAGGGTTAAACTGAAATAGTTGAACGTGTCTCGAAGGACGAGAACATTTCAATCATTTACGTATTTGAAAACGCATTGAATTCGTTAAGGAATTAAATTTACATCGATATAGAATATCGAAGTTATCTTAGGCTTTGAGAGTCTCGATCAGCGTGAACGATGTACTAAAGTGTCGCTTTTGCGTAAGGGTGTGGACGCGAACGAGACGATCGGACACTGACAAGCAAACAAACCTAGGACTCAATTTACGACGAACCATAGTCCAGGTGGGCTTACTTTTCAAACAAATGTGACTTCACTTTTCTTCCAAAATTAATTTATTTACAGTACTTACTCTTTAACTGATGATAAAATGTTTACAACATTACCTGCCAAAAGATTTCTGTTTTGTGTATGGATCCTATCTATTATGCGTGGTGTGATGGTTGGAACTATATAATGATATGAAATGCATAAATGGTGTGATGGTTGGATGACATGATATGAATGTCATTTGTTGGGTCGCTACCAACCCTTTTATGAAATCGATATCGGGTCTATGGGAGGATAAACACCGCTAGGCTAACGTGTACACCGAACGCGTTGTGTGCTATATGGGTAACGGCGATTCTGGCGTCGTAGAAGGAGGCCTCCCTCGACGTTTGATCTTTGATATTGTGATGAGATGTGATTATGGGATATGGATCATACACACCAAGAAAAATGCTCGGCGGCGATGTTTCTAACCGAAAATGTTTTAGTAAGCACGAGGCATTTCAACTAAAACCCTCGTGACTTACCATGATATTGTGATGTAATTAAATTATCAAATGTTTTCGGCATGAGTCCACCGAGTGCATTATTTGTACTTAACCCCGCATTTTGTTTTTAAATGTGCAGTTGAGCTCGATGATGGTGATGGAGGAGGTGTTGAGAGTCCGGTGTCCTTGACCATTTTATTAAGAATTTGTGGTTTCACCTTGAATACATATCTTCATATATGTATTCACACACTTTCATTGCAATCTCGAACTCTTTTATATTATGTTTATTGTTTTGAACTATTGAGGTCCATCGGATCATTGTTAAGTCTTTGGGTCCGATGGCTTTAAACCATTTGAATTGTTATGATATCAACTTACGTTATGTTAAGCATGCTAATTTACAATTGATATGTATCTTTATCTTAACTTTGTTTGTCCTAAAATACTATTCCTAGTATTAGTCACCCTCCAGTCCGGGTTATCCGGAGTGGGGTCGTGACATCATTCATATCATTCATTCCATTCATATCATTCATATCATTCATTCAGGATAGGATACATACACAAAACATAAATATTTTTGGCAGGTAATCTTGTAAACATTTTATCAACAGTTGAAATAAGCATCGTAAATAAATATTTCAAAAGCATTTTATTTTTGAGTAGAGTAAAGCCCACCGAACTTATCGATTGTCTTAACTACTCGCTTACTCGTCGAGGTCCGGTTGTTGCGTCGGCGTCACACCTTTATGTAAAAAGGATGTTTTAGTACGTCGTTCACGTATTTGAGACTTCAAAGTCAGAATAAGCTTCGATATTCTATATCGATATAAATTGAATTCATAACTAATTCAATACGCTGCTTTAGCGTGTACTAATTTAACATTTCTCGTTCTTTAATAGAGGCGAGATATGTAAATTACCATTTTACCCTTTTGGGTAAAATGTTCAATGTTTTCTCACGTTTCTCAAACTAACAACTTCAAGAATGAAATCTTTTCATCTCAACGAGATTTCATTAGTAAACTGATACGTTGTACGCGTATTAGCGGATTTCGAACGTATTTCGCACGTTGATTTCAAAAGTCAACAATTTTGACTTTTCTTAGTAAATTAAATTACTAAGTCATATTCTAATATCTAAATTTCACATAAATCAATTTCCCATTGATTTCTTTTTATAAACCTATTAATATGTTAAAAATAATTTTTAAACATATAACACATTTTTAATAATGTTATCTAAGGATTTAAAATCCTTATTCCAATCTAAAAATAGCTCACGGCTATTTGGCTTTTTATTACACAAATATTTTTCAAAAATTCTTATAAAATTCAAATATGTCTAAATATTATTTAGACATATAATTTATTATTAATCTTATTTAAAAAGGATTTAAAAATCCTAAAAAAAAACTTAATAACTCTCGGTAATTATTGGAAATTACCAAATGGTTTCCAAATTTTTTTCTAATTTCATATAGTGTATTATTATACACTATGGTCATTAATATGTACTAATATCAACCAAACAACATTCGATCATCACCTTATTAATATTATACGGTCACGGCATTTTGGAATAATTGTCCAACAATTTTCTAAAATTTTAATAAATTAATACAAGGTCCAAACATTAATATATATCATACTTATAATACATAACCCATGATATAACATTTCTATACCATATGAAATAGGTATATAAGTCTCGGTTAATTCACAACACACATCAAACATTTTTATAAAAATTTCCAACAATTATATCATGCTCATAAACTATAGTGTAACCACATTACATCATGTTATACATCAAAAACCATTTCAGTTGGTATCTCTTCGGTTTTTTTGAAACAAATGTGTAATTGATTTTCAAAAATTCTAATTAAAACATAGGATGTATAAATCATATCCTAGATCCATAATACACTCTTGCATGTATCAAATAAAAATCACACATCAACATATAGGTTCATATATGTCACGGTATTTTCAAGAAAATAAGTAGGATTTTTCCAAAAATTTCCAATTAAAACTTATAGTGTATGGTTTACAACCTAGATCAATAATATACTATTGCATATATTAAATAAAAATCAAACACCAACATTGAATTACATACATGTCTCGGCCATTTGAAAAAAAATAGCATGGGTTTTTCTAAAAATGTCAAATAAATTGCCATGTACTCTCAATACATTATAATTCAAGAATATGTCATTGCATGTGCAAAATAAAAATCTTACACCCACATATAAATTTTATATGTCTCGGTCCTCAATAATAAAAAAAATGGCATAGATTTTTCTAAAATTTTCAAATAAATACTATGAACACATAAAACATCATAGATCATAAATCCAAGCTCAAATAACTCTTAACAAGTCTCATTATTACTATGAGTTTTCGAACATGTTCGATTAAAATTTTAAACATACTTCAAGCTTTAAAACATTATGCTACACATTCTTAGTACACAACCCATGGATTCATAAGGTTTTGAACTAAAAATTCACATGCAATACATTTTTAAGAACAAGAACACATATCTAACATACTCCTATCATTAATACACATGCATTAACAAGATATTACCAACAAAGATCCTCAAGAACACATGCAATGCTCTAGGCTACCTTTCGAAAATTATACAATTTTTCAAGAACAAACATCCCTTTGTTTCGACACCTACCTTTGGTATATGGATTAATGTAGCAATATACAAGGTATTAAGGTGTTGTATGGAAGTTGGGAAGAAAAATCAAGCTTGGTAATGGGAAAGAAGCTCGGCTTTTGGCGAGAAAAATGGGGATTTTGGGAGAGAAATGGTTTGGAGAGAGAATGGAGTGTTGGTGTTTAGGATGTTGAGTGTGAGTGTGAGAGGAATGAAAAAATCGAATATTCCCCTCCCATACACTCACACTACAAGAATTTTGGTTATAGACCAGGGAATCCCATCGTCTATTACGTAAAACCATGTTGTCTATCAGGTATAGTCTATTAGGGGTGGCTATAGATCACGGGAAATCCCCGTGGTCTATCATAACATGACAACGGACAATCCCGTGGTTCACAACATGATGACCACGGGGTGCTTGTAATATACAATGGATAATCCCTCGTTGTCTATAGCATCATAGACAATGTGGGTTTACCGTTGTCTATGTTGTTATGTATAACGGTGTTCTAGCTTTATATAATGATTAAACCCGTTGTCTATTGTGTTTTAGACCAATGGACATCCCCGTTGTCTATATATTAATGACAACGGGGAGAAGCCCGTTGTCTATTGACCGATCAACGAAAAAAAATTATTTATTTATTTATTTATTATATAATTCAAAATATTGCTTTCTATCATTAAAAACAATAATACAAAATAGATATAAAATATATATTGTCTCATAAATAGATAAATCAAGTACAATACATAAACGTTATATCTGGGAAAATTTCAATCAACAATTATAGCACAACAAATATTGTCTACCTAGCTAATTAAATTCGTCCCACAAACATCAATTTCACCATCTTGAACCTTTCATTTCACCATCTCTGCTCCAACATCAATCATCTAATTTGCCTCTCCATCTACATGATCAAAATAAGATGCAATATGTGAGAAATAAAATTTAATACCTAAAAAATATTCAATTCAATAAAGGTATCAAACTTACCATCATCAACAACCATAAATGTATCAAACTTACCATCATCAAACTAAAGAGTTCAGAGATGATATGGTGTGGTTCAAAGTCCTCTGGCCTCCCTTTTTCCACATCATCTTAAAGAAAGTCATATGTATTCAGTTGTTGGTGTGTTTGTGAGTGATAAGTTAAGGTTTCAATAGTTCTAATAGATGGGAGGTCTGACAAACTAGTATTTGGCAAAAGCAACAACAGAATTAAAGAAGTGTGCAGTTGTCAATCTACTTCAGATGCATCAACTAGTTTAACCACCGACTAATGGAACAAACTGAGAACGTCAACATGTCTGAGAAATTAATTATCAACTCACATTTACTGAGAATAGATAGGTAAAAACTATAGGAGATCTAGGAGCCCGAGGCAATAGTCAGTAAAACAATTAATAAGTCCACAATATAAAACCTGAAATATATCCCTTAAAACTGCATAATCCATCTCATCTTTCACAGCTGTAGATGAAGACATTCTCCGCCTTAACCCATCAGCTCGTGTGAGAAATACATTTAGGTACTGAAACCAGAAAATGCAGGTCAGAAATATACAAGAAAACAGCAATCAGTTGAGTTCTATGTTGCAGGTATATAAGTCTAAAATCAATGAGGACACTATATGTTCTTAGAATCACACGTGCAGCTAATAAAAATTACAACACACACATAAACATACATATTTCAGTGTCCTCCACTTCCGGTAAAGCACAAGTTATTCAGAAGAGCCACAGAGAGCACGAAGCTGGGTGACTCTCAGAATACTTGAAATGCAAATATTTTCAGGACAATCAATCATATAAAGATAAATTCATGTACCTCATCAAAGCCTGAAAAAGAGGACTGCAGCGATCGTTCGAATACCTGAAATAATGAGAAATGAGATGCTGCACACAATAGAAAAGGAGGAGGTAAATGGCATAGGACTAGCACGAAAAGAAGAATCTAGAGATTACATATTATGTTTAAAAACACCGCTTTTGCGACAAATTGTAGTTCACTTAATTAAATAGTAGAAGAGTAAAACAAAATTCTTCAAATGAGATGCAGACAGAATTACATTAGACCGTTAGCATGTCTCTGCTCTGTTTCCATGTTAATTCAAGAACGAGAAAGAGCACATGCAATAACAAGTGGCAATATCATGTTTGAAATCCATAAGAATTTGAGTTACTAGATTACTCGAAAATATGTGTAAATAGCAGTTGATACTTCTGACCCGGATGCCTTAGTTATTAATACAGTTTTCTTGGCTTTCTACATTACTTTCATTGCATAAAAACAAGTCTAAGATAACATAGTCTAATTAAACTTCATATTCACGAGGACAATGATGCATATATATATATATATATACATATATATTCTCATTAATGATAAATGATCTATCGTATATAATAACACCTAATTAAAAATTTTAAATTTTTATTCTCATTAGATAATTAAACTTCATATTCACGAATGGAATTAGATAAGCAGTTTTGGCAAACAACTCAATCCATTTTCAGGGCATGAAAATGTGAAAAGAATGGTGAGCAGAATGATTACATACACAATCCATAAACAATTAAAAACCATAGAAAAGCTGAAGAAGATCACACATGATGCAGAAATTAACATAACAACAAAATGATTGTGAACTGAGTGAGTTATTGAAAATAATATCTAGATAAAAGATAAAGGAAAATGTCATAATATCTCAAAAGATTTCAGGCTCTTACCTTTCTCGGAATAGAATAACACAAAAAGATATCCTCAAAGGCCAGATCTTGATAACTTCATTGCAATTCAGCTTAGATGAATAATAGCATATCTCCTCTCAAAAACCTTGAAATTGCAGCTTTTAGAAACTCCACATTTCAAGAACAGCCAAAATTCAATTCTTTACTCAAAACACAACTCCAAATTGAAAATATTGATGAACCTAATTCCAATCCTATACTGCATTACAAAATGCAGTGGCTTTGAACACCTCTACTCCCAGATGACAACAAACAAAGGGGTGTATTTACATATTTCCACGGAATTCAAGTGGCCCATATTAGATACACTTCGAATAATCTTATATTTCGAATTCATCTAAAGTAAACTGTAGGAACTTTCAACCAGTCCGATTATCATCCCTACTGTACATCGAGGACTTGAAAATTATTATTACACAATTATTTAATAGGATGCAACAAAACCTAGATACACCTATGAATAATCGAGATCATGAAACAAACTTAGCTAGTGTTTAAATAAAATTAAGTCACGATTCATATTCCAGAAATTAGGAAATTTTTACAGCACAATGCAGTTTTCATCACTCTGCTCAAATATTAGAAAATTGTTGGTTTTCAATAAAATTTAATAATGTCTTGGGGTCTTCAATGATAGGAGTAACATATGACTTTGAATCACCGAGGAGAGATTTTATTTCCTTGCTGTACTCCATTACATGTACCCACCTGCATATTTGAGAACAAGTTCATGGCTTTCAATAGTTCAGGAAATGCGAGCGGCCACTAATAAAGAAATGACAACTAAAGGTTCCACCATCCAAAAAATTGCCAATTTCCAGAAATAAACCAAGAAACTGCAAAATAAATTGCATGAATAATACATGAAAAGAATTAGAACTGAATCTTATGACAGGTGAACTGTCATTCTGCTCATCCTTGTGAATGAGTAATACAATAAGCACACCTACAAGCATTCTATTGGTTGGATAGCCCATTCATGTCACCATGTCATGCAAAAGATAATATTTTAAAATCACATAAACATATCCCACACAAGAGCCTTATCCTGAGAAAAAATTACCTCCTAAACCAAGAAGTAATGGGAGAGCAATGCAGCCTCTAAAAATATTCCTGTTTACATGCATGTCTCCCCAGACTGATTGTCAAGTATTCTGGCAAGAGACTCAAGTCCATATCTACTGATCAGATAAAACAAACTGATCGTTATTGGTTTATAAAGTATGATAACAATTTTGCAGCGTGGTTCTTTACAACATATACGAAAGCGGATCTCCAGATGAAAATTAATATAAGTGTTATTACTTACTCTTGTTAAGAAATTGAAATTTCATGGATACTCTCAGAGGGAATCCATATGACTTCCCATTTAAGAGAGTTGCCTACAGGAATCTCTTTTGATTTACGGCTAACCACAGAGCACTTGTCCCTGGTTTTGTGAAATCCAACTATTCTTATTTTAACAAGAAAGTAAGCCGCAAAGAAGAGCTATTAAACACTACTATCAATTCACCAAGCGTCTGTGCTGCCTAACATCTCAATCAACGAACTCCTAACCAAACAGCAGAACTCACAAATTCAAAGCTTACAACAGAAATAGAAACAATAACTAGACACTGCAGCTATTTCAATAGCAGCTCCAAACAAACACCATTCTTCCCAAACTTATCAAATTCTAAATCAGCATTACCTCAGTTCAAAAACAATAACGTAAAAGGAAGCACAAACAAACTAAATGCACACCATCAAGTACCAAGTTTTTTCATACTGCAGCTCGTCAATCAGATTTTTCCGGCTCTGGAGAAGCGGGAAGGGCGTGACCGAGCCGTACGCAATTCTCCGCCGATGAGCTTCGAGGATTTCTCCTCCTTCCGAACTCCTCCAAGAACCGTTCCTTTTCCGGTTACTTGTATTAGATTATGAATTCAATCTTAAAACTTTTACATAACACATTAACCATTTTACTATTAAATTATCAAATACACTTGACATAAGTAAATAATACAAAATCCATTTAAAATCTCTATTGCCATTTAAAATTCTCTATTGTCATTTAGATAATCTTCTTTGTTTCCCCCATAAGTGAAGTCAAATACCATATAACCAAGACTGGATCTCTGCACTACGAAAAAGAATGAATTTACTCTCAATTCTCTATCAAAATGGCATACCTGTGCAGCTGTGCTCTCACGCCAGAAACTCAATTCATGCAGTGGCGTGAATCGTGAGCGGTGCGAGTCAGGAGATGCGCAAATCGGGGTGGCAAGAGTTAGGAGAGGCGCAAATCGAGGCGGCACGAGGATGGTGCTATCAGATTTGTATGGGAAGTTGGCGACACTGGCGGCGACCGGGCGAGGAGGGACGGCGCTGGAGACGACGGGCGAGGAGGGACGGCACTGGCGACGACGGGCGAGGAGGGATGACGTTGGCGACGACCGGGCGAGGAGGCCGAGAGGCGGCGTTGTTGCTGCCCAAAATGTAGGGTTAGAACTTAGAAGAGTGTGGGTGTGTCGAGCATACTGATGGGCTTTAATGCGTAATTAGAAAATAGAATTTTAGCATACTGACAACGTGGAGAGGCAATAGACCACGCGGTTAATGACCCCAGATTTAATCAACACGAGAGAAAGACGACGCGCAAAGCTCGTTGTCATGGATTTTTCTTGTTAATATCACGCGAATGAACCCCGTGCCTATAATAATAAAACTACGTTAATAGACCACGCGGTTCTACAGCCGTGGTCTATAACCGCTTAAAAATATGGTTATAGACCACGCGTTTCACCACCCATGTTGTTTATGTCATAATAGACCACTTTAAGATTAATGTGCGTGATACGACGCGTGTGGTCTATGAGCAAAATTCTTGTAGTGTCAACTCTCGGCTCTCTCACTTACACACACTGAGGACCCTTCAAATTCACGTATTATTTTATCCCACTAGTGGAGGCTAATCATGAGTGTCTTACACATAAATCTCTTGAAAATAGCTAAAATATATTATTAATGGAGACTTAATAATATAAAATCAAACAAATAAGAGATATACATGCAAGAGTGGGAAAAATAAAACAATTAAAATTTGTATACATATATGTATAGCTCTCGGCCATTAGGCCAAACTATAGGACAAAATTTTATTTCATGTCATACCTAGGCATATACATCATAGTATATGATTTAGATGATAAATAATAGCATAGGATAATTTAATGGTATGATTTTATGTGAAAAACCCTAGTTTGGAAAGTTAGGGTTTTCGAGAATTTTCGAAAATGCTCAATAATAAATCTTAATGTTCTAGCATTGTTTTAATGCTTAATAATACTGTAATAACATAAAATAATCATAGGAAATAAATTCCTATAATTTCTTGATCATTAAAACCATCTTTCGTTTCATCTCTAAACGTTAACGTTTGAAAACGTTTCAAAACGTTACGTATCGATTCATCTAGAAATGGTCGTAATAAATTCGTAATCACTTTACTAATATATTTCATTAATAAAGGAATTAAATTCTAAGCTTGAATGCTTAGAAAATTTCATGAAATTTCAACTGTCGATACGCAGTCGACGTTAAAAAAAATACTGCCGATAAACGTTATAAACTTCGATTCTTCAATTCATGATTTTCAGTGAATATATAACAGGAATTCATTCCTTCGTGAATAATCGAAATCCTATTCGATCTCATACTGATTTAATTATCTCAGCGAAATCCTAATTTACGGGTTTTAAATACCGTAATTAGGCTTTTAAAACTCATGGATATTACATCCTACCCCTTAAAAGAAATTTCGTCCGAAATTTGCATACCTTAGTAAAACAACTGGGTATCGTTCTTTCATTGCATCTTCAAGTTCCCACGTGGCTTCTCGCTCGTGATGTTTCCACAAAGACTTTGACCAGCGAGATTGATTTGTTCCTCAATTGTTGAACTTTATGGTCTAGTATTGTTGTAGGTTCTTCTTCATAGCTCATGTTTGGGTTGAGGATCACGTCGTCTTGATGAATCACGTGTTTTGGGGGAGTTTGGGAATGAAATTGGTTGAATTTGGTTTGGTATGGCTATTTAAACTACAAACGTTACTCTGCCGAAAATTCGTTAGAAATTATCTATTAATAAGACGTTTGAAATTCTAATTGGTGAACTATTGATAAGTGGTTAAGTGGATAAGAAAGTTTGCTAAGTTCAATAATAATTTTATGTTACAAGGATCAAATGGGGCAAGGAAGGACTTGAAGAAGCGAACAATTTGAAAAAATTGAGTAAAAGGTGACTACTATCCGGTGTGCAACTCTTAACTATCTTTTAATGGAATAATGAATTGTTTATTTTCAAATGAAAGTGCATGTTTTGAAAATAAGTTCACTTACTATTTTAGCATATGCATTATGCTATCTACGAGATCATAGGCGACGTCGGGCTTGGGCTAGATGAGCCCAAGACGCAGTCGTAGGTACACAAGGACGATCGGGAGCCTTGGGACCGATCACGGTATTGAGAGGGAGGCCTACCTCTTGATACCTAGAAAGAAGTGTAGATATGGTTTTCGTGAGCGGGGAGCCTACGGGACTGACACGGAAAGATTGCCGGCATAACATAAGATAGAATGATAAGAAGCATGCATTATGAAATGTTTTATTTATAAAAAGCTAACGCAAGTTATTTTTCTAAAACCCCTGTGTTAGAAGCATAAATGGTAAGTCAATTATGTTTTATGGCAGTGCCCACTGAGTACTTTTTTGTGCTCATGCCCTGCATATGTTTTCCCTATATGCAGGTTAAGCGAGGAGATGATGGCAGAAAGGACACTGAGCTAGGGTTTTTGATCATGTATATAGATATTTTGTCATGCCCCGGGAGTTGTGTCTTCATACACAATTCTCAGCCAACTTATCTATTGTGCATACTCTGAATTTTTGTTGATACTGATGTGATACCATCGCACCGAATGTCCTCGAATTTGATATACTTGATGTATATAGATGTGATGGTTGTTATTGATGATCTTGTTGGAGGCTGAGAATTGTTTCATCGGCTTATTGTTGTTTGTTGATATTTGGGGTATCCTATTTCCAAACAAAACTCCGCGAAATTTTTATAATATTTTGATAACCTGCATTTAAGTATCCCTATCGAGAAATTATGATCCAAATCACCCCATAGTCACATGCATTCTGTTTAGCTAGTTAATTAAGTAACTAATAGTGATTACTTGATTAGTTAGTTAATTAAGTAGGCGGGTCGTGACAAAACCACAGGATCAATACGGAAATTAGCTACTCATAATTGAAATAACAAAACAAGAATTAAATAAATGAAACATAAACCGAATCAAACGAATAAACCGTATGAATCCACGACGGAATGTAACAACTTCGATCTGTAAGTAAACCGACGACTTGCGTGAATCTAAAGATGAAACTTGAATGAAAATAATCTAATGCTATGCTATGAAATTGAAGAACAAGAATGAAAACTATGAAAACTAAGGAAAAAAACTGAGGTAAAACGTGGCTAGAGAGGTTGGGGGCGCCCAAGAATGCTTTGGGGTATTTATAGATGATGGGTCAAAACCCTAATTCGCGTCATGCCGCAGCGCCTAGCGGCAGGGTTAGCGGTCGCTAGCCTGGTCACTGCTATGCGACAGAAGCTTTTCGGGCTGAACTCGTGGCCACCCTCGCGGCCGCTAGGGTGGTCGCTAGCCAGTGCGCGACTTCGCTGTTTCGCTCCGTTCTCTCGCTTCCGAACTCTGAATTGCGATCCGTTTGCGCCTATGGACTCCTATCGATATTCTATTTAACATTGTAAGCTTTTCATATAAAAAATTGTCATATCTATTTCATCATATTGGTTCTTCTTTTCCTTGTGCATCGATTATCACCTGAAAATCCTACAAAACATCAAAAAGGAACCCCAAGAGCAGTATCTTCTCAAAATGGCTAAAAGCATAACATCAACTATATAAACACACTTAAACTGATCTAAATTCATCATAATATATCATTATAAAAATAGTAAAAAATGCGTTTATCAAGACCTTAATTATGTTTAAGGTAACCAGCGAAACGAATTAGAATCAATTAGGAGATCGAAAACAAGAGAAATAAAAAACTAGTGACTAGTCCAACCGGATTAGGATTTCCTGAATAGCCTGAACATAGAATGAAAGATATAGAATGAATCTCAACAAAAGGATTTCATTTCTAGAATCGTCTCACGAAAATATGTAAGAAGCCAAATAATTGGAATTTTCGGGCATGCTTGCCTGATCAGTCTCAAAAGTACTATTCACGAGCTGGATCTAATTCCAGTCTATGCTAATCATTGAAATTAATGATAACAATCAAAATCATGGAGGAATATATTATTATGAATTTAGATTTCTGAATGAAATTCCTGAAGAACTGAACCGAACGCCGGGAATATATACCGGAAAAACCCTAAACTGATCTGAACGAATCGAAACTCGAACCAAGGGTCTAAATCAATAAGAAATTATTAGTAAGACTCAAATACATTATGAAAGATCAAGAATTCAATAGAATTTCGAATGAGCATAATTTAATCACGGACTGCTTTTTTCGCGATAATTGAATCGACTTCTGGGATGCAATCCAAACTTCATGAAATTATTATAAACTATGAAATAAGTCTTTTAAGGTTATTTAAGAAAATAAAACCTTAAGGTTTTGAGAAATCAATCGAAAGCATGATAAAACTTAAAGAATCGGTATTAACATGTCAAATCGGATAATTTGACTAGGCTTTCTCCCAACTACCACCAAGGGCACTCCTATAGCTTATTAAATCCATTTTTTGCCCTAATGCAGTAGCATTTTCGTGCCTCCCTCTCTCTCTCTCTTTGGAACACAAAATCCTCTCTACTTTTTCAAATTCTTCACCTTCTCCAAGCCTCAAATCCTCCATTCCAACCCTCCAATAATTTTCCTAAGACCATAAAAAGGTAGCATTCATCATTCTCTCCATTTTTAATGGAGTAGAAATTTTTTTAGATTTTTTTTTTTAAATTCTTTCATGAAGAACCCTAATTTTTGTTCTTCATTTTCTTCATAACTTTTGAGCCACCAAATGCTCTCAAGCAATGAATTAAATATGCTTAGAAATGTGTTCTAAGGTTGTGTTTAAAGTTTGGGAATTTTGGAGCATGTTTATTATTTTTGAATTTTGTTAGAATTGTTTTTGTAGAAGATGAAGCATGTTTTTGTGAATGTTATTTCATATTGTTGCTTGTTGATGTGTTAGGAGCATGTAGAATAAATATGAGAATTTTTGAATTTTTCTTGTATTTATTTTGATTTTATTTGTTGGAAAATAGTTGAGGTATAGTGTTTAATATATGATATGAACATCATATATTAATCTTGAAATTATAGAAACACTACTCCAATTTTTCACAAAAGGGCAGAATTTATTTAAGTTTTTTAAGCCATTGTTTGATTTTATTTGTTGAGAAATAGTTGAGATATAGTGTTTAATATATGATATGAACATCATATATTAAATCTTGAAATTATTGAAACATTACTCCTATTTTCACAAAAAGGGTAGAATTTATTTAAGTATTTTTAAGACATTATTTGATTTTATTTGTTGAGAAATAGTTGAGATATAGTGTTTAATATATGATATGAACATCATATATTAATCTTGTAATTATTGAAACACTCCTCCTATTTTTGCTCAAAATGGCCGAAAATAATAGAATATGTTTTAAAGTTTATTTGATTTTTATTTGTTAAAAATAATATGATATATGATGTTTTGAAATAATATGAACCTATTATGCATTGTTGAGAATTTATTGAACACATATGGACGCTTTTAAGACTTGTTTGAAGAGCGTGTAAACAATATATGTGTACGGACCAAAAATTCCAAGCATTTAGTTCATATTATAAATATTTAGTTGGTGTTGAAGGTTAATATTATATGTTTAGTACATATTATAAACATGTTGTGAAGTTGATAGAAATTATTTGAATATATATATATAGTGATCTTACCGAAATATATATGTAGTAATGAGCATGTGTTTTAATTTTAATTTATGATATGAGATGATATTTCATATTTAGTATATGATATAGACATGATATGATTTTTGTGGAATTTATTGAACATAAATGTGCAATAAATTGAAAGTGCCGAAAACTTTAATGTTCTTAACTCATTGATTAAAATTTTATTTGATGGTATTGAGTTGGTAATTAAATTCTATAGTATGATAGAAGCAATTAACATGATTTTATTGGAGTTTATTGGCTTATGCTAATTATTGCTAATTATCGAAAATATAGCAAAATGGTTAAGTATGAGTTGATTTTAATTGTGAATGATGTCATGGTAGTTAATTTATAAGTTTAGAATGAATGGTTGTGATTATGATGAATGAATGGAACACTCATGCATACATACACAATAGTTGGGTATTATGTTAGAAATTAGGGTTTTCTAATGCTTTAGTATAGTTTATGTTGTGTATGGTGTTGTACGGTGTTGAATGGTTACATTTATGTTGTGCCGACAAACAAAACCCCAAACGTAAACAACATAGTACTTTATGTATGAGAATCCAAAAGAAATCGACAAATTTCGATAACTTAAGAAGGAATTAATGAAAATCAAGTTAGACATAAATTTAGGGTTTCTATTAATAATAGGATAACTCAAACGTGAGTTCCTAAGTTAAAGAAACCAAAAGCCGACTTACAACGTTAATGCTCAACAAAGACAACCTAATACGATATTAGATTGAGCGTTAAGAAAACTCGATACTGAATAGCGATTATATAACTTAACAATCTCCGACGAGCCAAGAGAAACAAACAATGTCGAAAAGTGTAAGCTAAGATTCAAATATAAGATGTCAATCCTTATGTCTCAAAGGTCGAGTTAGTATTCACAAAGAACTCCATTAATTCCTAAGTATTTACTTACGCGATGGTATGAGATATCTCAAATCATAAGTCAAGATTCCCTTTCATTCGTCGTGTTAATACGACAAGCCGTCAAGCATAACCTACTAGGACGTAACTATAATTGTTAAGTCTAGTTAGTGGCTTGAGAATATCCTAATATACCAATCATAACTTGAATACTAACAATCTATAACGTAATAACGTTTAGAAGGACACTAAGGTTAGAGTCAAGGTTAGACTCGGAGTATATGACTCATAAGTTGAGGTTTATTTATGAGAGATGAAGGAATATAGTTTGGGAATTGAGAATGTAAGATAATAGAAATTATCTTAAAACCATCATACGAAATCACAATGAATCCCTAATTGGGAACGTTAAGTCGTAATTTAAAAATGACCCTCGATCAATAGAAGGAATCTAAGAAAAGTTATTTTCTTATGAAGGTCATGTTCGTACGTAGTTGCCGAGGAAGGACAACCATACCCTGCTTACTTAGAACTTATAGCTTTGGACTAGCAGGTGGACTCTCTTGAAACAAAAAATGATATGCATATCTATCTCAAAGCATGATTTACAAAAGCTTTATGAAATATTATTACATAAACTGTTATTTACTGTCAAATATTTATGTTTTGTTGTGATCCTATCTGAGATTGGTATATCCAATGTGGTATGTGAATGTGTTGGTCCACCAACATTAAAAAAGGGTAAAGATCGGATCTGACTTAGTTAAGGACTAACTCGAATTGTGTACATGTGTGACTGTGTGTTAAGGTTAGCTACCTCGATCGGTCACGGCGACTATGTGTAGGTGGCCACCTCCATAGTGCGCGAATGAATGAATGATCAGATATGGAACAACGTGGATGAAATAGTCCGGCCGGACACTTTTAGAAAATGATAAAATGTTTGATAGGCATGAGTCTTTTAACTAAAATCCTCATGCGCTATTGTGGGCAGTTCAATAACTTTACAAAGAAAATGTTTTCGACAATGAGTCCACTGAGTACTTTTGTACTTAGCCCTGTATCTCATTTTTGATGTGCAGGTTAAGCAAGGATTGACGATGAGTGCGAGGTGGTCCAGAGTGACAGGTGTTTTGTTGCTATAGTATAAAGGTTTATAGAACCTTGGGCATGTATGGTCATATGCATGTCCACACGTATTGCTGCTTAACTCTGATATTGCTTTGGTGCCTTTGATTATAACTGCTTTTCATTATCGTTTTGAACTTGAGGTCGTACCTCGTTCCTTGAATTGCGCCCTGATTGAGTTATATTTGGATGTTGAACCTTTTGAGAAGTCCTTCTGTGACTTGGGTTTGTATTGAAACAACTTATTCCTTTCAGACAAAGCATGTATGCGTAGTTTAATGGTTAATTGTATTGATTAGTTATATATATATATCCACCGCATTATCATACCAAGAATGATTTATATGATCCGCACTTCTTCGACAAGTCGGGTCGTCACGCTTTTCCGCTCGATCTAGGTAATCCTGTTACGAAATACATAGCTACATGGTCCCACTTCCACTCGTGAATTTCCAAGGGTTGCGACTTTCCATACGACCTTTGATGCAACGCTTAACTTGTCGACACGCCAAACATCGCTCAACATATGACGCTATTTCTTGTTTCATTCCGTCCATATAAACCTTTGCTTGAGATCTTGATACATTTCGTACTCCGGGTGCTGTGACATACTGAAACATTGTGAGCTTCACTCAAAATTTCATCTTTCAACTTTTTATCATCAGCACGTATATACGATTACCTAACATAATCGCATTATCTCCACTTCATGATATCCTTGATGATTTCAATTCTAATTCTCTCGCAATCTTTCAAATTGTGCGTCTTGTCGTTGTGCTTCAATTATCCGAGCTCTTAAATCTAGCGCCACAACTAATGCCGTTACAATTTCTAGTAGTTCCGGGAGAGTACGACTACTTAGCTTCATTCTTTCAAATTCTTTCAAGCAATTCTTCCTTCGGTTAACAAGAATCCTAACCTTTCGACTTTTCCGCTCAAAGTGTCGGACGTTTCATTTTCCGGATGATATTTAATTTCGCAATCGTAGTCCTCGGTCGACTCGAGCCATCTTCGTTGTCGTATATTTAAATCTCTCTGCTCAAAGAAGTATTTCAGACTTTTATGATCAATGAAGATTTCACACTTTGATCCATATAAATAATGTCTCCATATCTTCAATGCATGGACCACTGCGACTAACTCCAAATCGTGGGTAGGATAATTAAGTTCGTGAGGTCTTAATTGTCGTGATGCATAAGCAATCACCTTCCCCTCTTGCATAAGAACACATCCTATCCCATTTCTCGACGTATCAGTATAAATAGTGTATCCTTTCTCTGGATCAGGTACTATCAAAACAGGAGCAGTGGTCAATCTGTCTTTAAGCTCTTAAAAATTGTCTTGACATTCCTGAGTCCATTGAAATTTCACTCTTTTCTTCAACAATTGTGTCATCGGCCTAGCAATTTTGGACCGAATCTTCTATAATACTCTGCCAAGCCTAGAAAACTTCGAATCGCATTCGGAGTTGTAGGCGATTTCCATTCCTGAACAACTTGTACCTTCGTGGGATCAACTTAAATTCCTTCTGCCGAGACAATATGCCCAAGGAAATTCACTTCTTTCAACCAAAATTCACATTTACTTAATTTCACATATAGCTTCTCGATTCTTAACTTCTCCAGAACGGTTCTTAAATGTGTTTCATGCTCCTGTTCACTTCTTGAATATATCAAAATATCATCGATAAACACTAATACGAATTTATCGAGATATTCATGGAAGACACGATTCATAAGGTCCATAAACACAACAGGAGCATTGGTCAATCCAAACGACATCACTACAAACTCGTAGTGTCCGTATCTTGTCCGAAAAGCAGTTTTGGGTATGTCTTCTGTTTTAATCTTCACCTGGTGATATCCCGATCTTAGATTGATTTTTGAAAATATACTCGCTCCTCTTAATTGATCAAACAAATCATCTATCCGTGGAAGCGGGTACTTGTTCTTTAGAGTCAACTTATTCAGCTCCCGATAATCGATACACATTCGTAAAGTACCGTCTTTCTTTTTAACAAAAAGAACAGGCGCTCCCCAAGGTGATGCACTCGATCGAATGAATCCTAAGTCCAAAAGTTCTTGCAATTGAATTTTCAACTCTTGTAACTCCTTAGGAGCCATCTGATATGGTGCTTTCAAAATTAGTGTCGAACCAGGCTCAAGGTCAATGGCAAAGTCTAACTGTCGATCTGATGGCAATCCCGGAAACTTTTCTGGGAAAACATCCTAATATTCTCGAACAATCGGTACATCTTCTATTTTTCTTTCTGTCTTGCCCCCATTATTCAGATATACAAGATAAGCATGATTCCCTTCACCTTTCATCAATTTATCTACTTGAAGAGCCGAAATTACGAGAACTCGCCTTTTCCTTTCATCAATTCCGTAGAAACAAGTAGGTTCTTTCCCTGGCGGTTGGAACGCTATTTCTCATTGCCAAGACTATTCTCAGGTTGTTTCTGTTTAAGAGCATAGGCTTTCTGATGTTGAGGTTGTGGTTGAGAAGATTGTGTCTGCATTTGTGAAAAAGAGGATCCGACTATGTAGCAAAGGCGGTTGTGGAAACCGATACTAGAATTGCCGAGGATATCCAAGAATAGCTTTCATTGGTTGTATTGGCACGGAGGATTTTGGCGCTCACCACGTCCGAAAAATTTCGATCGATATGGACAAGTGATTTAGAAATGACCAAACCGTCCACAAGTACAACAATTATTGCTTCCAAATCTACAAATGCCTGAATGTACTCGATTGCATTGTGGACAGGTTGGTGGTCTTGCCGGGTTTTGGGAAGGTTGGAATTATCATGGAAATGGTGGTCGAAACGGTCTCACTGGTCGGTCCTTGTTTCGAAGGGTTTCTTATTTGGGAATCCTTTACTTTCCCACTCTGTCGTTGCCTTAAATTTGCTCGCTTGAGAATATTTTGGTGAGCAAAACTCGAGATAAACTAGGTTAGGTTCCATAGAAATTTTCTGACCGCATCTCCATTTTCATATCTAAGGTCCGATTCGTAGTTTCAAAGATACGACATCGGTGGTTGAATAGCCAATATAACTCGAATTTCGGTCGCGATCCAAAGACGGAACATCTCGCCATCTTCTCGTCGGCTTCCACCTTGTAAAGTGCATATCGAGACAAAGCATGTAATTCTCGATCATACTCCGCCACACTCCTATTGTCTTGCTTCAAATTCATAAATTTTATCTCCTTTGCTCGATAACTTCGTGGGATAAACTTTGCATATAACTCCTCATCGAATTGTTCCCAAGTGAAATTGGCTAACTGCTCGTGTCAAGCGTCTTTTGTCGTGCTTCCCACCGAAGTCCACCGGTCCTTTCAACAGAAAGATATGCATAAAAGACATTCCCGATCACGCATTCCAAAACATAAATATCCTCTCAATTATTCGTACCCACTTTTCAGCCTCAATAGGACTACCAACCCCAGTAAAATTTGGTGGGTTTTTTCGGAGAAAAAGTTCAGCTATTTTTCGATTGGGTTGAGAAAATGTAGCATCAGGTATATTTTGAGGAGTTGTTTCACTCCCTTTACCTTCGAAGATTGAGGTTCTTCTGGCAAAGATAATTGGATTCAAGAGAAAATATAATATTTATAATAATTGATTGAACATCAATGCAAAGGAATAAAAGTTCATCTTACAATTAAGTTCATGTGTAGGAAAAATTAAGCATAGAAATCATTTGATCACAATAAGGACAAAAATAATGCATAATAATTCACATTTTATATCAAAGAAAATTACCTCCCCAAGGGCTTTTACAAAAGACAAAATTAGCCTCAATGATACTGGGGTGATAGGTCGCTCCCAACTATTTTATATCACATATAGCTTTTATATACACCATGCTTACCTTTCTACTTAAACTTATCACTATATGTACATAACCTGCCACTATTCTCTTACTATCTTACCTAACTAACTACTAACTAGTCTTAATAACTAAAATCTTAACTCGCGTCGGCATCATCATCTGACTTCTTATGTTCTTCAGGTTTCTCTGGTTCAGGTTCCTCTGATGCAAGGAGGCAGCCGGGGGATGAGCAGGCAGGCTCTCCAGGAGTGAGAAGGGATGGATCAGTAACAGATGGCATATCACTGATGGACAAAGGCTGCAAACTCGAGGTACCAACTGAAAACTGACATTCAGATTCGATGTTTGTATTAACTGGAGGTGGTGATGAAGTAATTTATGGTGGAGGGGTAAGAGGAATAATTGGTGGTGATAGAGGACTCAAAGCAAAAGGCTGACCATACAGTTCTAGTTCAATAGAGGTCAGTTTAGATTCTATACGATGTTCATAATCAAAAGAAAGTTGAAACAATGAACTCATCCAAATCGTGGCTATGCTCATTGGGTTCATCGGTATCGTTCATTTCTACTCTTCTCTCGAGCTAGGATATCACCATAATTTGATGGACCGCAGGATAAAACTATTTAAAGAAGGGTACTAACCGTATGAGGATTCCCACCAAACTAAACTGTTCTTTAATAAGATATGAAACCAACAAGATTACCATGACTCTAGCTTCCATGTCGATGTACAAAATCCAAGGCACCTCGTAAGCCCATCCCCGCCAATTAGAGGTTAAGCTTGCACTAACCGGAGTAGCCCATCTAGCTTTTGTAACACCGCTTCCTCACCGATAGGGATGGCAATGGATCGGATCCGATCGGATCTAGCTAGGTCCGATCCGATCCATAATTTTTTTCGGGTCCGGATCCGGTCCGCATCCATTGGGTCCAAAAATTAGATCCGCACCCGCATCCATAAGATCCACAGGTCCGTGGTCTGTAAACCGCATCCATATATTTCTCTTCTAAAATAAATTCTAAATCAAATATAATTCACAAGAACACCATAATAATAATAATAATCTAAATATATATAACGCTATAATAATTATTTCAAAATTCTATAATCATCACTACACAAGAAGATGTTAGTTACAAATTTACTTTTGCTTTCACGACAAAGAAATAATATCGCAATATTAATAGAAGAAGTAGCACATATTTTAGCAAATAGACTAGTTTACAAGTTACAAATTTCTAATATTATTAACATACTATCCAATTTCAGAACCTAGTTTATCCAACTTCGACTAGAAAGAAAAATAATATAATACACTTATAAATATAAATAAAATTATATATACATATATATTATATGGATCCATGGACGGATCCGATCTCGAAGTCGAAATCCGCATCCGCATCCGGATTTTAAAAGAATGGTTCGATTCGATCCGATCCGCTTGATCCTATTTTTGAAGATCCAGATCCAAAAATGGATCTCGATCATGGATCCGACCGGTCCGAGATCCACCGCCATCCCTACTTACCGATGCCCATAAATGCAGATATCGATTGAGGAAGCGGACCATGTTACGATGTTCACCCATTCTAAAGGAATAGAGCTCAGATGTCCTTCCTATTGTAGTCGGTCTAACCACCGTGGTCTTCCTTGGAGTGGTTCTTGTTCTTGCCATCCTATAACAAATATAACTTAAATACTAACCAAAGGCATAAATATATATAACTATCCACTTTCTATGCCCAAACTTCTTACTTTTTCTCACAACATATTTATCTTTCATCATACCTTTTTAAACATATCACATCACATAAATTCACATCATGCTCATCAAACTTTTTCCAATACATGCATATTCAATGCTTCTTATAACAAAGCATAATTTACTTTACCTCGTTGAACTGGAGAGATGAATTTGGAATGCTGAGCTACTATTAATTTCTTTCTATTTTTAAGACTCAAGGTTCGCAAGAAAAGGTTAGGCTCAAGAAAGAAGGATTCACAGGTACAGAGCGAACAACCGCTCGATATCACTGTCACGATTCGATCGCTTAATTAAATAATTAACTAAGTAATCAAAGCTATGATCAAGTTATGATACGAACATATTAAATTCAAATCTGAAATGTATCCAAGAATCAAAAGGGTTTAACTAATTAATTAACAACCATATAGAAAGATCAAAGTCAACATTTAATGTTTTCTTATACAACTTCAACATACAAAAGAGGTTATCATAAGTCAATATCAAAATCATATGAGTTTGATAATGGAATGATGGATGAACGTCATGTGTGAAGACATGACATTCAGGGCATAATTATATTTACAGCAAAAGAACCATAACTCAACTTCCTCTTCCATCGCCATCTCCAAGCTCAACCTGCATATTCAGAAAAACAAATGCAGGGCGTGAGTACCAACAAATACTCAGTGGGTTGTCACCAAAAGTTAAACTTAATTAACTTACCTAACTTTACTCAACGCAAAGGTTAAAATAAAGAGAACCTGAATTGATTTTCATTAACAATACGCTTTATGAAACTGTAACAATGCAATCTCATATAATGTTATGCTATGCTATACCAGCATTATGTTCCTGTGTTGGCAAGGTTACCAATCACAGTCCTGCCCTATCTACGTTCTTCGGTAATGAGAAGTAGGCCTCCTTCTCAATACCCTGACCGGTCTACACAACAATAAACTTCCTGGTCATTACCATAATTCTTCCGTAGATAGGTAATATGAACTTATGCTCAACAAATAACATGATCTTATGCTCAACAAGTAATATGATCTCGTTTTCAACATATAGAAATTCAATCTTTCATAATAATATGCAAGATATAAATGAAACATTCAATATTATGCACACATTAGTGAAAAGAAAACCCACCTGGAACGTCGTTACTCTACTTAATTCTTTTTTCTCGCCCTTCAAGTTTCCTTGTCCTTACTTGATCCTTGTAAATGAAATAATTATCGAACTTAGCAACATTCTTATTCACTTGAACATATTACATCTTATTATTAGTTTTACCAAATTCTAAGATTTAGATTGGGCTATTGCATCCCTTAATAACTTATTTCCTTAATAAACTTTAATTTTAGGAAGTTACATAACATGCCATAATCAAAGGAATTTAAGTAACTTATACTTAGTTTCATCAATGCATAACATTTTAAACCTTAACTTAAGGCAATCAAGTAAACCAATCTCACTTATATACTTATCATAAGTTTACTAATTTAATTCTCAAAACATCTTAGTAATATACCAATTCTAACAAAATTTCGGCAGAGTAAGTTTTATAAAATGAATCGCCATTTCATTCCCAATTCAACCAAACTCATCCAAAGTCTCCCAAATCATCACCATATGTCTAAATATACACTTAACAATTCAAAAAAAGTTTAAATCATCCATCTACACCATACTTTTACTATGCCCTTCAACCATATTATTATTTAAATAAATGAATTTATCAATCTACAATCCATTTAGTTTCAATCAACTCCTATATATGCTTATCCATCATCAATGATCATCAATTCATAATCAATCTCAATCCTAATCAAATTCATCATATAAATCTATCAACTTAGCATAAACTTTAAATTTTCAACTTTCAATATTTAAGTCCATAAAATTCCATAAATTCAACTTAAGCATTATTTATATCCTAGATCTCAAAAATCATATCAAATACATCAAATAAAATCAAGAACTCAAAGATCATCCAACCCCCTTAATTTTCAAAAATTTGAGAATATGTATACATTCAATTTATTCTAATTTCTTCCACTAAATCATGTTTATTTCACTTAATCACACATATTTAAACTCAATTTAATCAAATCATAACAAATAATTAACAAGAAAAATTAGTGGTTTATGTATGCTTACTTGATTCCACAAACTTCATGAAATTCAATAATTTAAACCATCAACTATAGTATTTAAGCATCATAAGCATAAAAGAATCATCAAACATAACAAAATTCAAGCAATTCAACCTTAATTTAAAGCATGAAATTTTGAAAATTATCATATGTGAGAAGATCATATTCTTCAAATTTAACCACAAAACTTGGATTAAATAGGGTTCTTACCTCTTTTGAATGATTTCCACTTAATTTTAAACCTAAACTTTGGATTAAAATTGAAGAAAAATATTTGGTGTGTGTATATGGTGTAAAATAAACGAGGAGTAAGAGAGAGAGTTGGAAGATGATTCATATGAATGTTTATTCTAGAAGGTGTGTGTATATGTATATATATATATATATATATATTTATTTATTCATTTTCTTCTTATTTGTCCAATTTTTGAAAATTACATAATTATTTCTCTAAAATTACTAATATTGGACATTAATATTTTTAATAGTATAAACTCAATTTCCTCATTAATATAAAGATTCAAAACAAATAAATCAATTATTGGAATACAAACCATATAAATATAGATTTAACTCTTTCATATACAAATAATCAAATAATTATTCTATTAATTCATAACTTTCAAAAATTATAGAAAATAATTTCCTTCTCACTAGATATTAATAAAATAAAATTATTTTAGCCATTTAATAGATTAAACATTATTCCATTTCATTTTATAAATAAATCTCATATAAACAATAATTAATATATTTCTTTAGAACATTTTCTATTTAATGAAATTTTTCATCCAAACATACAATACTAACCATATATCTCATAGTTTATCATAATAAAACTTGTTTCTAAATAATATTTATTCCTTCTAATTCTATTCATTCGATTAGCAATTAATCGAATTTATCGCTTTCTATTTTATTATGCACTTCTTTATCATTTTTTAGGGATGTAATGCCTTTAAACCTCTAATTAATACTTAATTAGGCTCTAATTATGACTAAAAGATTTTTGGTTACTACAAGATTATATTTATTAGATATGCAAGAGTCTTATCTAAGTAGGATTCTAGGAAAATATTATAAATACAACGTAAGAGAAAATCGATAATCCGACGACTTATCAGGATTTTCAAAATCTTATAGAGAGAAATTATAATGTTCTCAAATCCTAAGTACGATTTAGCAGGATTATTACTCTAAACAGGATGAATAAACAATGAGACCATTTAACATTAAACCGTGATACATATATCAAGTATGTTTTGGACCTTACTACATAACTTATGTTCTTGCAATGAAAACATGTGATATGTACATATGACGACGTACTATCAAGGTATAACTTTCAACGACAACCTTCATATTGCTCAACACCGCTCCATCGCATCACCACTCAATCGCACATTTAAAAACAATATGTATCGAGTACAAATAATGCACTCAATGGACTTATGCCAAAAATATTTTATCATCTTTTAATTACTCGCCCATCATGGTAAGACATGAGGGTTTTGATTAAAAAGTGCCGAGCTTACTAAACTTTTTCATCATTTTCATAAACATTCGTCTGCACAGACATTTTCCTTGTATGTATGATCCATATCCCTTCATTTCATCATAACATTAACATTTACGCCGAGAAGCGAGGCCTCCCCACGTCACGCGACCGACCGTGAATTGTCCTTACAAAGACACAACACCATTAGGTGTACACGCTAATCCTAGCTGTATAGTTCTTCCCAAGATAGGATCCGATATCGATTTCATTCATAAGTTGGGAGCGACCCAACAACATTCACCATTCATTCATTCATGGATAGGATACATACATAAAACATAAATATTTTGGGCGTATAATTTCATCATCATTTCATAATCATTCTCAAAAGAGAGCATCATAAATAATTACTTTTCATTTCAAGAAAGCATCATAAATAGAGCATTTTATCCTTGAGGATAAGAAAAGAAGCCCACCGGCACGTAAGCTTTCTTAATTGCTTTCCTTCTATGTCGCCGATCGCATCCAAGATCTCACCTTTACGTAAAACGATTTTAGTATGTCTGTAACGTTGAGATTTTCAAAGTTTAAAATAAACTTTGATAACTTATACTAATATAATTTGAATTCCTTAACTAATTCAATACGCCGCTCAATCACAGATCTTAACTAAACATTCTCGTACTCGATAGAGACGAGATATGTTCAACTATTTCATTTTAACCTTTAGTTAAACGCTCAACGATTCACATCGCTTTTTCGATACAAGGATTTCAATTATGAAATCTTTTCTCACCAATGAGATTTTATATAATTAATACGCTTCACACGTATTAGCGTGATTTATCGAACGATTTCATACGTTAATTTCAAAAGTCAACAATTTTGACTTTTCTTTATTAATTTCTTTAATAATTCATATTTTAATATCTAAATTAATATAAATCGATTTTCAATCGATTTCTTTCATAAAGCCCTAATTCTTGATTTTTCACGCAAATCGATAAACTTTATTAATATTTTTCTTAAATATTAATTAACTTATTCATTAAATATTATTTTTCATTTCTAACGTTATTTAATATAACGTTTCGCCATAAACATAGTATTCTATGTTTATAAAATTTCATAATTTCTTAATATGTCTAAAATAATTTGTAGACATATAATGTATTATTTTTCTTGATATTAAGGATTTAAAATCCCTAATATATATATATATGCTCTCGGCCTTCATGCTTAAATTTTCAAACTTCTTCCAAAAATTCTTCTAAATTCATATAGTGTACTATTTTATCATAGTATCACTAATATGTATTAACATTAACTATAGAAAATTTTGGACATTACTTATTTGATCTCATAGGTCACTATTATCATCAAATTGTCCAAATAATTTTCTAAAATTTAGTTGTCACGCCCAATTCATTTAGGAAGCGCACGGACGGGGTGTGATTAGAGGTGAGGGTTAAGCGTGGAAGAGGGGAATACATATAACATACATGATAAGAAGATGTGACCATGATATCGGACATCATCTCCTCTATAACTAGGACATATCCGAAGGGAGGGTGCACAAACAATCCACCAATGAATAATATCGATATCATAACCTCGTAAAACATGATCTTGGTTTATTATAAGTAATGCAAGAAAGCAAAATAGCACTACATCCCGTCGACTAGACCGTCAACCACATAGCATGCTCATATCGAGACTCACGTGAGAATAACATAAAAATCTTGTTCCCAATCGAAGCAAATAAGGGATAAGAATACATCAATATCGTAGCACGATATAACACAACATCGGAAGCATAGCATGAAGAACCCGCAGCTCCACCCCCTCGCCGCTCGCCCAAAATTCTTCTCCATCCGTGAAAAGATTTGAAAAGAGTTTGGGGTGAGTACTAGCGCCTCACCGGGTTTTATCATAAATAAAAGAATCATGATGCCGTGTTCGAGCACTTACCTTAGAAGGTTTTAAACGTAAATCCACTTCTAAGTAAGCAAAATATATTTTCATTTTCGATACCGATCCATTATTATCTGTTATTCCCATCATAGAACCATGAACCACGGCTCGAACGTATCCCGCCAGCCCATCACATGTCATTCATTCGCCCGAACATATCCATCGCCCACGCCCGAACGATTGAGCGGCTAAACTGCGTGGACTTGGGGTCAAACCCGTCGTAACCATAACCACCTCATTACCATTTTCGTGTGGACTTCTGTGGTCTATCCTTCGTAACCATAACCACGTGTTCGGGGTCTATCCCTCACGATCAATACTCAAGATGGTGATCAACCCACCGAATAGAGATCCGTGCACAACCATGATAGAACCATATCTTCGATCGAGAACAAGAATAATTTCACAAAAATATTTTACGACTTACATGTTTTATTTTGAAATATCGAGTAAATAACTCAAAATAAGCATATATAACCTAACCCGAATGCAGACGAAAACGCTAACCGAGAGATATCTACGGATCCGACGACTTCACCGACCGCGACCGGTAGGTACCGTAACAAGACGGAACAACTTTGGGGTCACTTCCCAAAAAGCAAAGCAACATCGTGATCCAAATGACGATCGTAGCAAAATTAGGGTTTTCGACTTTCAACCCACATTCGCACCTCCGGTTTTCAAATCAACTCGATGCGTATGGAAATATATTCGTGGCATCAAGACCTATAATAGGGTACTTTCAAAATATGCATGCATGCAAGTCGACTCAAATCTTAGCAACAAGAAGCTTCAAAATCGATGCCTATCCTCGGATCTAGATAAACCATCCAAAATCGATGCATGAAAATGGAAACATAAGCAATATGCATAACGATCTAACATGGAATGACAAACTATGTTGAAAATGGATAACCCGGCATGCACTTCCTTTAGAAAACTCAAGCAACGGAAAACATCCCGACATGCGTAAACGTGAAAATGTAAAACCGAATCGGTACTTTAGTAGAATGATAGCCCGAACTCAAAACCTAAAGGACCAGAGCTGAAAGGTGGTCCGTCGGCCACCAAATCGGCGCCAACAACCACGGTGGTGGCGGCCTTGGCGGCGGCGGTAATGGCTAAATCGGTCGGCCTCGATCGCTTTTTCCCGCCTCGCCCTTTAGAATCCCGAGTTCTATGCTATACGATCAACTAAAAGGCGGAATCAAAACAAGAAAAGGACAAAAAGAAAAACGGGCTGCGGGGGTGGTTGATCGGCGGTGGTGGCTCGGCAAAGAACAAGAATGGGCGCCACCGAGCCTCCCCGCCGATCCCCACTCCTCCGCCGCTCCAACGCACTGAGCTGCTCGGCTCTTCAGTAAACACGAGAGACGAAGGAAATGAACGTTGAAAATGAAGGCCCTAGCCTCCTATTTATAGAAAAAAGGGTCATGCAATCATTGCTATGCAAGCGTCTTTTTCGAAAATGCAAAAGCTGTGACGCAACTTTTGCAAACGGACTCAAATTTAGCAAACTTAGTACCCATGGACACGAAATAAAATACCGACACAACGACTATAAACAAGATATGCTTTAAAAGACCAATGAAAAGTTCGATTTTCGATAACTTCCCAAGTGCCAAACCTTCATGGGTGGTCGAAAACTCGTGATACTTAGTGTCTATGAATTCGCCATAAGACACTCTTCACAACGCCCGAGGTTTTGTGACAACAAGATCACCAAACAAAAGTTAACCTTTAACCTTTTCTCGAAAAACGTGCCATGCAAAATGTAAGCTTAGAAAAGACGGTATTACATCCTCCTCCTCGTAAAAATTTCGTCCCGAAATTTCAAACACGTGAGAAAACAACTCAAGGCATCGAGCCCCGAACTTGTCTTCCAACTCCCACGTAGCTTCCTCCTCTCCGTGGTGATTCCACAAACCTTCACCAACGGAATCGCTTGTTCCTCAATTCCTCGACTTCGCTCCAAGATAGCCACCGGTCTCCTCGTAATTCGGATCCCGAGCAAGAACCACTTGGTCATGTTTGATAACGTGTTTTGGGTCGAACACATACTTTCTCCACGAGAAACGTGAACACGCCATGAACATCTCCGATGCTAGACGGCAAAGCTAACCTATAGCAACGGGCCTATTCTCTCAAGAACTCGAAGGTCCAACGAACCTCGGTCGAACTTACCTCGCTTCCCAAAACGAACGACTCTTTCATCGGCGAAACCTAAGGAAAACGCGATCTCCGATCATGAATCAAGATCCGCACGACGCTTGTCCGCATAGACTTCGCTCGCCCCGAGCTTCCTCGATCCTTCGCTGATCGATCGATAACCTCGACCGTCTCACGAACCATCTCGGTCCTAACATCTTCCTCTCGCCCACTTTGTCCCAATAAAGTGGCGATCGACACTTCCTTCCGCATAACGCTCATAGGAGCCTATTCCTATGGTGGCTCGATAATCGTTGTTATAGCAAACCCACCAAAGGTAGTATCTCTTCCAAAACCTCGACGTGAACCTCGTCACGATCCGACGAATCGACATCGCACACCATGTAACCGCACGATTTCTTTCGACGAAGTCGAGCAAGCTTATCTAACCCGACGCCATTCGAATCGGTAAGAAATGAGTCGACTTCGCTACCATCGACGACAACCCATATAGCGGTGTTTTCACGACCTTGGAAAACTCACCACAAAATCCATACCGATATGATCCCATTTCCATTCTCGGGATTGGTAGCGGTTGCAACAAACCCGACGGACGTTGGTGTATGCTTTCACTTGTCGACAAGCCAAACAACGCTCCACAAACGCGCTACATCCTTTTTCATCCCTTCCCACCAAAAGTTCCTCTTAAGGTCTCTGACATTTTGGTGCTTCTCGATGAGTCAGATACGGTGCCTCATGAGCTTCACTCATGATTTTATCTCTCAATTCCCTATCGAGTGGCACACATAACCTTCCTCGAATAGTAGCGCGTTGTCCTTTGCTTCGTGGAAACCCTTTCTATCTTCTAGCCTTGCTTTCAAACGCATCTTCTCCAGAACTCGCCTCCTCGTTGCGCCACGATGGCTTCTCATGGACCCATCCTTCTTCTTCACGAATGTAATCGGCGCCTCACGGCGACATGCTAGGTCGGATAAAACCTAGATCCAACAGCCCCGCAATCGCGCGCCAGCTCTTGCAATTCCTTAGGTGCCATTCTATATGGTGCCTTGACATCGTGTCGCCCCGGTTCCGCATCAATAGTGAATTCCACTTGTCTATCAGCGGTAAACCCGGCAAGTCCTCTGAAACACGTCCGGATATTCACACACCATGGCTCCTTCGCAATCGCTATGCCGTTTATCGCTCCTCGTCAAACTTACCAAGAAAGTTTGATGACTTCCTTCATGATCATCCTCACCGCCTTCGGTCGAGATCATTGATACGCAAACACCCATCCTTATGCCGTGGGAACAAACTTCCACTCCTTCGGCCGCTCGAAAAGCAACTTCTCTCGAGACAACGATAGTTGCCATGTGCTTTTCCAACCAATCCATGCTAAAGATGACATCGAAATCTTCCATTCCGATGACATGCAAATTGACAAAGACCCTCTCACGATTTCACCTCCGGTTTGGGCAAATCTCTTTTGCTTTTAGCACTTCTCGACGGATGCTAATTTCGAGTGGTACTGTGATTTCGGGTACCAAACCCAACCTCTCACACGCGATTCTCGAAACGAAAGAATGTGAGGCTCAGATCAAACAAAGCAAAACGGTATATCACCATATGGATTATACCGCAAGATTTCCGGAGCTTGAGTCGCCGCCGCTTATTCAGGCGACACCGCTGCTTGCGGTGGCCTTTGGTTTCTTGGCCTAGGGTGACCTCTGCTCCGTTGTTTGTCTCGCCGAGCTCGATTACGCTCATGAGTGGATGTCTTTGCCATCAAGGGCGGGACCTTTCAGCCTCCTAACGGACAATCTCGAGCGTAATGTCCGGATTCTTACAACGATAGCACTCGGTGCTACTGCCTGCACTCGCACGAAATGATTCCTTTTGCATTTGCACCAAGGTTTTTCCACACCCCGCCGCATGGGTTGGAAATTCCTTCCCAAGGTTGCCTTTCTCTCACTCAATGCCTTGATTCCTTGGAATCATCGACCGCCGGGTTCCCATGGAACACCGATTGTCTTTCCCGATCTTTCCATTTCCTCACCTCTTCCTCCGTCACCGGCTGTCCGGTGGCATTGTTCTCTCCGGGCAACATTGACTCAATGTTTAATGCCCGGTTCAAGGATCGCGATACGCCGATCTCCCGATCGACGAGCGAAATTCGATCTCGGTCGAGTCCTCTCTCGAACTCGTCGCCTCGAAACCTCGGTCGACTGTGCACGTAGTATAACGCGAAGACGATTGAACGAACGATCGTACTCGGTGACCGTCATTCTCCTCGACGAAGATTCCGTAACTCGTTTGCTTCTCTCACTGTAGAACGCCAGCACATACTTTTCCATGAGTTCTTCCTGAAATCTTCCCACGATACCTTCCCCACTGTCCCGGTGTTGGGTCCTCCTCACGGATTCCCACCGTAAATCGCCCTCATCTGTTAGTCGAAGATCGCGCAATTCAGCCTTTTCTCGCTTCTTCGCGATCGATGTATTCAAGATCCTTTCGTGGATCGTATCCAGCTCGGCGCCGATCGGTTCGCCGAGACCGTCGAACGTGGGGATTCTCGCGAAAACTCTCGATCGCATGTCACGAACCAAAGGTGGTTCCCGAGCTTCTTCCACGCTATTGTTCCTCCGGTTCCTTGTTCTCAAGATTCGCATCGACGCTTGAAACATTAGAAACGTTGCGATAGATAACCGGTATCATCGCATAACATATATCATCACCCATAACCATATATCATCACATATATCACATATCACGCACGATCACATATAATCATGCAATCGTTAACATATCATCGTTATGCATTTCACATAACATCATCATCACACATCACATAGATCATATATCATCATGGCATAGCTCATATCACATATAAGCATCAAACATAAACATCCCGCCATGTATGTTAGTATCAAGAATATTCAAGGTCCATGAAGGACTCACAAAATACAAGATCAAGGTATGTCACCAAAAGGTCGATATGAGCAAAAGAATCGACTCGGTTATCGCAAAAGATGCCGCCTGTACATGCTTCTAGCAGACATCATGACTGCCATCGCACACACCGAATACCTAGATCCTCGCCCTCCATATCTGTCCACTACTCTCCGCTCGTCCCAGCGGTTCCATTCGCCTCCTCATCCTCTTCCTTCCTATCGTGGCTTGAATTGGGGCTACCGCCTAAAAGCGATCCCGCATGGAAGCAAGCCTCCGTGGGTATGATCCCATCCAAGCCGCGCCTCGAGTATCGTGAAAGCTATGCCGAGTCCCTCTCTCGGGCGCTGCCTTCCTCAACATGCCCGACCATCGTAGTCATCGCTATCTGGATCACCGTGTCCTCCGAGTCCTCACCGCCCTCCTCATACTCATCCGGTCTTCCTCCTCCTGAGTCTCCTTCCTCGGATGCCAACCTCATACAGCCGGTGGCACGAAAATTCGATCCCGGCCTCTTCCCCGCCATCGCCGGATGGATAATCTCTCGCCCGGAGGTTCCCGCCTCAAAATCGTTCCGGTCCTTCGAAGGTAAGGATCGCCGATGGAGGTGTAGTGACCGTGTATCTCGATGCACCGGTGATCGCTCGAGCGATGGTCGCCTCCCAAAGGCTCTTCGGAACATCATCCCTATCATCAACTGGATCGGTCCTCGAACATGCCGCTATCACATCATCCTCGATGGTATACTCGATGATCCGCCCACCGCCTCCATACTCGAGCAAATGAACTCGGTGATATCTAAGGTAAGGTGCTCGTGATAGATCCGTCTCGAACATCACGTATCCTTGCTTTCACCCACGGTTGCCAACCCGTCGGCACTTTTCACAACCGATAGTAAGCCTCATACTCGATACTTTCCACCTGCCTCGGATCTTTCTCCAAAATCCAACAAATCTCCTGTAAATACTCCCAACGGTTCATGGACATTCCCGTACATTCCCCGAATTTACAGACCGCTCATCCATCCTGTGGGATCTTAACTAACGTTGTGCGGGCCATCAATATCCATAAACCTACATGTTAGTTTATCAACATAACAACAAATATTCACGCTTCCTTTTCGCGCCTCAAATATCCGGGTAATCATGTCTCAAACACATGTTCATTTCAACACATATCAATATCAATATCGATATTTATCATAATAATCACGTAAGCAAATACAGATTCACTTACAAGCACTCGCTTATCAAAATAAACAAGATTTTCAATCAACAATACATTGCTATGTAAACACATAGACTTACATCAACCATACGTGATTACATCAATCACATCATATCATATAAACGATCACATCACAACATGACAGCCCTTCCGTCCCATCGACAAATCATTTCCACATCCACATCAACATCCAACCATACCACATCTATCTCACCTCAACATCCACATCACGCTTACATCACGTAAACTCTTACCATGCCAAAGCACATGAAACCAAGATCACATCAAGCATCACGTAACCACATAAAGCATCAAGAATAAACACATACCTCATCCCTTTTTAAAGCGAGGCTGACGGTGAGTTGAGGGTAGCTATACCGATGAGCAGCTTAGAAGAACAAGTTCTAAACATCAATTTCAAGAACGCATATGATATAAAGCAAACAAACCGCTTTGATATCAAACAATATGATACATACCCAAAGCTTAAAACCGCCTCGACACTGTGTCACGCCCAATTCCCGAGGAAGGCACGGATGCGGGGTGTGATTAGGGTGGGGTTAAGCGGGGAAGAAAGGGGAATACATATAACATACATGATAAGAAGATGTGACCATGATATCTGACAACATCTCTCTATAACTAGACATATCCTCGGGGAGGGGCACAAACAATCCACCAATGTAATAATATCGATATCATAACCTCGTAAAACATGATCTTGGTTTATTATAAGTAATGCAAGAAAGCAAAATAGCATTACATCCCGTCGACTAGACCGTCAATCACATAGCATGCTCATATCGAGACTCACGTGAGAATAACATAACAAATCTTGTTCCCAATCGAAAGTAAATAAGGGACAAGAATACATCAATATCGTAGCACGATATAACACAACATCGCGGAAGCATAGCATGAAGAACCCGAGCTCCACCCCCCTCGCCTCGTCCAAAATTCTCCTCCATCCGTGAAAAGATTTGAAAAGAGTTTGGGGTGAGTACTAGCGCACTCACCGGGTTTTATCATAAATCAAAATAATCATGATGCCGTGTTGTTGAGCACTTACCTTAGAAGGTTTTAAAACGAACCACTTCTAAGTAAGCAAAATAGATTTTTCATTTTCGATACCGATCCGTTATTACCGTTACTCCCATCATAGAACCATGAACCACGGCTCGAACGTATCCCGCCCCCCATCACATGTCATTCATTCGCCCAAACATATCCAATGGCCCACGCCTTAACGTATCCACCGGGTTAACTCGGTGTGGACTTCAGGGTCAAACTCGCCGTAACCATAACCACCTCATTACCATTTCCGTGGACTTCCCGGGTCTATCCCTTCGTAACCATAACCACGTGTTCGGGTCTATCCTCACGATCAATACTCAAGATGGTGATCAACCCGCGAATAGAGATCCGCACAACCATGATAGAACCATATCTTCGATCGAGAGCGAGAATAATTTCACAAAACATTTTACGGCGACGTGTTTTATTTTGAAATATCGAGTAAATAACTCAAAATAAGCATATATAACCCAACCTCGAACAAACGAAAACGCCAACCGAGATATCTACGGATCCGACGACTTCACCGATCGACCGGTAGGTACCGAAACAAGATTTTAACAACTTTTGGGGTCACTTCCACAAAGCAAAGCAACATCGTGATCCAAACGATGATCGTAGCAAAATTAGGGTTTCGACTTTCAACCCACATTTCGCACCTCCGGTTTTCAAATCAACTCGATGCGTAAGGAAATATATTCAGGCATCAAGACCTATAATAGGGTGCTTTCAAAATATGCATGCATGCAAGTCGACTCAAATCTTAGCAACAAGAAGCTTCAAAAATCGATGCTATCCTCGATCTATGATAAACCATCCAAAATCGATGCATGAAATGGAAACATAAGCAATATGCATAACGATCAACATGGAATGACAAACTATGTTGAAAATGGATAACCCCGCACGCACTTCCTTTAGAAAACTCAAGCAACTAAAACATCCCGACATGCGTAAACGCGAAAATGTAAAAACGGAATCGGTACTTTAGTACAATGCATAGCCCGGAACTCAAAACCTAAAGGACCCGTAGCCAAAAGGTGGTCCGTCGACCACCAAATCGGCGGCCAACAGCCACGGTGGTGGCGGCCTTGGGCGGCGGCGGTAATGGCCAAATCGGCCGGCCTCCGGCCGTTTTCCAGCCTCGTCCCTTTAGAATCCCGAGTTCTATGCTATACATCTACTAAAAGGCGGAATCAAAACAAGAAAAGGACAAAAACAAAAACAGTGCCTTGGGGGTGGTTGATCGGTATGGTGGCTCGACAAAGAAGACAATGGTGCCACCGAGCCTCCCTACCGATCCCCACTCCTCCAAAGACTCCAGTGCACAGACTGAGCTCGCTCGGCTCTTCAAGTAAACACAGAGAGACGAAGGAAATGAACGCTTAAAATGAAGGCCCTAGCCTCCTATTTATAGAAAAAGGGTGCAATGTCTTGTAAGGGTCTTTTTCGAAAATGCAAAAGCGACGAACTTTTGTAAACGGACTAACAACTATCTTAAAGATAAGTTGTAATCTCTCTCTCGTTATGACATAATGAGGGGAAATTTTATCCCACGGATATCATATACTTTTCTTTACTTTTACTCTTGCATTCAATGCTAAAGAGTATCTTATTCATAACTTTATTATCATAAGTACTTGGTAAGCCCATCAGGGGTCATTGCATCGATGTGCATCATAGGAAAAATATCTCGTCTCATCGAGATTTTCTTTACATCATAATTTATTGATGTCTACTTCATCGATCGAAACTTTTCGGTGATCGAGATAAGTCAACCTATATCATGCCCGATATTTATCGCTTATTAATTCGCACTTAGGTGACACAGAAGTCAACATTCATCAAACTTGATGGTTTCACGAATCGAGGAGAATTTATCACGATTACTTACAAGAGGTATCACCACAAATCCAAATAACAACTTTTAATGATTGAATCAATATCCTCTTTGGATGAATAATTCGATCTAGGATCCCAAGACCGTAATGACTACTACTGAGATTTCTTTGGTCATATGGGCTGGCCAGACCCGTCACAATTATTTTCTCACCACACAAGGCTTGGTTTCAAGGAACACTTTATAAAGTTTCAGGTTGTAACCCTCTTTCGTAAAAAGTGAGAAACTCAAATGATTTCTCAATTGAACTAGTCATAGAGTTAAACTCAATGACGTAAATTAGGTAATGAATATACTTAAACCTTATATACTGTAATAAGTCATCAACAAAGGTTCTCATGTACGCCATGGCTCTACTTGTATTATCGAAATCTTACCTTCTTGCACATTCTAAGACTCTTATCATACTATAAGGTTCGGTTCTATATAACCCACAAACTAACTTTCAACAGACTCATGAATTCCGGAGAAGGAAACAGGGTTCAATCCTTCATAACAAATGAATTTCAGTGTGTTAGAGTACGCAGTGAAAACCGCGTGAATCGGAGTTCACACGAAGGAGAATGGGTCAAGACGAAATCATCGCATAGTGCAGGAAATATTCGCAGCTCGCCGAGATTGTATGGCGCCGACGCCGAGGTCGTGCACCGCCATTGCCGATGCCAAGGTAGTACGGGCTACTAAGGTCGACACGTCAAAGTCGATGTTATAAATTCGGGTTAAAATCGACGGTCGCACATGCCGAGGTCGAAGTCGAGTCGCATACGCCAAGTCAAGACGAGTCGCATATGCCGAAGTCGAAGATGAATCGCATATGCCAAGTCGAAGACGAGTCGCACATGCCAAGTTGAAGACGCAGTCGCACATGCCGAGGTCGGTCAAGTCGCACATGCCGAGGTCAAAGTCGGTCGCACATGCCGAGGTCGAGGTCGCATACGCCGAGGTCAAAATCAATCGCTTTTCACCTTCGCTTTTTGCCTTCAAGCTCGAGGTTATCGCTACTTTCGCTCTTCATATCATTCTTTTGTTCTTGTAAGGAATGAAGTTCGTATTTCTATGTTCTTTTTGCAATACGTGATGTAATATCCCTGAGAATTAAACGCCTAATTACTTATATTTAAAATTGTAAATTAGATTTCACCGAATAAATGAATTAGTAATTATTCAATAATGATTTCGATTAATTATGAGGTAATGAATTCTATTTTATATTCACTAAGGATTGTGAATTAAGGAATAGAATTATATAAAGTATTTCAAGAAGTATTTTAACGCCGATCGACTATCGATAGTTAAAATTTCATAAAATTTTCTAAGTAACGAAGCTTAGAGTTAAATTCCATTTTAATAGAATGATTTAATAAAGTGATTACGACTTTATTACGACCATTTTGAGATGAGTCGATAATTAACGTTTGAGACGCTTCAAACGCCAACGCTTAGAGATTAATAGAAAACGAGTTTAATGATCAAGGAATTATAATATTTAAATTCCTATGATTATTATAAGTAATTAGAGTATTATTTAGCATTAAGATAATGCTAGAACATTAAGAATTAATTATTGGACAAGTTTAGAATTTTCGAAAACCCTAATTCGAAAATTAGGGTTTTCACGTAAAATGATACCAATAATTTTCCTATGATATAAATTATCATCTAAAACATATATTATGATATATATCTATAAATGACATGAAAATAAAATATATACCTATCAGATTATGGAAATGCCGTGACTTATGTATGAAATAAGTGATTCACGTGTAAATTTTTCATGCATCACTATGTAATGAAATTTAATGAATTAATGGGATAGATTGTACACTCTAACCAAGGAATTAAGAGATAAATCAAGTGGGGTGCCTTATGTTATGAAGAACCGTGTGATATGCTTGGAATTGAAGAAAGAAGATATTTCTTCGATTTGTTCAAATGTGTAAGAAGTATTAACTTTCATGAGGTATGCATTGATGAGTCATAAAGCAAATACAATTTTTGCTTGCAATATTGTGTGTGTGCCGTGAGTAGTGAAAGTGGAAGTGTAGATGTTTGTTCCATTTAATTAATTAATATTGATAAATAAACTATTTAGCTCGACATTGTGGACTTTGAGGTAGGAATTTTTTCAACTCTTTTGATGACATAGCCGTGTGTGTGTGATCTAAAGTTGAGGATTGTGGTTCCATTCAATTCATGGTGTAAGAAGCATTTACTAGTGATGATGTATTACCAGTGACTCATAAAGCAAAATTAAATATCTTGTAATATTGGGGGAGTAACCGAGAGGTATGGGACAAGTAATAAGTGTATTAAATAATTATCATCACTCATTTCTTTTGCTCCTTTACTGCCGTGAGTGAAGAAGGAAAATAAGTGGTCATCAATTCTATTTTCCTTTAGTCTAGTGTCCAAGGTTTGAAAAACAAAACATCTCTCTCATTTTCATAGTACCGTGAGCTTTGAGAAGGAAAAGCTTGGAGTTTTCTTCTCTTAATGGTTCTAATCCTTTGATACATAAAATCCTTTGCACAAATAATCCAAGCCGATTAAAAGGTTAGACATCGAACGATCTTTATTTATACATTAAAATTTTCATTTTCCAACCGTTAGATTTTATATATATGCTTATGTTCTTGATGTTACAAAAATGAGGAATTATATTATCATGATTAGTTGTTTACTAATTATGTTTATATTGATAAGTATGATCATGTGTTATGAATTAATTAAAAGTTAAGCATGCTATGAGTTTATTGGTAGTGATCGAAAATTTCTAGAGATGATTTGTTGATGGATTAATGTTATACATTAGCAAAGGAACTCATAGTGAATATTTGAAAATTTTTTAAAATCATATGCTATGATTTTGGAGATGACCGAAAATGAATAGAAAATAGAAATTGTTGTACAATTTTTATTTGAGAAATGTTATAGCATATTGTTGATCTAGGGTATTAATTATGTATTACATGAATTTACTAGAATTTTTGAAGATTGAATGCTCAAATTATTCAACATGGCCGAGAGCTATAAGCTTGAGTTAAGGCATGATTTTGTTGTTTTAATGAATATTATGATGAAATATTGCTACACTATAGTATATAAGCATAGTATAATTTAATTGAAATTTTATAAAAATGTTAGGTATTAATATCGATGAAAACCGAGAGCTATGAACAAGTATACATTGATGTAGAGATTGAAAATGTTGGACTATATACTATAATTATGTTATTGTAGTAACCCGAAAGTTTTAAGTCTTAGTTAGTCCCTAATTAGGGATAATTAGAGGTTTAAAAGTATTAAATTCTTAAGAAATTATAAAGAAGTGCATAATGGATTATTAATCGATAGAAATTGATTATTTTTAATTGAAGAATATGAGATTTGAAAACTTAGAGAATAATTAGAAATGAGTCTTATTATGATAAATGTGAATTTTGTGATTATAAATATGTGTTGAATGAAAAATGCTATTAAATAAAAATTATGCTATAGAATGCATTAATTATATGGGAATTTTCTTATGAAATGAGATAAATTATTGTTCAAGCCATTAAATGATTGAATAAATTTATTTTATTATTATCTAGTGATGAAGGAATTATTTTTCATGATTTTCAAATTTAAGGAAATTAAGTGTAACTAATTGAATTTTAACATATGAAAGAATTTAATTTATGTTATATGAATTTAATTTCAATCATGGATATAACTTGTTTTAGGATTTATTAATCATTAGAAATATAGTTCTAATAATTAAAATATACTAAGGTATAACCGTAGTAAAAGTTGAGGTGAAATTATAAATTTATGGAAATTTGTGTCTAATGTTAATTAAATGAAACAAAATGTACATGAAATGTAAATTAACTTTCTAGAATTTTTCAAATAACATAAGAACATCATCTTCCTTATTTTTCTTCAAACTTTCGGCCAATACACACACTAGCACACACTAAAATTTTATTTTCATATTAAATCCATATTTAAGTGTGAAATTTGTGGTAATTCACCCAAGCAAGGTAATTATTTCATTTAACTTAAGTTTTCATTGTTTAAATTGATATATATGATCTTCTATGATCCTATTATTTTCGAAAATTAGGAAGTATTGTTTATGATTGATTTGTTTAATTTTTGTTATGTTTATCAATTAATTATGTTTATGAGGCTTAATTAATATATGCCATGGAATTAAATTCCTTAAATTCATGAAGTTGAAAATTAAAGAATCCTCCATAAACCCTAAATTTTGTATATGAATGATATGTTATAATTTGGTTGAATTGGGTTTAAATATATACTTAGGAATGATTATAAACATCATATGATTAAAGAAATTGAAAGTTAAATCATGTTTATTAAGAACCCTAAATTTTCAAAATTAAGGATGAATAGAACTTAGGATTTTGATTTTATTTGATCTATTTGACATGATATTTATGCTTTAGGATATAAATAATGCATAATATGAATTTACAAGAATTTAATTAATGCATATGAATAAAGTAGAATTTTCAAAATTAAGGGATATCTTGAACTTTGATTTCGATTTTATTTATTGTATTTGATGTGATATTTGAGATCTATGATAAAAGTAATGCTTAAGTTGAATTTATAGGATTTTATGGACATGAATCGTAAAAGTCAAACATTAAAGTTTAGTATAAAGCATGATTTTAGGTGATGACCTTGACCAAGATTGAATGGATCATGGATTAATGATCATTGATACTAAATGAGTATAATTATGAGACATTTGATATTAAATGAATTTTAGATAGTAAAACTATTGAAATTTTCTATATGTGTAGTTGAAGGGCATTAGGCGATTAAAGTGTAAATGCATGAGTTTAAGTTTGTTTTAAGTTTCTAAATGCATAATTATGTATATGGTGATGATATTGGGGAGTTTGGGATGAAATTGAAGAGTTTCAATTAATGGGCTATCCATATTACAAACGTTACTCACGAAAATTGCTAGAAATTATTTATTTATAAGACGCTTGAAATTTAATTAGTGAACTATTAATAAGTGGTTAAGTGGATAAGAAAGTATGCTAAATTCAATAATAATTTTTGTGTTACAAGGATCAGTGGGTCAAGGAAGGACGAAGAACTAACAATTTGAAAAGTGGAGTAAAAGTGACTACTAATCGGTGGGCATTTCTTAACTATCTTTAACGAGCTCAATAATTGTTTATTTTCTCAAACGAATGTGCATGTTTTGAGTCGACTTGCCTATTTTAGCATATGCATTGTGCTATCTACTAGATTATAGACGACGTCGGGCTTGTCTTGGATGAGCTCCTAGCACGAGTCGTGTGTACACAAGGATGATCGTGAGTTTTCTGTCACGCCCAATTCGAGGAAGGCACGGATGCGGGGTGTGATTAGGGTGGGGTTAAGAAGCGGGGAAGAAGGGGATACATATAACATACATGATAAGAAGATGTGACCATGAAATCGGGCAAGATCTCCTCTATAACTAGGACATATCACGAAGGGAGGGGTGCACAAATAATCCACCAATGTAATAATATCGATATCATAACTTCGTAAAACATGATCTCGGTTTATAAGTAATGCAAGAAAGCAAAATAGCATTACATCTCGTCAACTAGACCGGTCAACCACATAGCATGCTCAGACGAGACACAAATAATATAACAAATCTTGTTCCCAATCGAGAAAGCAAATAAGGGACAAGAATACATAATTATCGAGAACGATATAACACAACATCATGAAGCATAGCATGAAGAACCCGCAGCTCAACCCCTCGCCTCGCCCAAATTCTCCTCCATCCGTGAAAAGATTTGAAAGAGTTTCAAAGAGTACTAGCGCACTCACCGTGGTTTTATCATAAATAAAAAGAATCATGAGGTCAGAGTTTAGAGCACTTACCTTAGAAGGTTTTAAAACGTAAATCCACTTCTAAGTAAGCAAAATAGATTTTCATTTTCGACACCGATCCGTTATTATCAATTAATCCCATCATGTAACCATGAACCACGGCTCGAACGATCCCGCCAACCCATCACATGACATTCATTCGCCCGAACATATCCAACCGCCCACGCCGAACGTATCCACCGGCTAACTCGGTGTGGACTTCGTGGTCAAACTGCCGTAACCATAACCACCCATTACCTTTTTCTGTGGACTTAGGGGTCTATCCCCTTCGTAACCATAACCACGTGTTCTGGGTCTATCCCTTATGATCAATACCAAGATGGTGATCAACCCACCGAATAGAGATCCGTGCACAACCATGATAGAACCATATCTTCGATCGTAGAACAAGAATAATTTCACAAAACATTTTACAACAGATATGTTTTATTTTGAAATATCGAGTAAATAACTCAAAATAAGATATATAACCCAACCTCGAATGTATTTAAAACGTCAACCGAGAGATATCTACGGATCCGATGACTTCACCGATCGACTTGGTAGGTACCGTAACAAGACGGAACAACTTTAGGGTCACTTCCCACAAAGCAAAGCAACATCGTGATCCAAACGACGATCGTAGAAAACTAGGTTTTCGACTTTCTCGAACCCACATTTGGCACTCTCCGGTTTTCAAATCAACTTGATGCGTAAGGAAATATATTCAGGCATCAAGACCTATAATAGGTACTTTCAAAATATGCACGCATGCAAGTCGACTCAAATCTTAGCAGCAAGAAGCTTCAAAAATCGATGCCTATCCTCGATCTAGGATAAACCATTCAAAATCAATGCATGAAAATGGAAACATAAGCAATATGCATAACGACGAACATGGAATGACAAACGACGTTGAAATGGATAACCCGGCATGTACTTCCTTTAGAAAACTCAAGCAACGGAAAACATCCCGACATGTAAACGCCGAAAATGTAAAACGGAATCGGCATTTTAGTAGAATGCATAGCCCTAACTCAAAACCTAAAGCACCTGTAGCTGTGGTGGCTCGTCACCACCAAATCGGTGGCCAAAGCTCACGGTGGCGGCCTTAACGGCGGCGGCGGTTTCATTAAATCGCCGGCCCTACTGCTTTTCCGCCCGCCCCTTAGAATCCCGAGTTCTATGCTATACGATCTACTAAAAGGCGTAATCAAAACAAGAAAAGGATAAAACAGAAAATAGGTTGCCCGGGTGGTTGATCGGCGGTGGCTCGGCTCAAGCCAGATAGCGCAATGGCGCGCCACCGAGCCTCCCGACTGATCCCCACTCCTCCGTAGCTTCCGCAGCGCACACGGAGCTGCTCGGCCTTCCGCAAACACGAGATACGAAGGAAATGAACGCTGAAAATGAAGGCCCTAGCCTCCTATTTATAGGAAAATTCGTGGGGTTGCGGCAGCTTGCAAGCAAGCGCCCTTTTCGAAAACGCAAAACCGACGATCTTTGCAAACGGACTCCAAATTTAGCAAACTTAGTACCCATGGAAACGAAATAAAATACGGACACAATGACTATAAACAAGATATGCTTTAAAAGATCCATGAAAGTTCTTTTTCGATAACTTCCCTGAGTGCCAAACCTTCATGGGTGGTCGAAAACTCAGCATACTTAGTGTCTCATGAATTCATTATAAGACACTCTTCACAACGCCCGAGGTTTCGTGACGGTCGATCACCGAAACAAAAGTCAACCTTTCGACCTTTTCTAAAAACGTGCCATGCAAAATGTAGCTTAAAAGACGGTATTACATCCTCCTCCTTAGAAAAATTTCGCCCCAAATTTCAAACACGTGGAGAAAACAACTCTGCACCGAGCCCCGAACTTGTCTTCCAACTCCCACGTAGCTTCCTCCTCCGTGGTGATTCCACAATACCTTCACCAACGAATCGCTTGTTCCTCAATTCCTTAACTTCGCTCCAAAACAGCCCACCGGCCTTCCTCGTAACTCGGATCCCAGCAAGAACCACTGGTCATGCTTGATCACGTGTTTTGGGTCGAACACGCATTTCTCACCGAGAAACGTGAAACACGCCACTGAACATCTCCGATGCTAGCGGCAAAGCTAACCTATAGCAACGGGCCTATCCTCTCAAGAACTTCGAAGGTCCAACGAACCTTGGTCGTAATCTCACCTCGCTTCCTAAAACGAACGACTCCTCTCGCTTGGGAAACCTTAGGAAAACGCGATCTCCGATCTTGAATCAAGATCCAGACGACGCCGTCCGCATAGGACTTACGCCGCCCCGAGCTTCCTCGATCCTTCGCTGATCCGATCGATAACCTCGACCGCCTGCTGAACCATCTCGTCGTAACATCTTCCTCTCGCCCACTTCATCCCAATAAAGTGGCGCTCGACACTTCCTTCCGCATAACGCCTCATAGGAGCCATTCCTATGGTGGCCCGATAATGTTGTTATAGCAAACTCTACCAAAGGTAGTATCTCTTCCCAATTTCCTCCTCTCGTGCCGCCACGATCGCCGCAAAGACGTCTTCCAAAACCTGAATCGCTCTTTCCGATCGACCGTCCGCTTGAGGACGGAAGGGCAGTATTAAGATTCAGCTTTTCCCACGGCTTCCTCGCAGACTCCTCCAAAACCTCGACGTGAACCTCGGTCACGATCTCGACGAATCGATACCGCACACCATGTAACCGCACGATTTCTCTCGACGAAGTCGAGCAAGCTTATCTAACCCGCACGCCATCCGAATCGGTAAGAAATGAGTCGACTTCGCTACCATCGACGACAAACCATATAGCGTGTTTCCTCACGACCTTGGAAAACTCACCACAAAATCCATACCGATATGATCCCATTTCCACTGATTGGTAGCGGTTGCAACAACCCGACGGACGCTGATGTACAGCTTTTACTTGGCGACAAGCCAAACAACGCTCCACAAACGCTGCTACATCCTTTTCATCCCTTCCCACCAAAAGTTCCTTTAAGGTCTCAGACATTTTGGTGCTTCTGACGAGTCAGATATCGGTGCCTCATGAGCTTCACTCATGATTTATCTCTCAATTCCTATCGAGTGGCACACATAACCTTCCTCGAATAGTAGCGTTGTCCTTCGCCTCCGTGAAACCCTGCTATCTTCTAGCCTTGCTTTCAAACGATCTTTCCAGAATTCATCTCTCGTCACAAGACTCACGACGGCTTCTCTCGTGTTCGGTTCAACCGTCAGCTGCGATGAATCCTGACCGATTCCTACGGGTGAATCACTTCCAGTGAGCTTCTAAATCTCGAATAAGCTCTTTCTCTCGCAGAAGAATATATCCCAACTTCGCCTCGACTTGCGACTAAGGGCATCTGCTACGACATCGCTTTCCCGGGTGATAACCGAGAGAGCAATCATAATCCTTCACCAACTCCACCCATCTCCTTCGCCTCATGTTCAACTCCTTTGTTCAAAGAAATACTGAGGCTCTTGTGGTCCGTGAAGATCTCACACTTAACTCCATAGAGATAGTGCCTCCAAATCTTCAACGCATGAACGATCGCTGCTAACTCTGTGTCGTGAGTTGGGTAGCTCAACTCGTGCGGTTTCAATCGACGAGACGCAGAAGCTATAACCTTCCTGCTCGCATGAGAACGCAACCCAAACCAAGTTTGGACGCATCGCAGACCACAAACCCATCGCTCCCTTCCGCACGGCTAACACCGGAGTGGTTGTTAGCTTCTTCTTTAACTCCGAAAACTTGCTTCACAAGCTTCGGACCATGAAAACTTGATTCATTTCAGTCATGCCATCGGCCTTGCCAACTTCGAAAACCCTTCGATGAAACGCCTATAATATCCCGCCAAGCCTAGAAAGCTTCAACCTCATTGGCATTAGTCTGAGCCTTCCGCCATTTCATCGCTCAACCTTCATCGGGTCAACTTTGATTCCTTCTGCATACACGATGTGTCCAAGGAACATCACTTCTTTGAGCCAAACCCGCACTTGCTATACTTGGCATACAACCTCTCGTCGTAACGCTTCCAAAACTAAGACGGAGGTGTTCTCCATGCAACGCCGCATTCTTCGAATAGATGAGAATATCATCGATAAAACCAAGACGAAACTATCCAGAGCATCGATGGAAAACTCGATTCATCGATCCATGAAAATCACGCATTGGTCAAACCAACGGCATCACGATGAACTCGTAGTGCCCATACCTCGCTCAACGCGGTCCGCAACGTCCTCCTTCCCGATCTTCACCGATGGTAGCGACCTCAAATCGATCTTAGAGAAGACACTCGCTCCTCGAGCTGGTCAAAAGATCGTCGATCCGGAAGAGGATATCCGTTTTGATCGTTAGCTTATTCACTTTCCGTAGTCAATGCACATCCGCATCGACCCATCCTTCTTCTTGACGAACAGGCTGGCGCCCCACGGCGACACGCTAGGTCGGATAAAACCTAGATCCACAGCCTCCCGCAATCGCGCTTTCAGCTTGCAATTCTTTAGGTGCCATTCTATATGGTGCCTTTGATATAGTGCTTCTTTCTCGGTTCCAAATCAATAGTGAATTCCACTTGTCTATCAAAGCGTAATGGCGCAAGTCCTCGAAACACGTCCGGATATTCACACACCATCGCCTCTTGCAATCGCATATGTTCATCGTGCTCGTCAAACTTACCAAGAAAGTTCGACAGACTTCCTTCCCGATCATCCTCACCGCCTTCGGTCGAGATCATTGGCACGCAAACACCCATCTTATGCCGTGAAACAAACTTCCACTCCTTCGGCTGTTCGAAAAGCAACTTCTCTCGAGACAACGATAGTTGCCCTGCTTTTCCAACCAATCCATGCCAAAGATGACATCGAAATCTTCCATTCGATGACATGCAAATTGACAAAGACCTTCGCTCACGATTTACCTCACTGTTCCGGCAAATCTCTTTCGCTTTTAGCACTTCTCGACAGGATGCTAATTTCCGGTGTTCGGGTCTATCCCTTATGATCAATACTCAAGATGGTGATCAACCCACGAATAGAGATCCGCACAACCATGATAGAACCATATTCGATCGAGAACGATAATAATTTCACAAAACAATTTACGCGCATATGTTTTATTTTGAAATATCGAGTAAATAACTCAAAATAAGCATATAACCTAACACGAATGTATTTAAAACGCCAACCGAGAGATATCTCGGATCCGATGACTTCACCGATCGTGTGGTAGGTACCGTAACAAGACGAACAACTTTTGGGTCACTTCCACAAAGCAAAGCAACATCGTGATCCAAACGGCGATCGTAGCAAAACTAGGTTTTCGACTTTACCAACCCACATTCGCACTTCCGGTTTTCAAATCAACTTGATGCGTAAGGAAATATATTCAGGCATCAAGACCCATAATAGGTACTTTCAAAATATGCATGCATGCAAGTCGACTCAAATCTTAGCGGTGAAGAAGCTTCAAAATCGATGCCTATCCTCGGATCTAGGATAAACCATTCAAAATCAATTCATGAAAATGGAAACATAAGCAATATGCATAACGATCTAACATGGAATGACAAACGACGTTGAAAATGGATAACCCGGGCATGTCTTCTTTAGAAAACTCAAGCAACGGAAAACATCCCACGTGCGTAAACGCGAAAATGTAAAAACGAAATCGGTACTTTAGTAGAATCATAGCCTTAACTTAAAACCTAAAGGACCCGTAGCAGGTGGCTCGTCGGCCACCAAATCGGCGGCCAAAGCTCACGGAGGCATACTTAATCGCGGCGGCGGTTTATTAAATCGTGGCCTCCGCCGCTTTTCGATCTCGTCGCCTTTAGAATCCCGAGTTCTATGCTATCGATCTACTAAAAGCGGAATCAAAACAAGAAAAGGACAAAATAGAAAACGGCTGCCCGGGGTGGTTGATCGACGGTGGTGGCTCAAGAACAAGAATGGCGCCGCCACCGAGCCTCCCCGACTCGATCCCCACCTCCGTAGCTTCCGCAACACAGGAGCTCGGCTCTTCCGTAAACACAGAGAGACGAAGGAAATGAACGTTGAAAATGAAGGCCCTAGCCTCCTATTTATAGGAAAATTTAGAAATGCGCAGTCATGCAGAAGCGGTCCTTTTCGAAAACGCAAAACCGACGTAACTTTTGCAAACGGACTCAAATTTAGCAAACTTAGTACCCATGGACACGAAATAAAATACCGGACACAATGACTATAAACAAGATATGCTTTTAAAGATCCATGAAAAGTCCGGTTTTCGATAACTTCCCGGAGTGCCAAACCCTTGGGTGGTCGAAAACTGATACTTAGTGTCTATGAATTCGCTATAAGACACTCTTCACAACGCTCGAGATTTCGTGATGGTCGATCACCAAACAAAAGTCAACCTTTGACCTTTTCTCGGCGTGCCATGCAAAATGTGCTTAAAAGACGGGTATTACATTCGGGACCGATCATGGTATTGAGAGAGAGGCCTACCTCTCGGTCTAGAAAGATGCGAGATATGGTATCCGTGAGCGGGAGCCTACGGACCGACACGGAAAGATTGCGGCATATAGAGATAGAATGATAAAAGCATGCATCATGAAATGTTTTATATGTGAAAAAGCTAACAAAAGTTATTTCACTAAAACCCCGTGTTAGAAAAATAAATGGCAAGTCAATTGTGTTTTATGGCGGTGCCCATCGAGTACTTTCGGTGCTCACGCCTGCATATGTTTTCCTATATGCAGTTGCAAGGAGATGGCGGAAAGGACACCGAGCTAGGGTTTTGATCATGTACATAAATCTTTGTCATGCCCCGAGAAGTTGTGTCTTCATACAATTCTCGACCACCTTATCCGTTGTGCATACTCGAAATTTTGTTGACACCAATATGAAACCATCGCTTGAATGTCGTGAACTTGGTATACTTGATGTATATAAATATGATGGTTGTTGTTGATGATCTTGTTGGAGGTCGGAAATTGTTTACATTGGTTTATTGTTGCTTTTGGATATTTGGACTATCCTATTTTCAAACGAAACCCCGCGAAATTTTGTAAAACCTTGGCAACTCGAACATTCGAGTTATCTCATCGAGAAATTATGATCCAAACCACCCCGTAGTCACGACTTGTGTGCTTAATTAGCTAGTTAATTAAGTAATTAATAGTGATTACTTGATTAGTTAGTTAATTAAGTAGGTGGTCGTGACAGTTATAGATTAATGTTGGGGCAGACATTAACTAGAATTTTAGAAAATTATTCAGACGATTTGACGATAATAGTCGTGACCTATGAGATCAACAGTAATGTCCAAAATTTTCTATAGTTAATGTTAATACATATTAGTGATACTATGATAAAATAGTACACTATATGAATTTAGAAGAATTTTGGAAGAAGTTTGAAAATTTAAGCATGAAGGCAGTATATATATATATATTAATTTTAAATCCTAATATCAAGAAAATAATACATTATATGTCAGAAATGATTTTAGACATATTAAGAAATTATAAAATTTTATAAACATAGAATACTATGTTTATGGTGAACGTTATATTAAATAACGTTAGAAATGAAAAATAATGTTTAAAGAATAAGTTAATTAATATTTAAGAAAATATTAATAAAGTTTATCGATTTGAGTGAAAATCGAGAATTAAGGCTTTATGAAAGAAATCGATTGAAAGTCGATTTATATGGAAATTAGATATTAAATAAATGAATTATTAAAGAATTCATAAAGAAAGTCAAATTGTCGACTTTTGAAATTAACGATGAAATACGTTCGATGAATCGCTAACACGATGAAAAAGCGACATTAGTTATATATGAAATCTAGTTGGTGAGAAAAGATTTCATAATTGAAATCTTTATATCAAAAACGTTAGAATCGTTGAACGTTTAACACAAAAGGTTAGATGAAATAGTTGAACATATCTCGTCTCTGTCGAAGTACGAGAAATGTTTAGTTAAGATCGAGATTGACGACGTATTGAATTAGTTAAGGAATTCAAATTATATTAGTATAAATTATCAAAGTTTATTCTTAACTTTGAAAATCTCAACGTGACAAACGTCTTGAATTCGCTTTTACGTAAAGGTGACGCGGACGCGATCGTTGGCGTAAAGGAAAGCAATTAAGAAAGCTTACGTGCAGGTGGGCTTCTTTTCTTATCCTCGCGATAAAATGCTCTATTTATGATGCTTTGTTGAAATGAAAAGTAATTATTTATGATGCTCTTTTGAGAAATGATTATGAAATGATGATGAAATTACGCCCAAAATGTTTATGTTTTATGACGTATCATTTCCATGAATGAATGAATGATGAATGTTGTTGGAGTCGCTCCCAACTTATGAATGAAATCGATATCGGATCTATGGAAGGCTTATACCGCTAGGATTAACGTGTACACCTAATGGTATTGTGTGTCTTTGTAAGGACAATTCGGCGGTCACGTGACATAGGAGGCCTCCTTCACGGCGTAAATGTTAATGTTATGATGAAATAAAGGATATGGATCATACATACAAGGAAAATGTCTGCAGGCGAATGTTTATGAAAATGATGAAAAAGTTTAGTAAGCTCAGGCCTTTTAATCAAAACCCTGTGTCTTACCATGATGGGGCGAGTAATTAAAGATGATAAAATGTTTTGGCATAAGTCCACCGAGTGCATTATTTGTACTCACCGCATATTTGTTTTTAAATGTGCGATTGAAGTACATGATGCGATGGAGTAGTGTTGAGCAATAGGAATGTTGTCGCCGAAAGTTATACCTTGATAGTACATCGTCATATGTACATATCACATGATTTCGCTGCAAGAACATAAGTTATGTAGTAAAGTCCAAAAACATGCTCGATTTATGTATTCATCGTTTCATATTAAATGGTCTCATTGTTTATTCATCCATGTTTAGAGTAATAATCCCCGCTAAATCGCACTTAGGATTTAGGGGAACATTACACGTGATCATGCTTCTTATATCGCCTATGTTTTCTTGAGATGACATATCATTTGTCATAATAAATCTTGAGATTTGAAACTAAAGTTTCAAATAATGAAAACATAGTTCATTTATATATGCACATTTCTTTGAATTTCAAGAATTCATCATTCCAACTTGGCCATTTACGCTCATTTCAAGCATATTCATTCATTATACATAATCTTGAAACTTGAATGGATTTGGTTATGAAAACTTGAAAGTTTCATTCAATTTCGTAACATGCTTATTGAATGCATGTATTACTTGAATTTTGAAAATTGACATTTCATTATTCGCACTTTATGCCCATTATCAATCATAGGCATTCATTCTTAACTTTGATCACTTTACATAACTTTCATTCTCAACATTATTCATAACTTCCATTTCATATCATTCATCTTTCATTTCTTTGAAAATCATCTCGATCCTTTTATCTTTCAACTTTTCATTTCAAAATTTTGAAAAGGAAACATTTACCTCATTTCGGTTGAGCTTGATGTGATGGAGTGTTGAGCATTGTCAGATGACCTTTAGAAGTCTAGTGACTCAATCTAGACTTAACCTTAAAGGAGATTTTGGGTTGAAAGAACGAGCGCCTCGATACCATCAGAATGACCCCTAAATCCTAAGTACGATTTAGCGTGGATTATTACTCTAAGCAGGATGAATAAACAATGAGACCATTTAACATTAAAGCGTGATACATATATCAAGTATGTTTTGGACCTTACTACATAACTTATGTTCTTGCGGCGGAAAACATGTGATATGTACATATGACGATGTACTATCAAGGTATAACTTTCGGTGACAACCTTCATATTGCTCAACAATCGCTCTATCGCATCATCACTCAATCGCACATTTAAAACAAATATGCGGTGAGTACAAATAATGCACTCGGTGGACTTATGCCAAAACATTTTATCATCTTTAATTACTACGCCCATCATGGTAAGACCAGGGTTTTGATTAAAAGGCCTCGAGCTTACTAAACTTTTCATCATTTTCATAAACATTCGTACTGCTGACATTTTCTTGTATGTATGATCCATATCCATTCATTTCATCATAACATTAACATTTACGCCGAGAAGGAGGCCTCCTCACGTCACGCGACCGCCGTGAATTGTCCTTACAAAGACACAATCACCATTAGGTGTACACGTTAATCCTAGCTGTATAAGTTCTTCCGGCATAGGATCCGATATCGATTTCATTCATAAGTGGGAGCGACCCAACAACATTCATCATTCATTCATTCATGGATAGGATACATACATAAAACATAAACATTTTAAGGTGTAATTTCATCATCATTTCATAATCATTTCTCAAAAGAGAGCATCATAAATAATTACTTTTCATTTCAAGAAAGCATCATAAATAGAACATTTTATCCTCGAGGATAAGAAAAAAAGCCCACCGGCACGTAAGCTTTCTTAATTCGTTTTCCTTCTATGTCACGATCGCATCCACATCTCACCTTTACGTAAAACTATTTTAGTATGTCTACACGCGTTTTCGAGATTTTAAAGTTTAAAATAAACTTTGATAACTTATACTAATATAATTTGAATTCATTAATTAATTCAATACGCTCAATCACAGATCTTAACTAAACATTTTCGTGCTTGATAGAGGCGAGATATGTTCAACTATTTCATTTTAACCTTTTAGGTTAAACGTTCAACGATATACACATTTTTCGATACAAGGATTTCAATTATGAAATCTTTCTCACCAATGAGATTTCCTTATATAATTATTACGTTTCACACGTATTAGCGTGATTTATCGAACGTATTTCATATCGTTAATTTCAAAAGTCAACAATTTTGACTTTTCTTTATTAATTTCTTTAATAATTCATATTTTAATATCTAAATTAATATAAATCGATTTTCAATCGATTTCTTTTCATAAAGCCCTAATTCTCGATTTTTCACGCAAATCGATAAACTTTATTAATATTTTCTTAAATATTAATTAACTTATTCATTAAACATTATTTTTCATTTCTAACGTTATTTAATATAACGTTTAGCCATAAACATAGTATTCTATGTTTATAAAATTTCATAATTTCTTAATATGTCTAAAATAATTTGTAGACATATAATGTATTATTTTTCTTGATATTATGGATTTAAAATCCTTAATATATATATATATGCTCTCGCCTTCATGCTTAAATTTTCAAACTTCTTCCAAAATTCTTACGAATTCATATAGTGTACTATTTTATCATAGTATCACTACTATGTATTAACATTAACTATAGAAAATTTTGGACATTACTTATTTGATCTCATAGGTCACTATTATTATCATCAAATTGTCCAAATAATTTTCTAAAATTCTAGTTAATGTATACAAGGCCCCAACATTAATCTATAACATAATTATAGTATATAGTCCAACATTTTCAATTTCTACATCAAGGAATCAATGTTGAGGCTCGGTTTCTACACATTATATACTAAACATTTTATAAACTCCAACAAAATACACTATTCTTATATACTATAGCATAGTAACATTACATCATTACATTCATTAAAAACAACTTAATCATGCCTAAATCAAGTCTTGAAGCTCTCGAAACTTTCCAAGAACATGCACATATATTTTCTTACAAATCTAGTAAATTCACATATCACTAAATCAAAACCCTAGATCAATAATATGCTATAATATTACTTAAATAAAAATTGTGCACCAACTTATAATTTCCTCAAATTTTCGGCCATTAACAATTCAATAGCATATGATGTTTAAAAATTCTCAAATATTCACTATGAACTCCTTAGCTTATATATAACATTAATCCATCATAAAGTCAACTCTAGAAATTTTCGATTATATTCTAAGATTTCATAACATGTTCAAATTAAATTTTAAACATGGTATATGCATCTATAACATCATACTACACATTATTAATTAACAACTATCATGCTTAGCATAATTTCTCAATCAAGAACCATGCTTGAAACATAAGATCAAACCATTAGAAAATTAAAATCTTAATGTATAATCGAAGCTCGTTCGATTTCTAACCTTTTTAACGGTGTCGATTTTATGCGTTCAAGCTTTAGATCAAGCTTTTGCTAAGGAAATGATGAAGAACACTCAAGGTATTTTTAAAGGAAAAGCTCACGGCTCACTTGGTTTTGGAGAGAGAGAAATTTTTGATTTTTATGATACATATTACTTATGTAATAGGAATAAAACCTTATAACCTCTCTCACTCTCTCTCTCGGTTCTCACTTACAAAACAATTTGGAAGCCTTTTCAAAATATACTTTATGACTCACTAAGTATTACATCATGAAAGTTAATGTCTCTTACACAAATTTTGAACAAAACAAATATTCTTTTGCCTTGGGATGTAAGAAAGTCACGGCCTCATGCAAAACACACTACATTTATAATTCATGTGATGACTCACTTTCCTTACATCATGATAGTAAGTATTTTCTTACACAAAGTTTTGAACAAAACAATTGATTCTCTTCTTGATATCACCGTCGGTTCTTCCATGCAAGAGAAGGATTTTAATTAATTTTTTTTATTTTATTAATGGTATAAACAAATCTACACTCATCCACATGTAAAATACATCATCACAATAAGAGTTGTATGAGAACTTCCAACCTCAATTGTCCACCAAAATACACGGTTCCTATGCACTCAAGCCTTTCAATTGTTTCTTGCATTTATTATCTTGATAAGAGTGTAATTAATCCCACTTGTATCATTAAAACATAACTTAGCAATGCAACATAAAATTCATACGTAACTTTGTTACTCACACATAAGTCACGGCTATTTCATGAGAGCAATAGGTACATATTTTATTTTCATGCTAATTATAGATATATAACATAATATATATCTTAGATGATAAATTATATCATAGGAAAATTTATTAGTATCATTTCATGTGTGAAAACCCTAATTTTTGAATTAGGGTTTTCGAAAATTTCAAATTTGCTCAATAATTAATCCTTAATGTTCTAGCATTATTTTAATGCTAAATAATACTCTAATTACATAAAATAATCATAGGAATTTAAATATTATAATTCCTTGATCATTAAACTCATTTTTCTATTCATCTCTAAACGTTGACGTTTGAAACGTCTCAAAACGTTCATTATCGACCCATCTCAAAAAGGTCGTAATAAAGTCGTAATCACTTTATTAAATCATTCCATTAATAATGGAATTTAATTCTAAGCTTCGTCACTTAGAAAATTTTACGAAATTCTAACTATCGATATTCAATCGGCGTTAAAATACTCTTTGAAACACTATATATATTTATTCCTTAATTCACAATTCTTAGTGAATATAAAATAGAATTCATTATCTCGTAAATAATCGAAATCATTATTCGATATATTTCTAATTCAATTATTTCATTAAACCACAATTTACTTAATTTTAAATATCGTAATTAGCATTTAATTCTTCGGGATATTACATTCTACCCCTTAAAAGAAATTTCATCCCGAAATTTGCATTCCTCATAAAGTAAAGGGTATCTTTGTATCATAACATCTTAAATTTTCCACGTGATTTCTTTTGTCCATGATTCCTTCATCGACTTTCATTAAAGACCCAAACTTGATTCTTTAATCGTTCAATCGCACGATCAAAATAGTCATAGATTTTTATCACAACTCATCTGGAGTTAAAGATCACGTCATTATGGCGGATCAGGTGTTTTGGGTCATATTCATATTTCTTAACTGTGACACGTGGAAAACATAACGTACTTTCCCCAAATTTGGTGGAAGTACCAATCTATAGGCTACTGGGCCTATCATTACTAGGAGCTCGTAAGGTCCTACAAAACATGATCTCTACATTCTTGTATCTGAACTTTATAATTTTCCTCGATGGAGAAATCTTAAGAAACTTTAATTCGAATTTAAAAAATGCTTGATTTACGCGTATCGTAAGACTTTTTGTGTCGTCTCCGAGCTTTTCTTATTCTTTGCCTCATTTGGCGATATCTTAATCATTTCATTCACATTGTCGGGACCTTATACTTTCTCTCACTTACTTTATCACAATAAAGTGGTGATCGATATTCTTTCCGCATAATGCCTCATAAAATTTATATTGATCATTGCTTGACAAACCTATGGTCGTGCGTGAACTTAACAAGTGGTACAACACGTTCCCACTTGCACCTTGATTTAACATTAATTGTCTATCGTATGCTTAAACGTCCATATTGTCCTTCTTAACGGTCCATCTATCTGTGAGTGGACATTTATGTTAAGGTTCAATATCGTGTCTAACTCCTTTTTGTGAGTTAGTTCAAAATCTAGGGATAACTTGGAGTCTCTATCCAAAACGATAGGTTTTGAGTATCCTCTGTAAATATACGATTTCTTTTATGTACGACTAAGCTAACTTATCGGATCTACGAGTCATCTGAATAGGCAGAGACAAACATATTTGGTGAGTCCATCCACTACTACCCATATAGTAGTGCGACTTCTTTATGACTTTGGCAAACCCGTCATAAAATCCATTCTTGTGTCATTCCATTTTCATTCGTAGCTCTAGAGATTATAACCTCTTATAAGGTCATTGATACAATGCCTCCACTTATTGATAACCGAGACAATCGCTCGATGATATGGTTATATCTCATTTTATTCCTTACTATCTAACTTTTCTCGTTACTCATAATATATCTTAATCTTGCTGGGTGGGCGGTATGAGAAAGGTCATGAGCTTCATTCATGATTTCTTTTCTAAGCTTATTATTGTTTGAAATATATATATATCCTTTCTTTAGACAATATGATATTATCCAGTGCTTCTTAAAATCCTTCTGCTCTTCATCCCTTATCTTAATTCATATTTTATTCTCATTTTCATCCTTTCTCTTTAGTCATATATGTCACCTTGAGTGTGAGAAAACAACTTATGCTCATTCCCACGATTGCCCAACTATTTACATTCTCATTTTCTTAAACTCTTCAATGAGTTTTCCTTTTCTATAAGGACATATCATAATTTAGACTGAATTTTTATAACTTAGGGTATTAGATTCTACCTTAACCTTCCTTAGGTGATAATTTATATCACAATTGTAATCTTTTACTAATTCGAGCCATCTTCTATATCCCGTATTCAAGTCTCTTTACTCGAAGACTTTCAAACTTTTTGTAATTTATGAAGAATTCTTAACTTATTGTCATAGGAGTGAAGTCTCCATACTATTGTTACTATTTCAAGTCGTGAGTTGGGAAGTTCTATTCATGTGGCCTAAGTCATTGTGATGCGTAAGCTATTTTCTTTCTCATATTAATACATAGCTTTACTTTAATTAATCCATGTAAATTTGATTCCTTTTGGGGTAGCTATGGTATTGGCCTCTACTTTAGAGAGTTCTCAATGGATCTTTGATAGTAGGCAATTAATCTAAGAGATTCGATCTCATTTTAGGTCGTTGACGACTTTCATTCTTAATTGCTTTATCCTTAGCCCGATCTACTTTGATTCCTTCTAAAGACACTATGTGCCTGAGGAATATTTCTTTAAGCCGAAATTCACAATACTATACTTGCAAAATTGCCTGCTCATAAAATTCGTAAGACAGGTCCTTCGACGTTCTTTATGTTCTTTCTCGCACTTCATATGGATAAGAACATTATTCATAAAGGTTAAGACAAAATTTTCTAAGTATGTATGGAACACTCGATTTTGAGGTTCATGATCGTAGTGCATTTGTTAGTCCGAATGGTTTAACTATTATCTCATAGTAACCATATCTTATTGAATAATTCATTCTCGTATTTGGATATCATTCTATGAAGACCATATAATATATTACATCAAAATGCCTCAATGAGGACTTTTCATACATTAATTACAAAGGTCGGTCTATCAAGCGATCGATTACACGGCATCTAGTTCTTTTACATTCAAAATTTTGACACCATTTTAACATATTCACTATCTACATATAAGTCTCATGTTATCACAGGATTCTATGTCTCGAGTGACCTTCATCGAATCGTACTCCCTGGAAACTTGCCTTTCTCCAATGCGTTTTGCTTCGCACTTAGGTGATCATTCTCCTTCAGAGAGGCGGTGTTGCGCCCCGCTTCTTCTTCGCATACCGAGTTTGTGTTGCTTTTATCGAAAGTATGGTTGAGTTGGTAGCGGTAATTCTCCTAATCCGAAGAGGGCGGTAAGATCATCCTTTGGCCATTCTCATCCCTTTCGGGTATAATTGATGACGGGACGTGGGCGGCGTTTGGAACATCGTGGTACAACCATTCCTTTATATAATGCTGTGAAACTTTCTGGGGACCAGGACAAGTGTTCATTGGTGCCGTTCCATACGTATAATATGTATGCTTGAGCCGGTTGACAAATCAGTAAGTCCGCCCAAGTCTTGGAATTTTCTACATGCGGAAGATATTCTCTCGATACTTCTTTTGCAAACTTTTGCCGGTCTGTTGGCAAACAACGAATAAACCTTTGGATACCATCCTCATCCGTAACTCCATAGTTACGAGCATCCTTCCAAAGGTGCGAAATTCCTCCAAAACTGCCCTAAACCCATGCCCAATTTATAATAAAAGAATGATATGCATGTGTGAGTTCTAAGCATAGGCGCTTGTAATTATCTTCTTACCGTACATTTTTCACGCCATCTATAAACAGATATTTCTAGATAAGTCAGACTTAACTTAAGCAATAGGGGATCAAAATCCCGTCGCGTAGAATCTCCCATGAAGAGACTATGTCCATGTTTCTAATCACGTGAGTGACATCCATTTCCGAAACTTCGGTTTCTAGAATTATATCTACGTTCCACATAAATATTATGATCCAAATCATTTGTTAGAACCTTAGGCGATCCGAGGTCCAATTCTAAGTTTGAGCAACACCTGCGGCGGCCATAATCCTCATATAGGTGAAGAAATTTTCATTTCTTGTTTCGTTTATCCCGAATTAGGTTCTATCGTTTCTACACATACTTGTGCGATGTTAGAACATAAAGCACCTATATCGAACAAAATATTATAGGTATTCTGAGAATTTTTTTTCCTCATATCTATCAGGCCTCCTTGGTTTTTGTTCGTTCAGTTTTCGGGGTGAAGTATAGGCTTTGGTCTACGGTGTTCCCGTCTATTCAAGTAAACATCTATTTAAGTATATCATTGTCCTTTCCATTGGGACATTATGTTCCTTGCTATAGTCTCTTATCACCTCGTTTACCGTATCCTTTTGCAAGTATCGCACTGTTATGCTTTTACCAATAGCATTTTGTGGTTAGGTCTACATCAACCTATCTTTTGATATTGATATATCGATAATTAAATCTTATCGTAGAGATCATCATGTCTCTATCACTATCATTCATTCCTAATCCGGTATGAATGATTCAACTTTTTTACTTTATCTATCTTAGGAATATATTTCTCATATATTTTACTTTAACTCTTTTCAAGGAAATTTTTATTTATCAAGTCATATTTCTCGAAGCTTATATTATGTCGTGGGCTATCTTATAATTGTATAGCTCATGGTTTCTTCAAATTATTCCCGACTTTTGTCCTTTTCTTGAACATGGTCTCGAAAGTAATATTACTTCGTTATACTTGATTTTCACACTCGGGTTAGAACCGTCATTATTGTCGTATGGCTTGGTGAGGTAGTACATTCAGACACCATGACTTAAATTCAAGCATCTTATTACCATGTCTTGGCTTTGGAGATATTTTCTCCATACTTGATTTACAACTAGGGCTATCCTAGTCGTTCACACAATCTCAAGGATTATGATTCCTCAATCTCATTATCGTTTGTTTAGCCAAGTCTCAATTATTTGGAATCGATTATGCTCAAGCATAATCTCATTGATTGAGGTATAAGGCGAGAGATTTATTTTCTGAGATGCTATCATTCATTTATATATATATTCTTTGAAAATAATATCTTGCATGCATCTTCATTCTTTTAAACATGTCCAACCTACTAAGGAGGTTTTAAGGACCAACAACTATCTTAAAGATAAGTTGTAATCTCTCTCTCGTTATGACATAATGAGGGGAAATTTTATCCCACGGATATCATATATTTTTCTTTACTTTTACTCTTGCATTCAATGCTAAAGAGTATTTTATTCATAACTTTATTATCATAAGTACTTGGTAAGCCCATCAGGGGTCATTGCATCGATGTGCATCATAGGGAAAATATCTCGTCTCATCGAGATTTTCTTTACATCATAATTTATTGATGTCTACTTCTTTACTGATCTGAAACTTTTAGGTGACTGAGATAAGTCAACCTATATCATGCCTGATATTTATCGCTTTATTAATTCGCACTTAGGTGACACGGTAAGTCAAAATTCATCAAACTTGATGGTTTCAAGAATCGAGGAGAATTTATCACGATTACTTACAAGAGGTACTGCCTCACAAATCCAAATAACAACTTTTAATGATTGAATCAATATCCTCTTTGGACTGAATAATTGAGATCTAGGATCCGAAGACCAGAATGACGACTACTGAGATTTCTTTGGTCATATGGGTGGCGGACCGTCACAATTATTTTCTCGATCACAAGGCTTGGTTTCAAGGAACACTTTATAAAGTTTCGAGGTTGTAACCTCTTTCGAAAAAGTGAGAAACTCAAATGATTTCTCAATTGGAACTAGGTCGTAGAGTTAAACTCAATAGCGAAATTGGGTAATGAATATACTTTGAAACCTTATATACTCGTAATAAGTCATCAACAAAGGTTCTCATGTACGTCATGGCTATACTTGTATTACTGGAAATCTTACCTTCTAGCACATTCTAAGACTCTTATCATACTATAAGGTTATGATTCTATATAACCCACAAACTAACTTTCAACAGACTCTCATGAATTACGGAGAAGGAAACAGGGTTCAGTCCTTCATAACAAATGAATTTCAGTGTGTTAGGAGTACGCAGCGAAAACCGTGCATAAATCGGAGTTCACGAAGGAGAGCGGGTCAAGACGAAATCACCGCAGTGCAGGAAAAATTCCCGCGCTCTCGCGCCGAGATTGTAGGCGATGCCGACGCCGAGGTCGTGCGCCATTGCCGATGCCGAGGTAGTACGGGCTACTAAGGTCGACACGTCAAAGTTGATGTTATAAATTCCGAAGTTAAAATCGACGATCGCACATGCCGAGGTCAAGTCGAGTCGACATGCAAAGTCGAAGGCAGTCGCACATGCAAGTCGAAGATGAATCCACATGCCAAGTCGAAGGCAGTCGCACATGCCAGTCGAAGGCAGTCGCACATGCCAAGTCGGTCAGTCGCACATGCCGAGGTCAAGTCGAGGTCGCATGCCGAGGTCAAAATTGAATCGTTTTCACATTCGTCTTTTGCCTTGAGCTCGAGGTTATCGTTACTTTCGTTCTTCATATCATTCTTTTGTTCTTGTAAGGGAATGAAGTTCGTACTTCTATGTTCTTTTGCAATACATGATCATGCTTCTTATATCGTCTATGTTTTTCTTGAGATGACATATCATTTGTCATAATAAATCTTGAGATTTGAAACTAAAGTTTCAAATAATTAAAACATAGTTCATTTATATATGCACATTTCTTTGAATTTCGAAGAATTCATCATTCCAACTTTGGCCATTTACGTTCATTTCAAGCATATTCATTCATTATACATAATCTTGAAACTTGAATGGATTTGGTTATGAAAACTTGAAAGTTTCATTCAATTTCATAACATGCTTATTGAATGCATGTATTACTTGAATTTTGAAAATTCAACATTTCATTATTGGCACTTTATGCCCATTATCAATCATAGGCATTCATTCTTAACTTTGATCACTTTACATAACTTTCATTCTCAACATTATTCATAACTTCCATTTCATATCATTCATCTTTCATTTCTTTTGAAAAATCATCTCGATCCTTTTTATCTTTCAACTTTTCATTTCAAAATTTTGAAAAGGAAACATTTACCTCATTTCGGTTGAGCTTGATGTGATGGAGTGTTGAGCATTGTCAGCTGACCTTTAGAAGTCTAGTGACTCAATCTAGACTTAACCTTAAAGGAGATTTTGGGTTCAAAGAACGAAGCGCCCGATACCACTCATGTAACCCCTAAATCCTAAGTACGATTTAGCGAGGATTATTACTCTAAGCAGGGATGAATAAACAATGAGACCATTTAACATTAAATTGTGATACATATATCAGTATGTTTTGGACCTTACTACATAACTTATGTTCTTGCGGTGGAAAACATGTGATATGTACATATGACGATGTACTATCAGGTATAACTTTCGGCGACAACCTTCCTATTGCTCAACTTTGCTCCATCGCATCATCTGACTCAATCGCACATTTAAAACAAATATGCGGTGAGTACAAATAATGCACTCGGTGGACTTATGCGAAAATATTTTATCATCTTTTAATTACTCGCCCATCATGGTAAGACACGAGGGTTTTGATTAAAAGGCTTGAGCTTACTAAACTTTTCATCATTTTCATAAACATTCGTCTGTGAGACATTTTCCTTGTATGTATGATCCATATCCCTTCATTTCATCATAACATTAACATTTACGCCGTAGAAGGAGGCCTCACTCTCGTGTTGTGACCGCCGTGAATTGTCCTTACATCACTGATCACCATTAGGTGTACACGTTAATCTGGCGGTATAAGCTTTCGGCATAGGATCCGATATCGATTTCATTCATAAGTTGAGGCGACCCAACAACATTCATTCATGGATATGATCATACATAAAACATAAATATTTTGGGCGGGTAATTTCATCATCATTTCATAATCATTTCTCAAAAGAAAGCATCATAAATAATTACTTTTCATTTCAAGACAAGATCATAAATAGAGCATTTTATCCTCGAGGATAAGAAAAAAGCCCACAGATGCACGTAAGCTTTCTTAATTCGTTTTCCTTCTATGTCGTGATCGCATCCAGTATCTCACCTTTACGTAAAAGCGATTTTAGTATGTCTCATCGCGTTTTGAGATTTTTAAAGTTTAAAATAAACTTTGATAACTTATACTAATATAATTTGAATTCCTTAACGAATTGATACGCCGTTCAATCACGTATCTTAACTAAACATTTCTCGTGCTTGATAGAGGCGAGATATGTTCAACTATTTCATTTTAACCTTTTAGGTTAAGCGTCAACGATCTACACGTTTTTCGATACAAGGATTTCAATTATGAAATCTTTTCTCACCAATGAGATTTCCTTATATAATTAATCGTTTCACACGTATTAGCGTATTTATCGAACGTATTTCATACGTTAATTTCAAAAGTCAACAATTTTGACTTTTCTTTATTAATTTCTTTAATAATTCATATTTTAATATCTAAATTCAATATAAATCGATTTTCAATCGATTTCTTTTCATAAAGCCCTAATTCTCGATTTTTCACGCAAATCGATAAACTTTATTAATATTTTTCTTAAATATTAATTAACTTATTCATTAAACATTATTTTTCATTTCTAACGTTATTTAATATAACGTTTCGCCATAAACATAGTATTCTATGTTTATAAAATTTCATAATTTCTTAATATGTCTAAAATAATTTGTAGACATATAATGTATTATTTTTCTTGATATTAAGGATTTAAAATCCTTAATATATATATATATGCTCTCGGCCTTCATGCTTAAATTTTCAAACTTCTTCTAAAAATTCTTCTGAAATCATATAGTGTACTATTTTATCATAGTATCACTAATATGTATTAACATTAACTATAGAAAATTTTGGACATTACTTATTTGATCTCATAGGTCGGCTATTATCATCAAATTGTCCAAATAATTTTCTAAAATTCTAGTTAATGTATCTACAAGGCCCCAACATTAATCTATAACATAATTATAGTATATAGTCCAACATTTTCAATTTCTACATCAGGAATCAATGTTCAAGGCTCGGTTTCTACACATTATATACTAAACATTTTATAAAACTCCAACAAAAATACACTATGCTTATATACTATAGCATAGCAACATTACATCATTACATTCATTAAAACAACTTAATCATGCCTAAATCAAGTCTTGAAGCTCTCGAAACTTTCCGAGAACATGCACATATATTTTCTTACAAATCTAGTAAATTCACATATCACTAAATCAATACCCTAGATCAATAATATGCTATAATATTACTTAAATAAAAATTGTGCACCAACTTATAATTTCCTCAAATTTTCGGCCATTAACAATTCAATAGCATATGATGTTTAAAAATTCTCAAATATTCACTATGAACTCCTTAGCTTATATATAACATTAATCCATCATAAATTCAACTCTAGAAATTTTCGATTATATTCTAAGATTTCATAACATGTTCAAATTAAATTTTAAACATGGTATATGCATCTATAACATCATACTACACATTATTAATTAACAACTATCATGCTTAGCATAATTTCTTAATCAAGAACCATGCTTGAAACATAAGATCAAACCATTAGAAAATTAAAATCTTAATGTATAATCGAAGCTCGTTCGATTTCTAACCTTTTTAACGGTGTCGATTTTATGCGTTCAAGCTTTAGATCAAGCTTTTGCTAAGGAAATGATGAAGAACACTCAAGGTATTTTTAAAGGAAAAGCTCACGGCTCACTTGGTTTTGGAGAGAGAGGAAATGTTTTGATTTTTATGATACATATGACTTATGTAATAGGAATAAAACCTTATAACCTCTTTCACTCTCTCTCTCGGTTCTCACTTACAAAATAATTTGGAAGCCTTTTCAAAATATACTTTATGACTCACTAAGTATTACGTCATGAAAGTTAATGTCTCTTACACAAATTTTGAACAAAACAAATATTCTTTTGCCTTGGGATGTAAGAAGTCGTCGGCCCTCTTGAAAAACACACTACATTTTATAATTCATGTGATGACTCACTTTCCTTACATCATGATAGTAAGTATTTTCTTACACAAAGTTTTTGAACAAAACAATTGATTCTCTTCTTGATATCACCGTCGGTTCTTCCATGCAAGAGAAGGATTTTAATTAATTTTTTTTATTTTATTAATGGTATAAACAAATTTACACTCATCCACATGTAAAATACATCATCACAATAAGAGTTGTATGAGAACTTCCAACCTCAATTGTCCACCAAAATACACGGTTCCTATGCACTCAAGCCTTTCAATTGTTTCTTGCATTTATTATCTTGATAAGAGTGTAATTAATCCCACTTGTATCATTAAAACATAACTTAGCAATGCAACATAAAAATTCATACGTAACTTTGTTACTCACACACATAAGTCACGGCTATTTCATAGAGCAATAGGTACATATTTTATTTTCATGCTAATTATAGATATATAACATAATATATATCTTAGATGATAAATTATATCATAGGAAAATTTATTAGTATCATTTCATGTGTAAAAACCCTAATTTTCGAATTAGGGTTTTCGAAAATTTCAAATTTGCTCAATAATTAATCCTTAATGTTCTAGCATTATTTTAATGATAAATAATACTCTAATTACATAAAATAATCATATGAATTTAAATATTATAATTCCTTGATCATTAAACTCATTTTTCTATTCATCTCTAAACGTTGACGTTTGAAACGTCTCAAAACGTTCATTATCGACCCATCTCAAAAAGGTCGTAATAAAGTCGTAATCACTTTATTAAATCATTCCATTAATAATGAAATTTAATTCTAAGCTTCGTCACTTAGAAAATTTTACGAAATTCTAACTATCGATATTCAATCGACGTTAAAATACTACTGCCGAAACACTATATATATTTATTCCTTAATTCACAATTCTTAGTGAATATAAAATAGGAATTCATTATCTCGTAAATAATCGAAATCATTATTCGATATATTTCTAATTCAATTATTTAGTGAAACCCTAATTTACAATTTTAAATATCGTAATTAGGCATTTAATTCTTGAATATTAGAAATTGTCACACCCAACTTCTTAATCAAGAGATTAGGTGTGACTAATATTTCATGAACCATTAGGACTAACAACGATAGAAAGAATCCATAATGTGATATGACAAGAATATATGGAGGGTAAATAATAGATGACATCAAGGATATATAAATTTTATCAAAGTGAACAATTCGTTTCCATAAAGTCGAATGTGTAAAAGGAATAAACGGAAGGATAATCAACAACATTCGACTTTTGTCCAAAATGGGTTTCCACAATTACTTCAACAACAAAATGATCGTTCGGTCGAGTGTGGTGGCAGAAATGGCGGTTGAGTTATATGTATGAAGACATAATACTCAGGCGAGAAAAGTATAACGATACGCATAGTTTTCCCATTTATCAACGAGGCAACAAGACATGCAACGTTGTTTCAAGACAACTTTAAAACAACGTAGAACCAAAACAAGTTCGACTTCAACAATTTCAAATGTTCATAACCACAAATCCAACTAAATTCATCTCAACAACAAAAGAGATAAAGGAGTTAGACTTCAACTTTATTCACGAGACCAAAACTACCGGCCCAAACCACGATAATTCTAAACCACAAGAGATATTAATGAGTTCAACTCCATCAACAACCATCGACATTAAAGTAACTCGATCACAAGAGTCATTCATAACATATGAACATTTACGAGCAAAAACCACAGTGTTCCCTTCCAGCTCCATCTCCATAACCCAACCTCAACCTGCATGTTTAGAAATACATGCGGGGCGTGAGTACATAAAGCACTCAGTGGACACATGCCTAAACCATTTAAAACTTTGCTCTTAGAGCTATAGGATTGACTTGCCGTAACTTTGCAATACACAAGGGTTTTAGTGAAAAACCTGTGCATGCTTTTCGTAATAAACACTTACTTGCTTTCATTTTCATAGTATTAAAACAAATGCACATGCATGATCTTTGTCTACATACATCTTTCTCTTCCCATATCCACGTACTTTCTTTATGTTGAGAAGTAGGCCACCTTCTCAAACACACCTTGACCCGAAGGTCCATACCCGACGTCGGTACATACTTTCTTTCATTCTTTCTTTTTTTTCTTTCTTTCTTTCTTTTCTTTTTCCGTGGATAGGTAATGCATCATACTCATGTTCAAACATTCGGCAAGTCAATAATTTTGAATGTCATGCAACATATAATGAAATAATATAATTTAGCACGTGCTATAGTTTATTAGAAAGCCCACCTGTTGATTTACTCGGTAAGCTTAATAAACTTCCTTCTTCTTCTTCTTCTTCTTCTTCTTCTTCTTCTTCTTCTTCTTCTTCTTCTTCTTCTTCTTCTTCTTCTTCTTCTTCTTTAACCGCCTTCCCTTTTCTCGATGTACCTTGGATTATTTGATAACATCAGTACTTATATATAGGGCATTTCTTATCTATTAAATACATGTGAATTCTTCTTATTCATTCTTTTTCTTTTCTTATGTTTTGCTTAGAAATTTTTGTTTAAACTTTTACCTATAAGAAATTTAAATCTTTCGGTCATTGCATCCTTCTATTCTTTAAACTTTCTTCACCTTTTATCTTAATTGACTCTCACGAGTCTACTTTGGTATCAAAGGAACGATTGACACTTTAGTGAACTCAATTCACGTTCTTTTCTTTATTTAAAACTTTATTTTCTTCTATTAAGTTATTTATGCACGACTTTCCAATTAATCGCCTAACTTAGACTTTTCATTACCATTTAAGTAATAGGCCATCAACATACTTGAAATAGCATTTATCTTACTACTAGCATACCTTAGGTTTATAAATCATTTCTAATCAATTAAGATCACATAACATAATTTATTTAAAACATGAATTCATTCCAACATAAATATGTACATAAGCTTTAGCTTTTCACATTCTTAGTTCTAAAATTCTTAATTAAGCTTCATTAGTCCTTATTTACATAATAGGTTCATAATCCATAAGATTTATAAAGAATAACATTAAACTTTAATTTCCCCTTTTTCTTTGAAATTTTCGAAAACTTTGCTAATATACATAAATTATTTTTCTCTTCAACTTTCTTTCAAATTCTCATTTATTTATCATATATTAACTTTAAACAATAATAACAATAGCATATATCAACTTTAGCATAAACATGTCAATTAAACATATAAACTAAAGTTTTCCAGTTTCAACATATTAACTTAGAAAATTCTAATTAATTCACATAATGCTTAAATCATCATATTAAACTCATATATCAAGTTAATTGAAGAAAGTAAAATCAACATATCACTTCTCAAATTTTCAAAATTTTCGAAAATATTCATATATATTATAAATTTATTTTTGTTAAATTTTCTTTCAAATTACTTCCTTAAACATACTTTAGGCACATAATCACAACAAATTTCTAACATAATACCAATATATCATCACTTTAACACAAAGTTCATGAACTAGGGTTTTTAAGTTCTAGCTTAAATCTTACAATTAAACCATCAATATTCTATCATTTCTACACTAATTCACTAATATCACCTTTTAATATCAATATTCATCACATAGCACATAATCCTTCAACCCAACATCATCAACATTTTCACATGTTTACAACAATAATCAAGCTTAAAGATTAAAGAAAAGTTAGGATTATACCTTCTTTCAACTTGAAATCAAACTTGAAAGTAGAAAATATGGAAGAAATAGCTTGATGAATTTTTTTTTTATCCAAGTGTGTGTGTGTCATGAGTTTACGGAGAAATGGGTGGATTTTGGAAGACTTTCAATAGTAAGGAGGTGTGTTTATATATATTAAATTCTATTTTATTTTTAATTAAATTTTATTACATGATTATTCATCCTTTCTAATTAAATACATGCTTAGTCATATATTCTAGAATTCACCTTATTTAATGCATTCACACTACACTTTATCCTTAATAATAATAATAATAATATCAATATATATATATATATTATCTAATACAATTATTTATATATATATATATATATATATATTTACTCTTTCTTGTTTTTCTTTACTTAAGTAAGAAAATTTAATAACATACTAATCTTATATCCATATAATTCATTATTACAACATAACATGAAAATATAACACACATAATAACATAACTTTATATTTTCGATAGTCATAGCCATTTATTTGATTATTAAGATCAAATAATCAATCTACATAATACTTTAAATCTCTAAACACAATCTTTTATTCAAAATTTTAGAATTCGTTTATCGATCACATTTTATTTTACTAAGTGAAATTATATAATTTAGATCTTAAGCATATCTTTTTTCTTTCTTATTAAGGATGCAATGCCCTGTTTAATCTTAATCATCGATTAATTACTAATTAAAAGTTGGGGATATTACGAAATATGAGGCAAAATTTTGCAGGATTCTTCATAGATTACTCTCACTCAAGATTGGAGAATAGGCATCCAGGATACAGTTTAGAAGATCAAAGCTGGAGTCGAAATTGATCTCTCGTCCTTAAATTCATAGGTAAACACGAGAAAACATCTATGTATTGCAATTAATTTTATAGGAGCATGCTAGGAATATAATCAATGTATGGTGAATTAAATATCCAAAATAGATCATCAGGAGCACGGGTAAACTAAGATTTTCCTTCACTAGATCCAACATCTAAAGGTCATTCAAAATGCTGAGCACTCAAGTATTCAAAGTTCTTATCTCCAAATCATCCAAACAACGCATTTCGAAGAAGAGAATCTGCATTGTTATTAGTAAACCCTAAGAGCTCTAATATATTTACTTGCTCGGGATTTCAGCATACATTTTCTTAGAGTCTATGCATTAAACTTGTACTATCTTATGCATAGAACAGATTGAGTTGTTGCTTGTAACAACTTAATTCTAAGTTGAAAAACCTCCATCTACCAAACAGTTGTAAAAGTAGAAGTAGAAGTTGGGCAAGCAAGCAAAAAAATGTTAATTGCTGAAAGCTTGGTTGTAATATCCCGAAGAATTAAAGACCTAATTGCGTTAATTAAATTTCATAAATTAGGGTTTCGTTGTGATATTTGAATAAATAAATTATCGAATACTGATTTCAATTAATTATGAGATAATGAATTCCTATATCATATTCACTGATGATTGTGAATTAAGGAATATAATTATACAAAGTATTTCGGCAGTAATATTTTAACGTCGATTGAATATCGATAGTTAAAATTTCGTAAAATATTCTAAGTGTCGAAGCTTAGAATTAAATTCCCTTATTAATGGAATAATTTAATAAAGTGATTACGACTTTATTACGACCATTTTGAGATGGGTCGATTATGAACGTTTTGAGACGTTTTGAACGTCAACGTTTAGAGACGATTAGAAAATCGAGTTTAATGATCAAGGAATTATAATATTTAAATTCCTATGATTATTTTATGCAATTAGAGTATTATTTAGCATTAAAACAATGCTAGAGAATTAAGGAATAATTATGGGGTAAAAGTTGTAATTTTCGAAAACCCTAAAATCGAAAATTAGGGTTTTCACCTATAAATCATTCTAATTATTTTTCCTATGATATAATTTATCATCTAAGACATATATTATGTTATATATCTATAAATAGCAATAAAATCAAATGTTGGGCATTAAATTCCCAAAAGTCGTGAATACATAAGTGCTAAGCTTTAATGAATGAATTTTGTGAGCTTCAATTTGTGATGTATCAGTGGGAATTATTCACACTAACCAAGATCATTAAATGAGAAAGCAAGTGAAGTGTGTGTTAGCATGGGGAGCCGTGAATATTGACTCAAATGGAGGTTGGAAGATAAATTGAAACACCTCTTGATGATGTACTACATATGGTAGAGTGTAGATATTATTTATATCTTAGCATGAGATAAAATAAATTAAAACTCCTCCCTTGTGCATGTAATGACCGACGGCTATGTAGAAAATGGTAGGATTTTCAATTGTTTCATTCAATGTATTACGTACATGGTATTTACTTTGTGTAAGAAGATGACATAATATATGAATGAGTAATTAACTAAAAATCTTGAAAATGTTGTGTGTTTGTGTGAGAGAGCCGATGGCTCTTGTTGATCCAAAGTAGGATGCATTTTGTTTCTTTCAAAATTATGTAAGTGTATTAACTTTGTGTAAGTATTGATGTATTGTTAGTATGTCATCAATTAAAAAGGCTTACATCTTGTGTGTGAGTGAGATGACCGAGAGAGAGATGTAGGAATAGGCTATGTATTTATTCATTTTACTTAAGTCATTGCATCAAAACAATACAAGGCAAATCACTTCTCTTTCCTAAACCAAACTACCAAGAGCATTTTGAAAAGAAAAGCCTTAAGTGTTCTTCATTTGTTAACCCAAAAGCTTGCTACAAAATCCTTTACACAACAAATCAAAGCCGGTAAAGAGGTTAGGAATCGAACAAGCTTCGTTTATACGTTAAGATTTTTGATTTCTAACCGTTAGATTTAAATATATATGCTTAGATTCTTATGTGAAAAATAGGATAAATCATGTTAGCATGCTAAGTTGTTTACTAATTATGTTTAGTATGTTATGTATAAGCATATGTATTGTTTAAATTTAAACCTAAGCATGTTAAAATATTTTTTAGTGATGACCGAAAATTTTATAATTAAATGTGGTGATGGATTAATGTTATATATTAGCAAGGGAACTCATAGTGATTATTTGAGAATTTTTAGAAATTGTATGCTATAGTTTTTATAATTACCGAAAATCCTTAGAAATTATATGTTGGTGTATAAATTTTATTTAAGTGATATTATAGCATATTATTGATCTAGAGCATTGATTTAGTGATATGTGAATTTATTGGAAATTTTGGAAATTATATGTTCATATATTCAAAACAATTCTAGAACTACATAGAGTGGATATATGATATGTGAGTTGATATTGATAAATATTATAATGTATTAATGATATAGAATGATGTTTAGGCCTTGTGTAATTTTATTAGAATTTTAGAAAATTATTTGGTTATATTTTGAAAAAAAATCGAGAGCTTTAAGAATGGGATAGGTGATGCCCAAATTTTATATAGCTAATGTTTATACATATTAATGATCCTATGATAATATAGAGTCTTGTATGAATTTAGAGGAATTTTGGAAAAGTTTAAGAAATTTTAGCAAGAAGGCGTGTGTTATTCTAGAGGATTTAAAGGTTTTAAATCCTTTTATCAAGAAAATAATACATTATATGCTTAGAATATATTTTAGATTAATTAAGAATTTATGGGATTTTATAAACATAGTATACTATGTTTACGGCTAAACGTTATATTAAATAACGTTGGAAATGAAAAATAATGTATTATGTATAAGTTAATTCATATTAAAGAAAAATATTAATCAAGTTTATTGATTAGCGTGAAAAATCGAGAATTAGGGTTTTATGAAAAGGAATCGATTAAAATCGATTTATATAGAAATTAGTTATAAAATATGTGAAGAAAGGTCAAAACGTTGACTTAAGATTGAGCGTATGAAATACGTTGAGTAAATACACTAATCGTGTAAAATATATTAATTTTATAAGAATATCTCATTTGTGAAAGTTGATTTCATAATTGAAATCATTTTATCAAAAGAGCGTTAGTATCGTTGAACGTTTACCTAAATGGTTAATATGAGATCGTAAGATCATATTACGTCTCAATCAAAGCACGAGAAATATTTAGTTAAAATACGCGTTGAAACGACGTATTAAAATTAGTTAAGGGATGCGAGTTATTATTTTATAAGTTATCAAACTTTATTAAACTTTGATGTTCTCGAAAAACGTGACCGACGTACTAAAATAGTTTTTACGTAAATGTTGGACGTGGACGTGAGCAAGAGACGAGAAAAGGAACCATATTTTGATAATTGACGATCCAGGTGGTCTTTACTATACTAAAAAAGATAAAATGTTTACCAAATGATTTATTTACGATGCTTATTTGCAAGAAATAATAATGAAATGATTTATTTAATTAACTGCCCAAAATATTTATGTTTTATGTATATATCATATCAATGAAATGTTATGAATGTTGTTGGTTCGCTACCAACTTATGAATGAAATCGAATTCGGATCTATCTATGGAAGGCTATACAGCTAGGATTAGCGTGTACACTTAATGGTGATTTGAAATTTGTAAGGACAATGCGGCCGGTCGCGTGACGTAAAGGAGGCCTCTTCTACGGCGTTAATGGAAATGATATGAGGAAAGGAAGGGATATGGATCATACATACTGAGGAAAATATGTTTGGCCAGACAACTATTTATGAAATGATGAAAATGTTTCGTAAGTACAGGGTCTTTTCAAATAAAACCCTTGTATCTTACTATGATGGGGCAGTATAATTTAAATTGATCAAATGTTTTGGCATGAGTTCACTGAGTGCATTCTTGTACTCAGCCCTACATGTTTGTTTTTAAATGTTGAGCAGATGGTGAATGGAGCGTGTTGAGTAGTCAGGCTATTTTGATGATAAGATGTTAGAAACCTTGAATGCACATCGTCATATGTGTATTCACATGATTATCTGCTGCGATAGAATGTTATGTTGTGTTTTGATATTGATAGTTGAATCCATCCAGATTAGTGGATCTTTTGGTTAAAGAATTGTAACCCCTTTCTATATGTAAATTATGTGTGCCCTGTACATAAGGGTTGAAACTTCTTAGTTCACTTGATGTTTAATCCATAAGTCTTTGAGTAATTCTCTTTAATGTTCTGTAATTACTGTTCCAAGTTCCAGTCCTCGTTAATCCGTCCTTAGGATTAGAGGGCCGTTACATTGGTTTTCTTGCATCTGTAAGCAAGAATGTTAGGTCAATTGCAAGTGAGCAATCAGTGGTTTTCTTATACCTGTAAGCGACACTTGTAAACAAAGGAAGATACGACAAGTAAGTCGGGTTATTAATAAAGTGAACTTTTGTATCTATGTTTTCTCTTGCGGGTAAGCAAGACTATCTCAAGTGGTGGATTAATTGATTTATCAGTCCATGGACGTATGAGCTAATCTCTCGAACCACGTAAAAACTAAGTGTGTTTTTACTTTTAGTACTTTACATTCATGTTGTTGAATTGAATATCACCCAACACAACATAACTTTTCAAAACCCTCCATCGAGAAGCACTTTGCTACTAAGAGAAAACTAATCTTGACTAAGCGAATATATTACTAAGTACATTTTCGGTATTAGTTTTCAATAAAGTCAGTAACCACCACCACTTCGCGTGCACATTAGTTATCAATTCAAGTGATCGATTAGTCGCTATAGCGGTCGGTGGGATTGCTAAGCGATTCACGCAAAGATCAAGACTCCAATTTGAGCGATTAATGATCGATATCGATCTTGACTAGTATCAATATCCGACACATACTGACTTTAGTAGGACTTCAAGTCTTGATTAAAGAAAAAGTTTTTATTTGCATGGCGATGTATTCCCCTCTCCACCAATATGACCCTCAAGGAACCATTACCAGTCCAGCTTATTAAACCATAAGGCAAGAATTAGACATGAGTTATTTTCTAGAGTAAATAATTAGATTAATTTGGATAAAACAATAATAGTCACACAAATTCATTTTATTTCATTATGTTTGACATCTAAGGTAGGTGTGAATTCAATTTTGGATATTCGATTACTTTCTTAATCGAACCGAATCGATGGAGATCATCGACCAAATAATCAATTCCATCGGTTTCGGTTTGGTATTCGATTGAGATATTTTAAATTATCGATAATCAAATATATATATATATATATATATATATATATATATATTTAATTTTATAATCATTAAAATATATAATTACTTAGTAAAATTAAAAGATCTTTTTAAAAAGAAATCGGTTATGTGATTAACCAAAAAACTGATGGGTTGAATCGATCAATTTTTTGATTAATCGAATAACTGATTAGTTCTGTATTTGATTATGTTCTTACTTATTTCGATTGTTTTCATATTTTCTATTGTATGTTCATCTGCACTTTTTTGAGCTTTACAATTTTTTTAATAATTTAAGCTTATTTTAATAATTTTTATGTAAAAGTATTATATTGTGATAAAAAAATAAAATAAGGTAATAATATATATGTTATGATTGAGTGGTTGGGGTGATCAGGGATACATCATAAAAATAGATATAGTTGGATTAGAACAAATATTGGACATATAAAGAAAAAAATTAATTAAATATTAAAAAATTGATTGATTGAATTGTTTGGATGGTGAAGGATAAACATAGTCTAAATCTTGAAAATCCGTATATTAAATTGGTGGGGATAATTATCAACATTTTCAACTGCGTGGTGACGCACTTGCCTTAGCCACCGGTCTCCGCTGCCTTCATTTCTCAATAAAATAAGTTCGCCAAAAACTGTTTTTATCATTTCCTTACATTCTCACTTGTCATTCCATTTCCTTTTCCCTATTGACCAAACGAGCCTTTACCAACTCACGCTTGGGTTTACCGGCGCAGATTCGAAAGAGGGCGAGAAATTGCTGGACTCCATTCGCCCGCAGCTCAAGGTCTCAATTTCCTTTTCTTTTTTCTTTCTTTTGTGTTTTCCATATATATAAAGTCCAGCCCTTTTGATCTTGGGATTTGAGAAAAAGATTGAGGAGTTGTGGGGTTTTTTGAGGGTTCCTTGGTTTTGTAGTCCTAAGAAGGAAATTTGTGATTTTGTTTGTCTTTGGTGAAACAATCAAGATTCTGGAGTTCAGCAGATAGATTCAGGAGTTATCTGTCTTGCGACTGCTTCTTGGGTAGAGGTCTGACGAGAAGATCTAGGGTTTCTCTTTTTTGGTGGAAGAATCGAGATTTTGGCGTTGACTCTTTGCGGCGTGATTTTGTTTAAATTCGTGCGTTTTGTGGATTTTTGGAGCGGTGATTGAGGATTTGGGATGATTTGATAACTGAAATTGGGGTGTTTTGTTGAAGAAGAAGTAGCTAGGTTTTTGCTGGGAAAAGTGGAGTTCAGTGGATTTTCAGAGTGGTGATTGAGGTTTTGGGATGATTTGATTACTGAAATTGGGGATTTTTAATTGAAGAAGAAGTAGCTGCTAGGTTTTTGCTAGGCAAAGTTGGGGATTTTAATCTTGGAAAATGGATCCAAATCAGCCACCTACGAATAGGCAAACGGATCATTTGGGTGTGAACAAGATGGGGAAAAACATCAAGAAAAGCCCCTTGCATCAGCCCAATTTAGCGAGTGCCGCTGGCAGGCAGCAGCCTCAACCCCAAGTCTACAACATCAACAAGAACGATTTCCGTGATATAGTTCAGCAGCTTACCGGCTCACCATTACGTGACCCGCCTCCTAGGCCTCCCAGACCCACCCCAAACCCCCCAATAACCGGTTACAGAGAGTCCGTCCCCCGCCTTTGGCTTCGACCGGTAGGCCTCAGCTCCCCATGAATCCCCATGTTCCAATGCGAATGCCTGCACAAGGTCCGATGCCTTTCCCAAATAACCTAGGAAGACCTCCACCTCCGGCTCAGTATGATCATCATTCCCCAACTTATTGCTACCTTCCCTCCTCCCGATGTATGGGAAACACTGCCGAGTCTCCTATTTCTGCCTACATGCGGTACCTTCAAAACTCGATCATAGATTCAGGTCCCGACAGCCCCACCCTTTCCCACAAGGTCATATGCAGCATCAAAGTCCTCAAAATCTACCACAGTCTCATCCATTTCCCAACTCAGCCATGCCTCCGAGAGGAAATGGACCCACGAATCTCCATCTCCTCGTTTCAATGGTCCTCCGCCCTTCTTGCATCCCCTCGTATGAATGGGCCAATGCCCCACTCCCTTCGCCTAGGGCAAGCGGCCCTCCGCCCTTTACCGTCTCCAACTTCTCAGTTCCTCTTACCTTCCCTACTGGCTTCTTGAACTTGTTATCTCCCAGATCACCTTATCCGTTGCTGTCTCCAGGGTTTGAGTATCCCCGATTTCACCCAATTTCTCTTTCTCTTCTATGGGCCAGTTGGGATTTTAGGCCCTGGACCTCATCCACCTCCCTCCCTGGTTACGGATTCCTTTGTCTCCCTCAGGGTTCTTCCCTGTACCCAGTCCAAGATGGAGGAACCAATAATGGTTTAGTCGAGCGCAAGCTACAAGTTAGATCACTTTCATGGTTGGTATTTGCCATGAGTTTCTTCAAGTTGGTTCAAATTTCCGTTTCAGTGCTTCTTCTCCTTCAGCGATTGTGATGTAAAACTGCAATACAAGACTTAATCTTGAAAATGTTTGTCTTTGTACTTTTCCTTTTCTTTTTCGTTTACGTATTTATTTGTTTACACAGCTTTGTCTTCTTCATATGCAAACTATGTAACAGCTACTGGGCTGGATTCTTTAAAACTCTAGTGTTTAGATGATGTAGTAGAGATTTCAAAGCCGACTCTAGTGTTTAGATGAAGCTGTAGCATGTAAGCAGGTAGTGTTGTAGAATTTGCAGAATTATGTAGGTTCCCCTGTAAACTTTATATGTTCAATTACCTTTATCATTTTCCCTAAGTATAATCTTTTGCTAAAGTAATCATCTAGCATAAGTGGGTGATTAAATTTGCTAAAGCATGTTCTTGCTGATTTTTGAATGTACCCTTTTATGGAGATAAATCAACTCTAGCTTTGTCTATTGAAAAATATGTGCTAATAGTAATAGTTATTCAAAACAGTTAGGCAGAGAGACAAGTGTGTTTCCGTGTTTGAATTTTCATGTTTTGTGTTACAATCCGGATATAATGTTTGCCCTAAAATGCACACTTTTATTTATAGTTTATGCTTTGTCGTTACAGTGCCTAACTGGTTTCCTAATATAGTAATTATAGGAGTTCCCTTTTTATGTCGTGTGGGTTTCTAATAATAGTGTTGTTTGTGAAGATTGTGGTCAAATTTTAGACTGGTTCAGCGTTGTCTGTTTTCAGATATACGTGGTGGAAAAGTTCAGCTACTGACACCACTTCTATATATATCTTTCTAGCTCCGTGCCCTTTTCTTTTCTCTTGCTTGTTTCTTTGTTAAGGTTATTTGCTAAACAATATACAAATTTTGGTTCTCAACATATTTCATAAATTGTTATAATGATAATATTATTTTCAATTTTACTAAAACAGGTAAGTTCAATTTTTTCAATGCCTGAAAAATTATGTGACATGATTTGTTGCGTCTTGGTAGAAATTTGATGTGCGTTCGTCATGTATCACTAGCGGAAATTACGTTACATGAGTATTATGCAACAATTAGTATAACATATTGAATATCAAAATTGGATCAATATTTTTGAATATTTTAGCGATTAATTCTTTTTCTGTTTATACACAAACACTACTGCTTCAGTGTAGAACGCAAAAAGTCGAAATATATACATATATATATATACACACACACGTAATTTAGACATTCATCACCCATAAAAATGAAGCCTCTCATAAACAAATCTTTTTAATGTAAAGCCTAATAGTGCAATACCTTTAATTTCGGTCGAGTTAGGCTGCAAAGTGGACTCAACAGTCAATGAGGTAACATAGTCTAAGAACGGAAATAGAGCAAACAATGAAATTTCGGGGTTGGACATTGAAAAATGCGATTTCATATCATTTTCCTTTATTGACAAAAATCTGCTTATTTAACTAGAAAATGAGAGGGACAGAAGAATGGAAAAAGAATTAAGACAAAGACTTGGATGCAGAACCATTCACTAGAGGTAAATACGGATTAATTAAAATTCATTAAGTCATAATTAGAATTTAATAATATCATGCCATATCCGGGATTCCAGCTTTAAAATGTTTTTAGATGCGAGTCAGCAAGAGAAGACAAAAAGCGAGAGGTAAAGATTTTCTTGTCTTGTTTATTTGAACAATACCAAGTTTTCCGAAAAAGGAACATGAAATATATGCAAGAATAAAATCGCAACGTCGGATATTATTCTATTATGTTTTAAAAATGGAATCTAATGAAAAATACGCAAAAAGTCTACGAAACATATTCTCATAAAACTTGTGAAAAGTTGCATATATTGGAAAGGCCGTCCTCAGGGGGAAAAAAAACCTTGGTGAGAAAATAAAAATAGTCCATTTATTCACAATCATAAAAACTCAATATAACACTCATATATAAAAATCTTTAATTATAAAAAGTCACTTCTATTTTTTTACTTATAAAGTCATTACAATATCAATTATTTCCTTTCAATTTTTTCTTATGATATCAACAATCTCAAATGTTGAGTTATGGAGTCTAAAGCATTGCAAATATGGTGCTTGTGACGATCCAACATGGCAGTGAGTTGTTGCTTGTCTGAAGTAAAAACATCAAGTGAAAGTCTAGATTCAGCTATGTCCCGTTTGCACTAATCCTTCAACCTAAAAATATTTAAAAATATTCGAGTTGAGTACTAATGTACATAGTGAACAATTCATTTGCTGAAACATTACTTAAAGCAACTTATTCAATAGACAGCTTAGAAAGTTTCAAAGTTATAAAATACTAATGAGCATGGAAAACATTTTATCACATCTCTACTTTACTCGATGTGACCCCAAACCTTCTAGTCATCGACGAGTCCATATTCTCCTTTGTTTTGACCTCAGGACGCACCCAAGCAGGCCAAGCATATGACAGAATGCTTTGGAACACATCTAGCCAACCATCTTTATACTGGGCAGAGCCAGGCCCCAAGGGTTGGCGGGCAAAAAATTAGAATAATTCAAATAATTTTAAATAAAATTATATTTTAAAATATGTTTACAAATTACAATAATTTCCTACGATTACTTATATTCTAAAACGATGTAATATCAACTCATTATCAATTGTATCAAAAAATTCTTTCTCAATATAAGTCCAAACAATCATTCAACCAAGGATCTCTCATTCAATTTTAAAGTCAATTTTCCACGATTTTCATGACAAAAAATATTTTTCCATAGTTGTAGTTGTCACAGATAAAACAAATGCAAGTTTGATAAACTTATACACCCATGAATATACAATAACTCATTTTGTCTTCACTAATTATCTCGCAAGACTTTCTATCCCTTTGAAATTGGTATTCACACATTCGTAAAATAATTTTGAAATTGGTTATCTAGAGTCATTATCTCAACCGAAGAAAAGTAAATTAATTAGATAAAAATTTACAAAACACAAACAATTTCTTCTTATTAAAAGTAGCATATATATTATTTGGACTAAAACTTCCACGTGAAGAAATTCAGGCGTTTGACAAATATGATTTTTAATCTAATATTATATAAATGCTTCATTGTTTGTTAATTAAATTATTTGAAAATCCTCATAGTGTAAAAAAACTTTTTCTATAGTTACAACTGTTACAGGTAAAACAAGTGCAAATTTAATAACCTTATACATCAATGAATATACGATATCTCTTTTTGTCTTCAACAATTAATCAATCTATATATAGTTTTATCTTTGTCATTATTTCTTTAAATTTTTAGTGGGGTAAGAATTAAATATTTTAGTGGGGCAAGGAACCAGGGAACATGAAATATGTGCAAGAATAAAATCGCAACGTTGGATATTATTCTATTATGTTTTAAAAATGGAATCTCATGAAAAATACGCAAAAGTCTACGAAACATATTCTCAAAAACTTTGGGAAAAGTTGCATATTAGGGGAAAAATAACCTTGGTGCGAAATAATAAAAATAGTCCATTTATTCACAATCATAAAACTCAATATAATACTCACACACACACACACACACACATACACATATATATATATATATATATATATATATATATATATATCTTTAATTATAAAAGTCACTTCTAGTTTTTTTACTTATAAAGTCATTACAATATCAATTATTTCAATTTTTTCGAAAAAATCTTTTTTAATACGCAAAATTATAAAACCTTTCAATTTTTTCTTGTGATATCAACAAACTCAAATGTTAAGTTATGGAGTATGAAATCATTGCGAATTGTTGGATTTGTATATTAATAGCATAATGGTTGAACTTGTATACAATATTTTCGTTACCACTATTAAAATCTTATATCTGAATTGTTTACTTAATTGTACATGTTGTCTCATTATCTCATACAAAAGTTAGATCATATAGTGTGTAGAAGATCACATAATTCTGTATGATTGGTTAAGCTAGTTGAGATATAAAAAGGATCACAGCTGAGACAACTTGAGGACGAGTTGTCGGTATAGGCTATAGTATAGATAAGAAGTTACTTGACTTGGTTACTTGTCTATGCTGGTACGTCTTCACGTATTGATGGATCATAGTGAGATGGGTTCTTCTATCTAACTGTCGTGATGGACCTAGATCTCAGTAACTTTACGTTGATCTAAACCTCGATAAGGTTTTAGATGAGTATGAGTTACTGACCATCACTTTGACTTGTTATGGGTAAGGGTTACATGAGATAACCCAAGATTCTCTGCATCTTGGGTGGTGACAATGCTTGTATGTCATGCTAGTTACCTGTATCGAGTCACCGTATCAGTTAGGATGATGACGTCCCCTTAAGGAGCTCAAAAAGTTTATTGTACTAAACCTTGTCGGTTAAGTTAGCTCAAGTACAATAATAAGGTTGAGTGGTACTACTTAAAAAATTAAAGAGATTAATTATTTTAAGCAGTCAGAGTGTTATAAATAATTAATAGACGTGCAATATCTTGATAACGGGATTCGTAAGTGTAAGTACAAGCCCGACTCAACTTCGATAATAAAGGAGGTAAGTCAGCATTTATTCTCTAGTAGAATGAATAAATGTTGATGAATTAATTTATGTTTCTCAGCTGAATATATGATAATTAATTCATTTTATACCCATCTTTATTACTTGCATTTGATCCATGGGTTGGCCCATTGTAATATTCCAAAGAAACGAACGATCGATTACGGTAATTTAAACCCGTGAATTAGGGTTTTTCCGTATGTTATTCTTATAACATCGAATATTGTGACTTCGATTCAGTTCTATATTAACGAATTCCTTCTTATATTCACTAAGGATTGTGAATTAAGGGATTGAAATATTACAAAATGATTCGTCAATATATTTTAACGTCGATCGCGTATCGAACGTCTGTATTTTATGGAAATTTCTGAGCTGTGAAGCTTGGAATTAATTTCCATCTTAATTCCTTTGTTAAAAGGAATATATTTATAAAGTAAGTACGAGCTTACTACGACCATTTTGAGATGAGTCGATTTTGAACGTTTTAAGACGTTTTGAACGTCAACGTCTAGAGACGTTTCGAAAAATGAGTTTAATGCTCAGGAAATTATAATAATTAATTTCCTATTATTATTATTTTATATAATTACAGTATTTATAAATATTAAAATCGAATTTTAGCATTTAAAATTCGATTATTTTCAATAAATTTGAAAACCCTAATCTTATAAACTATGGTTTTTCACATGAAATGATACCATTAAATTATCCTATGGTATCTAAACTATATGTTATAATATATATGAGTATTATTAAGCTATAAAATCAATTTTTGGAGCATTAAAACTCGATATTGCATATATATAATTTTCGAAACCCAATTTTTAAAATTAGGGTTTCATATGCATAAATTAATGCAATTATTTTATCTTATGCTATTATTTATTATCTAAATCATATATTATGATATATATATATATGTATATTTTGATCGAATTGGGCATGAGTATCAATAATAGGTGTAATTTGTATTTTTATTCCTATTTTTCCAATTTTTGATCGGTAATTTCGAATTATTACCTAAGTGATGATTTAATTATTTTTATGACTTGTATTATATATCTATAATCATGTATGATATATATAATGTATTATGGTACAAAAATGAAATTAAATCAGCCCTAAAACCCCCCATGCGTCGATCTCTCTCCAACAAGCATGAGTTCCACCTATTGTTGGACCAATGCATGGCTTACCTTTTTATCTAGCCTAATCATCACTATAATCCTCATTATTTGCTGCAGATTTTCTCCCATTTGTTGGCTAAAAATCGAGAGTGAGAGAGAGAGATATAGGAGAGGGATCCTTCACATTCTTCTCCCACTTCATACTCCACACTCACATCAAACTCTCATCACTCTCAAAACACTCCATCCTCTCTCCTTTCAGCCAAGAAAAACCGAGAGCCCTCCCCCATTTTCGAAAGCTTGCTTCTTCCTCCATTCTTCATTTCTTCTCCCAAACCTTGATACCATATAGTGTTCTTGAGATCCTATACCATTCCAAGGTAAAACAAGGTACCATAGCTTCGACTCTCTCATCTCTTGTTCAAAAAAAATCGAGAGCATGCTTATATATATATGTGTGTGTGTTTCGAATGCTATATATATATTTGTGTATGTTTAAATGTTGCTATATATATATTTGTGTATGTTTAAATGTTCTATGAATGAGCTATGGATGAATGTTGTTCTTGATGATTTATTTCGAAAATATATGTGAATATATATGTTAGATGAGCATAGATGTTTGTACATTAAGTTATTGAAATGGATCTAGCATGTTTTCATGATTTTCGAACCATATGACTTGTTGAAATAATTTTTGAAAATTATTTAAAATGTACATAGGATGACCGATTACTTCTTGATTATTTTGGTGATGGATTATTGTTTATTATCATGTTTAGAGTCTATGGTTTTGATTTGAAAAATTTTAGAAAACCCTAGGTATTTTTATTAAAATACCGTGAGCCTTTTTAATATGTACCATGATGTATAATTTTATTTTAAGCTTGTGATGACATATTAATGCTTTAATGTATTGTTTATATGTTCTATGATTTATTTAGAATTTTTGGAAACCATATGTTTAATTTTTGAATAATACCGTGAGCATATATATACATTGAATGTTGGTGTATGATTTTTATTTTGATCATCCAATGACATATTAATACTTTAGTATATTATTTATGTGTTGTATGAAATTATTGGAATTTTGAAAATCAATTACCAAAATTAAATCAAATAAACCGAAGGCTTTGAGCCTAAGTATGGTGATGATTTAATTGGGTTTTGATGAATGTTTTAATGTTATAATATTGTATTATGGTGTATAAACATAGTGTATAATTATTAGAATTTTTGGAAATCAAATACCTAATTTAAATCAAAAAAACCGAGAGCACTATGTGCATAAGGTGATGATTTAATTGGTTTTTGATGATTAAATGATGTTATATTAATATACTATAGTATATAAGCATAGTATATAATTGTTGAAATTTTGAAAACCAAAACCAAAATAATCAAAAAAGCCGAGAGCTTACAAGCTCATATGGTGATGATTTCAATTGGTTTGGTTGATATTATGATGTTACAATGTTATAATATAATGTTTAATCATGTTATGATTTAATTAGAATTTTTAGAAATTGTTTGATAATTATTGGGTAATTATCTTGAAAATTACCGTGAATATTATATATCTATTGTTAAATGAATGGTTATGATGAACTATAGGTTATATTAATGATATATATTGATGTTGGGATATTATACTATGTGTATATCAATTTTGGGAATTTTTGAATAATTATTCCATATTATATGGAATTACCGAATTATATATATGTATATATACTAATAAATGGCAAACAATATCATATGGATTTTATAAATTCATATTCTGGACCATAGTGTATAATAATACACTATATTAATTTAGAAAATTTTTCAAAAGTCATTTAGTATTTTTAAATTAATTATCGAGATTTTCGATAATTAATAAGGATTTTAAAATCCTTTTTAATTCAGTTTATTAATAAAATATATGTCTAATTATATTCTGGACATATTTGAATTTTATAAAATTTTATAAACATAGATTACTATGTTTGAGACAAACGTTAGATTATTAACGTTTTAAAATAAAAAATACGCGTTTTTAATTGTAAAGAGGTTTATTAAATGCGAAATTGCTTATAAGTCCTTTGATTTACGTGAAAAATCAAGAAATGAGACTTTACGATTTTTAATCGATCGAAATTCGATTTATAAAATAAAATGGTAAGATCACTCATCGCGACTCCACAATCCTAAGTACGGATTAACAGGACTATAACTCTAGCAGGATAAAAATCTGAGGAGACTCTTTTAACAATAAAAGTAATACATATGTCATTTATGTTTTGGACTATATTACATAATTAGGGGTTCTTGCAGTGGAAAACATGTGATATGTACATATGACGATGTACTATCAAGGTATAAACATTTCAATGACAACATTCCTATTACTCAACACCGCTCCATCCATCATCTCGCTCAACCGCCCATTTAAAACAAACATGCGGTGAGTACAAGAATGCACTCGGTGGACTCATGCCAAAATATTTTATCATTTGAAGATTACATTGCCACATCATGGTAAGACCTGAGGGTTTTAGTTGAAAATGCCTTGTGCTTACTAAACATTTTATCGATTCATAAAGATCGTCGCTTTGGCGGGCATTTTACAGGTGTGTGTGATCCATATCCCTTATCATCATTCATCATAACATCATAGTCGAGCGTCGTGAAGGAGGCCTCCTCTACGACGCCGTGACCGACCGTGAATTGTCCTTACAAAGACACGGTCACCTTAGGTGTACACGTTAATCTAGCGGTATTGTCCTTCCGGCATAGGATCCGATATCGATTTTCATTCATAAGTTGGGAGCGACCCAACAACATTCATAACATTTCATAACACCTCATATCATCTCATGGATAGGATACATACAAAACATAAATATTTTGGCGGTAATCATGTAAACATTTTATCAACAGTTGAAATAAGCATCGTAAATAAATATTTCAGAAGCATTTTATTTTTGAGTAGAGTAAAGCCCACCTGGACTATTGTTCGTCTTAAACTTGATTATTCGTCAACGTCCGGCCGTCGCGTCCACGTCCACACCTTTACGTAAAAACGATGTTTTAGTACGTCGTTCACGTTTCTCGAGACTCTCAAAGTCGAGAATAAACTTCGATATTCTATATCGATATAAACTGAATTCCTTAATGAATTCGATATGCTTTTCAATTACGTATTTCAATTGAATAGTTCTCGTTCTTCGAGACACGTTCAACCGTATCGTTTTAACCTTTCTGGTTTAAACGTTCGACGTATTTATATGTTTCTCGATATAAGGATTTCAATTATGAAATCTTTTCTTACTAATGAGGTTTCTTCCCTAATCAGTACACCTTACGCGTATTAGCGTATTTATCGAACGTATTTCGTACGTTGACTTTAAAAGTCAACAATTTTGACTTTCAATTGTAATCTCTTACTAATTCATGTTATAAATCGATTTCCAATCGATTTCTTTTTGTAAAGTCCTAATTCTCGATTTGTCACGTAAATCGATGAACTTTATTAATATTTTTCTTAAATATTAATCCATTTATCCATAAATCCTTATTATTCATTTATAACGTTATTAAATATAACGTTTCGTTATAAACATAGTGATCTACGTTTATAAAATTTTATAAATCCCAAATATGTCCTTAATTAAAAAGGATTTAAAAATCCTTATACTTCCTTTAATGCTCTCGGTAATTCTCAAAAATTATCAAATGATTTCAAAAAAATTTCTAAATTCATATAGCGTATTATTATACACTATGGTCATTAATATGAATTAATGTCAACCATATAACATAGGGGGGTTCTACACTTAAGTCAAATTTTAAGTGTTTGAAAATCAGCAAAACAACTTAAAATTAACCCAAGTGACGTACTTTGACGATTCATAACTCTCGATTCAGAATACGTATGGTCGCATAAAGATACATTCTGAAACCTCTAAACATGTACTACAAGTTCTAAGAAGGAATTAAATCCAAAAGAGTCGTGGTTCTGGAGATATAGGGTCTCAAAGTGGGCAACTCAAACTGACTTCTATACTTAGAAATTTTTTCCAGAATTTCCAGTTTTAGCTTAACGACGAGGGGTTTTGCGAGGCTCGTAACGTTTGACTCACAATGCCAAAATGACTGCAGGCTACCAATTTCGAAGCCTTGTAACAAGAACTACATATTTCATGAAGACCATACTAGAAAATATCTAACGCATCGAGAAATAAATAAGCTCAAAGTTAACTAGTTGGAAATGGACAGTTTCCAGTAGGTGACTTTGGGTCGATGAAAGGTATACCTATAAAACTTGGTTTGGGATCAAACTTTCCAGATCATAACTAGACATGGTGGGGAACATTTCTTATGAAGAAACCCAAGTCCAAATCGGACTACAAACGACTTGAACATCTCACGTAAAAGTCATACTCGAACAGCCTATTACATGAAAAATTCACTAAGGCAGTTTGTCCAAAATAACTTACTGTAATGTATCAACTTCAAAAATTCACCGTGAGTTCATTATAAAGAATCTGGGAATGCAACCAATCATATTGAAAATCCACTTAAGTCTAGTTTAATCCAGAAAAAGCCTCACTCAATGATTCAAAATATATTGGGAGATAAAAATATTTTATCACAAGCTATCACTCCCGTGACAGTTTTGTGCAGTTAACTTGTAAAATCTGGAATAAATAGTAAAAATTTTTAGAAAATTCTGAAAATTTACAGAAATCTTATATACATGCTGAATTAGTTTTCTGCCAAAATTTAGAGTTTTACCATTAGCCAAACTCGGAACAAAGATTATGAACCGTGGGTGATGAACATGGCAAATTTCACAGTTTTGTGCAGTGGTTTTGAAAAATATAAATAAAATAGTAAAACACATCAGATCGACTTGAAATGTTATAAATATATACTATTCATGCTTAATATAAACATACTTAAATTTCACCTTCATCTGACCACTGTAACTTAGTCAAATAAATTCCACAATCTACTGTTCCTGCAGCAACTTCCAGTTTTCAGTTTAGCTATGGTGGAAAAAGGGTCTCCATTGTAGGAGATGGAGTGAGGAGAGGAGAGGAGAGGAGAGGAGAGGAACGTCTGATTGAGAGGTATGGGGTGTGTGTGGGGTGGTGTTGGGTGGTGAGAGAGGTATGGGGGGTGTTGGGTGGTAGGCATGGGTGACATTTGTTACTACACTCCCATGCATCTACACTTGTCACACACATGCACAACACTCTTACACTCCCTCTCTACACACACACACATGCACGATTTTTATACATATATATATAAATATCAGTATTTAATTGTTTAATTATGATATATAATTAATCACATTGCCACTTAATAGATACATGTAATAGTGGGAAGATTAACAACACACTTTGTTATAGCACTTAGGAGCTCTCGGCTCTCACACTTGTAATAGGTCAAATTTTTATTTTCCATGCCATTAATAGACATATATATCATAACATATGGTTTAGATGATAAATAATATCATAGGATAAATTAATGGCATCATTTTATGCGATAAAAATCGAGTTCGAAAATTAGGATTTTCGAGCGTTTGAAAAATTGGTCCTTTGTCAAATCTTGATGATCTAGCATTGATTTAATGCCAAATAATACTGTAATAACATATGAAAATCATAGGAAATAATTTCCTATAATTTATTGATCGATTAAAAGCGCTTTTCGTTTCATCTCAAAGCGTTAACGTTTGAAAGCGTTGCAAAACGTTCATTATCAACTCATCTCGAAATGGTCGTCATCACTTTATTAAATTATTCCATTAATAATGGAATTTAATTCTAAGCTTAATTGCTTTAGAAAATATCATGAATTTTAACTATCGATCTGCGATCGACGTTAAAATAATCTGCCGATATACTTCATATACTTTTATTCCTAAATTCACAATTCTCAGTGAATATAAAATAGGGATTCATTCCTTCGTAATTAATCGACGTCATTATTCGATATCTTATGGTGTAATATCCCGTAGTTTTAATACTGAATTACGATAATAAATTCGTAATTAGTATTATTAATTCAATAATTAAAATCTTAATTAGTCAACTCTTGACTTTGACCAAGTATAATTGGATAATTTATGTATGAGATTCACTGGGGCTTAGTGAATTAAGGAATATAATTTTCAATATTCATTCGAACGTAATTTTCTAACGTCGAATAAATTCGATAGTTACGTCTTACAGTATTATTAGCGGTCGAAGCTTAATTTCGAAATTCCTATTATTATAGGAATAAATAAAGTTGTAACAAACTTTATTTTGAACATTTTAGAGATAATTCGACTATGAGAATTTAGAGGCGTTTCAAACGTCTACGTTTAGAGATAGTCGATAACTTTGTAAGCGATCTCGGAATTATAAAATTCAAATTCCTATAATTATTTTATCATTAAAGAGCATTATTTATCATAAAATAATGCTAGAAAATTTAAGAATGCAATGTACCTTATTTAATGGGTTTCGAAAACCCTAAATATTTAAATTAGGATTTTATGATCCTAAATTATTTTAAATACTTTTCTATGATTAAATTTATTATCTAAGACATATAATATGTCACCTAAGTATGTAGTAGCTATTTTATTCAAGGAAATAAAATGTTTGGGAATACTTTAGCAATTTTCGAAAATGTGAGTTCTTAAGTACAATTTAATTTTTATTCTTAATCAATTAATGATATATGATAATTATTAAATTATTATGATGTCATTAAGGACTAAATGAGGTGTAATACAAGTTGCACAAATGTGGGTGCACACTTGCACATATGGGACGAAAATTTTGGATTTTAGTGTGATTTTATGTATAAATATCATCCAACAATTAATGAATGAATATGATTAGGATCTTATCTTATATGAGTTGTAAAGAAGCATTAATTAGCAAGTTGATCCACAAATCCTTGGCTCATTAATATAGTAGCGAAATATTGGAATAAATGGTTGAAAATCTTTAATTTCACACTATATTATAATGCCACTTGTGGGAGTTGAAATATTTGACTTTTCAAATACTACTTTATAATAGGATAATAATATAATATATAATAGGAAAAAAATAAAATTTAACCCTAATACACTAAGCATTGCCGTGAATAACATATATAGTATACAATGTGATAAATTCTTTCATTACATGATAAGTATGATATAAACTATTAATTAAATTATTATATAATATAATAAGGTATATAATATAATGACAAGATAAATAAAATCAATCCTAATCTTCTAAAGGTGGGCGGCACACACACATTAATATACATATTTAATTATTTTATGCCAATTATAATACAAGTTGCATTAAGGGATAAGAGATATCATGAGGTGTATAAGATAAGGATTAAAATCTTTGTCTTGAAGCTAAGGAGGTGCCATAATTTTGACAAAATTAGGCAAGTGGTATAAGATATTTTTCATGTAATTATTGTGCTACAACTTGCTAATATCTATAAATGTAACATAAGCTCTCCACTAATCCATTTTGCACCCTTAAATTTGAAACCATAGAGAAGGAAAGGAGAGAGTTCTTCAATTCCATCCCAAACTTAGATCAATTAAACCTTGCCGATTAAATCCGTACCGATTAAAAGGTTAGAAATTTTACGAGCTTCGATTACATGCTAGAATTTTCGAATTTCATCCGTTAAATTTTTAGTTATGATCTTAGTTTATATATATATCATTTTGAAAATTTAGATCTTATGCTAATATGTTTAGATATCATGTTTATACTATGTTATTAAGCATGTATATTAATTATATCATGAAATTAAGCATAGTATTAAATTATTCATGTGGACCGAAAACTTAGGAGTACTATATGTTGTTGATTTTAATTTTTAATTGTTGATTTAAGCATGGAATAATAATCTAGGGTATTAAATATGCTCATAGGAATTTATGTAGAATTTTTGGAAAACTATAGCCTATAATTTAATGAGTACCGAAAATTATAGTATATGTTATAATGTTGTGATATAATTCATGTTTAAGTGTTATAATAGCATAACAAGTGTGTAGATTCATAATATATGGTTGTGAGAATTTATTGAAATTTATAAAGATTTATTTGACCTAAGTCAAAAATTTAGAAAGTGACTTAGGTAAATTTTATTCAATAAGTCACAATAAATAACAATTATGTTATAGTAAGCATAATTGAGGGTGATTAATTGATATATGATTTTATTGGAATTTTTAAAAATCATTTGATGGGTTATTTATGAAAAACCGAAAACATTGGGGTATGATACTAAGGTGTATAAATTTTATTTGACTAAGGTAATTACATATTATTAATCACATGATAAAATAGTGTGACTGTAATATCCCGTAATTTTAATACTAGATTACGATAATTAATTACGTAATTAGCATTATTAATTCAATAATTAAAATCTTAATTAGTCGACTCTTGGCTTTGACCAAGCATAATTGGATAATTTACGTATGAGATTCATGAGCCTTAGTGAATTAAGGAATATAATTTTCAATATTCCTTGAGCGTAATTTTCAACGTTGAATGAATTCGGACGTTTACGTCTTCTGATATTATTAAGCGATTAAGCTTAATTTCGAAATTCCTATTATTATAGGAATAAATAAAGTTGTAACAAACTTTATTTTGAACGTTTTTAGAGACAATTAAGCTATGAGAATTTAGAGACGTTTCAAACGTCTACGTTTAGAGATAATGCGATAACTTTAGCATATGATCTCGGAATTATAAAATTCAAATTCCTATATTTATATTATTATATAAGGGCATTATTTATCATTAAATAATGCTAGAAAACTTAAGAAAGCAATGTACATTATTTCATGGGTTTCGAAAACCCTAAGTATTTAAATTAGGGTTTTATGATCCTAAATTGTTTTAAATACTTTCCTATGATTAAAATTATTATCTAAGGCATATAATATGTCATATAAGTGTATAGTAACTATTTTATACAATAAAATCAAATGTTTGGGATTATCTTAATGATTTTCGAAAATTGTGAGTTTTAAAGTATGATTTAATATTTAATTCTTACCTAATTAATAATATATGATAAATAATATATTATTATGATGTCATTAAGGACCAAATGTGAGGTAATACAAGTTGCACAAGTGTGAGAACACACTTGCACATATGTGGCGAAAACTTAGCCAATTTTTAGTATGATTTTATGTAATATTATTATCTTATAATTAATAATTAAATATGATTTGGATCCTATCATATTATGAGTTGTAAAGTAGCATTAATTAGCAAGTTGATCAACAAGTCCATGCTCATTAATGTGTTGGCCGAAATTGTGGAAAATATAGGTTGAAAAAATTCTTAATTTCACACTATATATTAATGCCATTTGTATAGTTGAAATATTTGACTTTTCAAAAGCAACTTTATACTATATTAATAATATGATAATAATATAGTATATAATATAAAAATTAATTAAAAACCTATCCTAAAGTTTAGTAGTTGGCGTAAATTATGGAATAGAGGTTTAGTATGTTAATTCTTTTAATTTTTGCTAATTGGGATATAAAATCTTAATTAATTATAATATAGTATAATTAAGTATATAATATGGTAATAAAATAAATAATCAATCCTAGTCTATAGAAGGTAGGCGACACACACACATGTTTTAGTATATGTATTTAATTAATTTATGCCAACTAATATCCAATGCAATTAATTAGAGGATAAGATACATCATGAAATGTATATGATAAGGATTGAATTTTTGTCTCATAGTATAGAGGAGGTGGCCGATTATTTTGACTTCAATTAGCAAGTTGTAGTAGATATTTTTCATGTAATAATTAAACTACAACTTGCCTAAGTCTATAAATATAACATGAGCTCTCCATTAATTCATTTTGCTTCCCTTAATTTCGAAACATAGAGAAGAGAGAAAGGAGAGTTCTTCAATCCCCATTCCAAACCTAGATCATATAAGCCTTCAACAATAAAATCGAAACCGATTAAAAGGTTAGAAATTTTACGAGCTTCGATTACGTACTAGAATTTTTGAATTTCGTCCGTTAAATTTTAAGTTATGATCTTAGTTTATATATGTAATTTTCGAAAATTATAGGTATCATGCTAATATGTTTAGATATCATGTTTATACTATGTTGTGAAGCATGTATATTAATTATATCATGAAATTAAGCATAGTATTAATTTATTCATGTGGACCGAAAACTTAGGGGTCCTATATGTTGTTGATGTTAAATTTTAATTGTTGATTTAAGCATGGAATCATAATCTATAGTATTAATTGTGCTTATATGAATTTATTTAGAATTTTTGGAAAACTATAGCTTATAAATTGATGAATACCGAAAATTATAGCATATGTTATGATGATGTGATATAATTCATGTTTAAGTGTTATAATAGCATATTAAGTGTGTAGATTCATAATATATGGTTGTGGAAATTTATTGAAATTTATAAATATTATTTTGACCTAAGTCGAAAATTTAAGAAGTGACTTAGGTAAATTTTATTCAATAAGTCACAATAAATAACAATTATGTTGTAGTAAGCATAATTGAGGGTGATTAATCAAGATATGATTTTATTAGAATTTTTAAAAATCATTTGCTTAGTGATTTATGAATACCGAAAACTATAGGTTAAAAGACCATGGTGTATAAATTTTATTTGACTAAGGTAATTACATATTATTAATCACATGATAAAATAGTGTAACATGTGAATTTATAAGAATTTTTGCACAAGTCTAAGCTATTTAATTTGTAATTACCGAAAACTTTATATTATGTGCATTAATGTTATAAATTTATTTTATCAAGAATAATATCATAATATGATCTAAAATAATGTTTTAGACATAGTATGATTTTATAGGAATTTTTGGAACAAGAATTGCACATAAAATGATAAGAATTTCATAAATAGTTGAAAAAGTCAAAATGTTGACTTTTCGTTGACCAAAGTCAAAATTGTTGACTTTTGGTTGACTTGGTCAAAATAGTTGACCAAAATCGTTGACCAAGGTCAAGCAGCACGCAATCGATAAAGCGTGATCAATGTGGCGTAGTGCGTTTAGTAATAATGCTACTTACGTTACGTAAGTACATTAAAACGTCATTATATTAAAAGATAGAATATCTCTTATAAGTTAAGAAATTCCATAATCGACATCAATCGATTAAGAAGCGTCAATTAAGTCCGGCGTTAGCCTTATTTGATACATAGAGCGTTATAGACTATGTTCGTCTCATCGAGCGTGATGAGCGTATTTCAAAAATAATTCTTACGTTAAGGTGATACGTGGACGGGCGTTGGCGTAGGAAAGGACCATAGTTAAGAGACCTAAGTATACGAGGTGGGCTTTACTCGAAAACCCTTTTATTTACGATGCTTTCTTCGAAAAGTATTTATTTACAAGCTTCGGTTGAGAAATGATTATGAGCGTTATTGATTACATGCCCAAAATGATAAAGTATTTTGGTATTCACGAGTTATTCAACTAAAATCCTCGTGTTATATACTTATAGGCGATGTAATTTTATGAAATGATTTTGGCATGAGTCCACTAAGTGCAATCTTGTACTTAGCTCGCATGTTTGTTTTAAATGTGCGAGGTTGAGTGCTGATAGGATGGATAAGTGTTGAGCGATCGGAGTTTTGTCGTTAATAGTTCACCTTGGATGTATATCGTCGTATATGCATTCACATGCTTTCCATTGTTCAAAACACTTTATTATATTTTGGATATTACTTATATTACCTCCGGATCAGTTGAATCTTTTGTTAATGGTGCATTGGTGCAGTTTGTATGAAACCGTTGTGTGTTTATCTATAAAGGTTGGCGTCTTGAAGGTTTGTTAGTCATTATGTTCTTAATCCCTGCTTAATAGATGACGGTCCGTCTAATCTGTACTTTGGAGGCGAAATTTGTCGCGTTGACATGAATTTATAGAATTTTTGCATGTTCAAGTTTATTTAAATTGTAATTACCAAAAATTTCATAAGATGTGTATTAATGATATAAATTTATTTTATCATGTATAATTACATATTATGATCTAAAATAATGTTTTAGACATAGTATGATTTTATAGGAATTTTTGGAATAAGAATTGCACATAAAATGATAAGAATTTCATAAATAATTGAAAAAGTCAAAATGTTGACTTTTCGTTGACCAAAGTCAAAATTGTTGACTTTTGGTTGACTTGGTCAAAATAGTTGACCAAAATCGTTGACCTATGTCAGCGGGCACGCATGGTCGATAATCGTGATCAATGTGACGTAGTACGTTTAGTAACAATGCTACTTACGTTACGTAAGTACATTAAAACGTACATTATATTCTAAAAAGGTAGAATACCCTTTTTAAGTTAAGAAATTTCATAATCGACATCAATCGATTAGGAAGCGTCAAAATAAGTCCGACGTTAGCCTTATTTGATCGTGAGCGTTATAGACTATGTTCGTTTCTATCGAGCGTGACCAACGTACTAAAATGATTCTTACGTTAAGGTGATACTTGGGCGGGACATTGGCGTAGGAAAAGAAGACCACAGTATAAAGACCTACGTTATGCGAGGTGGGCTTTACTCGAAAACCCTTTTATTTACGATGCTTTCTTGAAAAGTATTTATTTACAAAGCTTTCGGTTGAGAAATGATTATGAGCTCGTTATTGATTACATGCCCAAAATATTTATGTTTTAACGTATGGATCTATCATGTTGTTGGGCGAGCCAACGATGTATGTGAATCGATTATTGGGTCGCCCCGATTTTTAAAATCGATATCGGATCTTAGTCGGATCACGAATTCACAGCTAAGATTAACGTGTACACCAGTTTTATGACCGTGAGCCGTTAGCAACATCATCGACGGTCATGGATCTGATCGGATCACGAATCACGGCTATGTGATTGGGAGCCGTTAGCAACATCTTGATCGATCACGGCGTCGGTGAAGGAGGCCTACTTCTACGGGCGTGAGATCGGTTATGAGATCGATTATGAATAATTATGTGAATGATACGGATCATACATATGAGAAAATGCTGGCGGCGAATCTTTTGAGAAATGTTAAAGTATTTTGGTATTCACGAGTTATTTCAACTAAAATCCTCGTGTTATACTAATGGGCGATGTAATTTTATGAAATGATTTTGGCATGAGTCCACTAAGTGCAATCTTGTACTTAGCCCCGCATATTGTTTTAAATATGCGAGGTTGAAATTATTGATAGGATGGACAAGTGTTGAGCGATCGGAGTTTTGTCGCTAATAGTTCACCTTGGATGTATATCGTCATATATGCATTCACATGCTTTCCATTGTCAAAACACTTTATTATACTATTTTGGATATTACTTACGTTACCTCGGATCAGTTGAATCCTTTTGTTAGTGGTCATTGGTCTAGTTTGTATGAAATCGTTGTGTGTTTATCTATAAAAGTGGAAGTCTTGAAATGTTGTTGGTCATTATGTTCTTAATCCCTGCTTAATTGGTAACAGTCCCGTCTAATCCGTACTTTAGATGGGCGGGCTGTTCTGATTAGTATCGAGCGGGTCGTCCTTTGAAACCTTTGAACCTAAAACTTTCTTTCAAGAGTCAGTCTAGATTGAGTAACTAGACTTCTAGAAATCGGTGACGTGCTCAACACTCCATCACATCAAGCTCAATAGAAAAGAGGTAAATTATTTTCTCGGTTTGATATTGGAAGTTGAAAGTTGAAGCAGTTGAACTTGAAATTTTGGAAAATGAGATTGATTTCACATTTTGAAAACAAGTGAAAGTCGTGAAAATTTTGGAATGTATTCGAAAAGAATTTTCGGTGTTATGTGAAAAATTGACAATTTTATGTCAAAGTTTTATGATAAGTAAGTTATCGGTGAGATGAGACCAAGTTTACTGAAGAATGAGTAATAGTTGACATGATAATGTCAAAAGTGATGTTTGAGTCATTGAAAGCATGAGTCTGAAGTTATGTTACGATTTTGAAATATTTATTCAAAGCTTACGACTTATTTCGAAAATGGGTATGTTATTCCCAAAGAACATAGATGCTCTAAGAAGCATGCTCACCTCTTGAACATAGAAGTATGAATTCTAGGAGCTTGATCCTTCTTGCGAGAACAATAGCAAAGTATTGATTTCTGAGCGAGCGAAAAGTCGATTGGAAGCGAACTCGAGTTTTCAACGAAGGTGACAAAAGCAAAGAAGAGATCAAAGGTGCAAAACGCACGGGTTCGATATGGACCATAGAAAGCTGAACAAATCTTGAAAGGAAACTCGACGAAGCGGAGCATGAGCTCGTAATCGACCGGAAAGGAGTGATTCCGGCGCACGGGCGCAGCAGACAGAAAACTGCACTGCGCGGTATTTTTGTTTTGACTCGTTCTTATTCGTTTGAACTCCGTTTTGCAAGCGGTTTTCGCTCACGTACTTGTATCACAATGAAATTAATTTCATATGAAGGACAGAAATCCTGAATCTTTCTCCAGAATTCGTGAGAAACTGTTAAAGTTAGTCCTCAAAATTTGCTTTGAACAAGAACTTTAGAAAAGAAATGAGAATTTCGGTGAATGATGAGAACAACGAGAACAAAGAGAGGAAAATCAAAGAGCAGAGATGATGAATGTCACTAAACCACAGTAACATGAGTATAGTCGTTTGTTTGGATGTTCACGTATAACGGAAAATCCAAACTAACTATGACTTTCGTTAACAACGAAATAGAAATGGGATTAGAGAATTAATTGACTTTAGTATTGTGATTGATACAGAATGAGAGACCACAATGTGGTAGAAAATTGTAAGACAAATTGAGAACTTGAATTTTAGTAGTATGAGTAGAGTTGGAAAAGTATCGTGATACGTTGATAACCTGACGGTGGTGATGACCTATTATATGGAATTTGAGAATGTACCCTTTTCCCAAGATTATGTCATTGAGTTTAACTCTATGACTTAGTTGAGTTGAGATATTATTGATTCTCACTTCTTTTGAAAGAGATTACAACGGAGAATTTCTTAACAACATCCTCTTGAAACCAAATCCTTGTGTGATGAGAAAATATTTATGACGGTCCGCCAGCCCATATGACCAAAGAAATCTCAATAATCGTTATTCGGTCTTGGACCCTATCTCCCAAATTATTCGATTCAAAGAACGTATTGTTTCAAAAACTCGAGTTTTATCTTGAATTGTGAAACGGATCTCTTGCAAGTTGTCATGACAAAGTTTCTTCAATCCTTGAAACCAATAAATATGACATAGGTTGGCGTACCTTATCACCTAAAAATTTCGGATCAATAGAGTGATAGACATTAAGATCGATGTAAAGAAGTTCTCAATGAGGCGAGATATATGCTTTTATGATATACATGGGTGGATCGACCATGATGGGTTTTCCCAAAATCGATGACGATGCAGTTATACCTCCACGCGAGTATATAATAACTAAGTTATGAGCGAGATACCCTTTAGCATTTAGTCTTTGGAATAGAGTAAAGAAAAGTGTATGAGATCCTTGGAATATACCTTCTCTTATTATGTCATAATGAGAAAGAATACAATTTATCCGTAAAATAGTTGATTGACCACAAAACCTCGTTAGTAAGTTGGACGTGTTTAAAAGTATGGAGAGGAATAAAACTCGGTTGATGGATATAAAGGAGCGATAGTATCTCAAGATCAAGTTTTCCGCGTTATCCATGAATCGATAAAGATTATGTTAAGAAGAATCGTTCTCAAGTATTTGAGACTTTGGTTAAACCAATAATAGTATGATCGGATTGGATCAAATAATGAGATATGTGAATAAATAGGATATTCCTAGTATTTAAACCAAGAATGGGAAGATGCCCGAAGTTGAGACTTGGTAATAGAACATTGATACTTGGATTCTAAGTTATGGTGTACAAACGTACTACCTTACCCGTATGGATTAGAATGATGGCGATCTTAATCTAAAAGTGAGAATCAAAGTATAATAAAAGTAATATGACTTTCGGATACCATGCTCATGAAAAGTAAGAGTTGAGAATAGTGAGAAATTACCACTATCTGATTATGAGAAAGCCGGAACATGAGATAAGTTTACAAGCGGTTTGATTACGATAAGTAAAGTAAATCCTTTAAAGGAAGGAAGTGGATTAAAAAGTAGATTTGTTATTTGAGATAAAACCGTCATATTCTAATTTATATAGAGACAAAACACTTATCTCAAGCACAATTTAGTAATTATTAAGCAAGATAATTATTAAAGGCGATGTAAAGGAAATACGTTCAAGCGAACAACGAAAGGGATTCATGAGGAAGGACCTTAAGGTGAATCTAAATGGGAAGGTTATTCTCATACTTATCGATGACCAATAAAGTGAAATATTGGGTACCTCGGCATTGACATGAAGTAAACATAGAATGTCGAGAAGATAGTAAAGATATATATATGACGTCAAGGTAAAAGTATGATGCGTTCTCAGTGAACAAGGGCTTTTAATATATGCGAAACCACTTAGTCAAACCAATGAAGATTAAGGGAAATGACGTATAATAGCATAGTAAATGCTAATATAGGGATTCTTCTTGAAAGGTTTTTAAAAGAAAGAATATATGGAAGATGTATTCTTAAGAGCGATAAGGAAGAGAAAGGAAGCTGAATCATTCATACTAGTTAGAAAGTATGATAATGATGGAACGAATAAAACCAGGAAAGCTTGGTAGATACGAGAAAACTTCTCAGCATACCTAAAATACTTTTGTTCGAGACAAGTGCTTCACATTCTGTTGTCACAAGAATAGTAAGAGCATGCGTGGACACGTTAGAACTCAAATAAGAATAAGCGAATCAAGTGATGAGAATTTCTTTACTTAAAGGAAGGATCATGGTCGCCACACGTATTTACTCGAACTTAGAATCGAACCTAGAATCACTTAAGACTTTAATAAAAATAAAAAAAAAAATTAACATAGTACCTATGTGAGACGTAGATATAATCCTAAGAATGGATTGGTTAGTCGAAAACCATTCTGCGATCCGTACAAGGAAAGGCAAATTCGTTCCATTTTCGGTCGAGGAATTATGAGTCTATGGAATCGGCATGGAGCGAAAATTCCAATAATACCCACACTACCTCTAAAGAGAATGATGAATAAGGAAGAATGTCGACCATTCCTTGGTTATCCAACCAAAGGAGGAAAGAGATAAAGATCAAGGATATGGAAATTTTAAGAATTGCCAAACGCCCACTAGCAATTTACAAGAACTACGATAGGCGGCTAGAGATTATCTATGAATCTAGAACCACGATTAGCTCGTATCAAAAGCACGTGTAATGAATGGCTTCCGGAAGTTGGAAGAACAAAGGAGTAAATCGAGAATTATAGGATTTAAGTTTTATCGAACCTAGTATATCACCTTGGAAAAACACCCGCTTGTTTATCGAAAAGGATGGTTGTTTAAGAATACGCATTGACTATCAAGAATTAAACCAAGTGATGCTTAAGAACAAGTATACACCACCAAAGTTGAGCGATTGCTCGATTAGTTGAAAGAAGTGAAATTATCCTCAAAATCAATCTTAAATAAAGATGTCATCAGTGAAGGTACAACGACAATGTACCCAAAATGGCTTGCAAACAAGTCATGACCACTATGAGCTTATAAGTTATGCCGTTCGGACTAACGGATGTACTAGCCATATTCTTGAACCTCAAAAATCAAGTGTTAGTCCTTAATTAGACAATTTGTCTCAAGTCTTCATAAGATGATATTCTCATTTATTCAAAAGGAAAGGAGGACATAAGTAACCCTTGAGGGCATCTTACAAACTTTAAGAATTGAACAATTCTTGCCAAGTTTAGTAAACAAAGTTTAGCCTAAACAAGTGATGTTCCTTGGACACGTGGTGTCTTTAGAAAGAGCTAAAATAGATTTGGTTAAGATTGAGCAGTGCAAGAATAGAATTACCCTTCTCACAACTTAGAACTAGCAACAGTAATACACAGGCTAAGTTTTGGAGCTATTACCTCTAAGAAATGATGTGTGAAATTTTTCGTCGATCATAAAAGCTTGAAATACTTCTTCGAGCAAAGGGTTTTGAACATGGGAAAAGAGATAAGCTCGAATTAGTAAAAGATTCTGTTGTAATATAAAATATAACCCAAGAGAGGCACACGTAGTAGTGAGGTCTTGAATTGTAAAAGTCGATCAAGCAAGGATGTCTCTTAGCAAGAAAAGAGAAACTTGCTAAAGAATAAAAGCGAAGGAGCTTGAGAAACACATACTAATGTTATATTCTTTGAGAAAGGATACGTGTTCCCAACAATAATGAGTTAAGGAATGAAATCATAAGTGAAGCTCGTGATACTCCTTATACCACCCATCCAGACGAGATTAAGATGTATCACGACTTATGAGAAAAGTTTCAATAGGAAGAGTTGAAGCGAGATGTAGTCTCGTTAGTCAAAGTGCCGTCTTAATTGCCGATAAGTGGGCGTTACATTCACAAACTTATAGAAAGTTATAGCCTTTGGAGATACCCATGGGAGTGGAATGACATCGTAATGAAATTAGTAATAGATTATCAAAGTCGAAAGAAGTGACACTACTATATGCGTAGTAATGGATCGACTTGTTAAGCGCTCATTATTCGACCTATTGATTACTTATGAATCCGATAAGTTAGTAAGGCGTAAAAGAAATAAATGCGTTTACATAGAATACCAAAATCTATAATATTTGATAGAAATTCCAAGTTCCAATTTGGATTTGTTAACGAAAGAATTGGGGACGAGATTAAACTAGAGCATAATTTTAAGCTCATGAGATAGATGGACGATCGAAAGACAATACAAACGTTTTAAGAAATGTTAAAGACATTAGTGTTGAATCAAAATGCGAGTTGGAAACAAGTTTTTCCACCGATGTAGCATCGCTACGACATTAGCTGTCGAGAAATGGTCAATATGGGCCATATGAGATATTGTACGAAAGAAAGTGTCGATCACTTTTTTATTATGATGATGTAGATAAGAGGAAAGTTCCAGGGTCTAACACCCTGAGCAGAATGATTGAGATTGTCGTCCAAAAGCGGATAAGCGATAGCGAAGCTCATGAGAGCAAAAGTCTTACAGCGGATCTTGGCGTAAATAAAGTTTCTTAAGGTCTCTCCATCGAGAGGAAATTAAAGTTAAATAAAATGCAAATTAGAACCACGTTTTATAAGACCTTATGAGGATCTTAGAAAGGATGGGCCTAGTAGCCTATAAATTGGTACTTCCACCAGGTATGGGGAAAGTACGTAATGTTTCCATGTGTCATGAGTTGAGAAGGTGCGTGTATTATCCAAAATACACGAATTATTATGATAATGATGTTCTTAATCCAGATATGGATTATGAGGAAAGACCTATGACGATATTGAATCGTAAAAGTATAACGGTTAAGAAACAAGTTTATACCGTTAGTGAAAATCCAATGGAGAAACCATGGACATGAGAAAGCCATGGAAAACATGAGAATGAAATGACGAGAAAAGTGTCCCGTGCTTTGAGGTATGCAAATTTCGGGACGAAATTTATTTTAAGGGGGGTAGAATGTAATATCCCGTAGTTTTAATACTGAATTACGATAATAAATTCCGTAATTAGTATTATTAATTCAATAATTAAAATCTTAATTAGTCAACTCTTGACTTTGACCAAGTATAATTGGATAATTTACGTATGAGATTCATGGGGCTTAGTGAATTAAGGAATATAATTTTCAATATTCCTTGAACGTAATTTTCTAACGTCGAATAAATTCGATAGTTACGTCTTACAGTATTATTAAGCAGTCAAGCTTAATTTCGAAATTCCTATTATTATAGGAATAAATAAAGTTGTAACAAACTTTATTTTGAACATTTTAGAGATAATTCGACTATGAGAATTTAGAGGCGTTTCAAACGTCTACGTTTAGAGATAGTGCGATAACTTTGTAAGCGATCTCGAATTATAAAATTCAAATTCCTATAATTATTTTATCATTAAAGAGCATTATTTATCATAAAATAATGCTAGAAAATTTAAGAATGCAATGTACCTTATTTAATGGGTTTCGAAAACCCTAAATATTTAAATTAGGATTTTATGATCCTAAATTATTTTAAATACTTTTCTATGATTAAATTTATTATCTAAGACATATAATATGTCACCTAAGTATGTAGTAGCTATTTTATTCAAGGAAATAAAATGTTTGGGAATACTTTAGCAATTTTCGAAAATGTGAGTTCTTAAGTACAATTTAATTTTTATTCTTAATCAATTAATGATATATGATAATTATTAAATTATTATGATGTCATTAAGGACTAAATGAGGTGTAATACAAGTTGCACAAGTGTGGGTGCACACTTGCACATATGGGACGAAAATTTTGGATTTTTAGTGTGATTTTATGTATAAATATCATCCAACAATTAATGAATGAATATGATTAGGATCTTATCTTATATGAGTTGTAAAGAAGCATTAATTAGCAAGTTGATCCACAAATCCTTGGCTCATTAATATAGTAGCCGAAATATTGGAATAAATGGTTGAAAAATCTTTAATTTCACACTATATTATAATGCCACTTGTGGGAGTTGAAATATTTGACTTTTCAAATACTACTTTATAATAGGATAATAATATAATATATAATAGGAAAAAAAATAAAATTTAACCCTAATACACTAAGCATTGCCGTGAATAACATATATAGTATACAATGTGATAAATTCTTTCATTACATGATAAGTATGATATAAACTATTAATTAAATTATTATATAATATAATAAGGTATATAATATAATGACAAGATAAATAAAATCAATCCTAATCTTCTAAAGGTGGTAGCACACACATTAATATACATATTTAATTATTTTATGCCAATTATAATACAAGTTGCATTAAGGGATAAGAGATATCATGAGGTGTATAAGATAAGGATTAAAAATCTTTGTCTTGAAGCTAAGGAGGTGCCTTAATTTTGACAAAATTAGGCAAGTGGTATAAGATATTTTCATGTAATTATTGTGCTACAACTTGCTAATATCTATAAATGTAACATAAGCTCTCCACTAATCCATTTTGCACCCTTAAATTTGAAACCATAGAGAGAAGGAAAGGAGAGTTCTTCAATTCCATCCCAAACTTAGATCAATTAAACCTTGCCGATTAAATCTGCATGGATTAAAGGTTAGAAATTTTCTGAGCTTCGATTACATCTAGAATTTTGAATTTCATCCGTTAAATTTTTAGTTATGATCTTAGTTTATATATATATATCATTTTAAAATTTAGATCTTATGCTAATATGTTTAGATATCATGTTTATACTATGTTATTAAGCATGTATATTAATTATATCATGAAATTAAGCATAGTATTAAATTATTCATGTGGACCGAAAACTTAGGAGTACTATATGTTGTTGATTTTAATTTTAATTGTTGATTTAAGCATGGAATAATAATCTAGGGTATTAAATATGCTCATAGGAATTTATGTAGAATTTTGGAAAACTATAGCCTATAATTTAATGAGTACAGAAAATTATAGTATATGTTATAATGTTGTGATATAATTCATGTTTAAGTGTTATAATAGCATAACAAGTGTGTAGATTCATAATATATGGTTGTGAGAATTTATTGAAATTTATAAAGATTTATTTGACCTAAGTCAAAATTTAGAAAGTGACTTAGGTAAATTTTATTCAATAAGTCACAATAAATAACAATTATGTTATAGTAAGCATAATTGAGGGTGATTAATTGATATATGATTTTATTGGAATTTTAAAAATCATTTGATGGGTTATTTATGAAAAACCGAAAACATTGGGGTATGATACTAAGGTGTATAAATTTTATTTGACTAAGGTAATTACATATTATTAATCACATGATAAAATAGTGTGACATGTGAATTTATGGGAATTTTTGCACAAGTATAAGCTATTTAAATTGTAATTACCAAAAATTTCATAAGATGTGTATTAATGATATAAATTTATTTTATCATGTATAATTACATATTATGATCTAAAATAATGTTTTAGACATAGTATGATTTTATAGGAATTTTTGGAACAAGAATTGCACATAAAATGATAAGAATTTCATAAATAATTGAAAAAGTCAAAATGTTGACTTTTGGTTGACCAAAGTCAAAATTGTTGACTTTTGGTTGACTTGGTCAAAATAGTTGACCAAAATCGTTGACCAATGTCAACGGGCACGCAATTCGATAATGCGTGATCAATGTGACGTAGTACGTTTAGTAACAATGCTACTTACGTTACGTAAGTACATTAAAACGTACATTATATTCTAAAAAGGTAGAATACCCTTTTTAAGTTAAGAAATTTCATAATCGACATCAATCGATTAGGAAACGTCAAAATAAGTCCGACGTTAGCCTTATTTGATACGTAGAACGTTATAGACTATGTTCGTTTCTATCGAACGTGACCAACGTACTAAAATGATTCTTACGTTAAGGTGATACTTGGACGGGACATTGACGTAGGAAAAGAGACCCTAGTATAAAGACCTACGTGTACGAGGTGGGCTTTACTCGAAAACCCTTTTATTTACGATGCTTTCTTCGAAAAGTATTTATTTACAAAGCTTTCAGTTGAGAAATGATTATGAACTGTTATTCAATTACATGCCCAAAATATTTATGTTTTAACGTATGGATCCTATCATGTTGTTGGGCGAGCCAACGATGTATGTGAATCAGTTATTGGGTCGCTCCCAATTTTAAAATCGATATCGGATCTTAGTCGGATGCGTAATTCACAGCTAAGATTAACGTGTACACCGTTTTATGATTGTGAGCCGTTAGCAACATCATCGGCGGTCGTGGATCCTGGTCGGATCTGAATCCCGGCTATGTGATTGGGGCCGTTAGCAACATCTTGGCCGATCACGGCGTCGGTGAAGGAGCCTACTTCTGGGCACGTGAGATCGCTTTATGAGATCGATTATGAATAATTATGTGAATGATACGGATCATACGTAGCGTAAAATGCCAGCCAGCTAATCTTTTGAGAAATGTTAAAGTATTTTGGTATTCACGAGTTATTTCAACTAAAATCCTCGTGTTATACTAATGGGCGATGTAATTTTATGAAATGATTTTGGCATGAGTCCACTAAGTGCAATCTTGTACTTAGCCGCATATTGTTTTAAATATGCAGTTGAAATTGTGATGGGATGGACAAGTGTTGAGCAGTCGGAGTTTTTGTCGCTAATAGTTCACCTTGGATGTATATCGTCATATATGCATTCACATGCTTTCCGCTGTTCAAAACACTTTATTATACTATTTTGGATATTACTTACGTTACCTCCAGATCAGTTGAATCCTTTTGTTAGTGGTCTGTTGGTCTAGTTTGTATGAAATCGTTGTGTGTTTATCTATAAAAGTGGAAGTCTTGAAATGTTGTTGGTCATTATGTTCTTAATCCTCACTTAATTGGTATGATCCCGTCTAATCAAGTACTTTAGATGGGCGGGCTATTCTGATTAATGGTATCGAGTGGTCGTCCTTTGAAACCTTTTGAACCCTAAAACTTTCTTTCAAGAGTCAAGTCTAGATTGAGTAACTAGACTTCTAGAAATCAGCTGACTGTGCTCAACACTCCATCACATCAAGCTCAACCGGAAAAGAGGTAAATTATTTTCTCAGTTTTGATATTGGAAGTTGAAAGTTGAAACAGTTGAACTTGAAATTTTGGAAAATGAGATTGATTTCACATTTTGAAAACAGTGAAAGTCATGAAAATTTTGGAATGTATTCCGAAAAGAATTTTTCAGTGTTATGTGAAAAATTGACAATTTTATGTCAAAAGTTTTATGATAAGTAAGTTATCAGTGAGATGAGACCAAGTTTACGAAGAATGAGTAATAGTTGACATGATAATGTCAAAAGTGATGTTTGAGTCACTGAAAGCATGAGTACAGAAGTTATGTTACGATTTTTGAAATATTTATTCAAAGCTTACAGCTTATTCTGAAAATGGGTATGTTATTCCCAAAAGAACATAGATGCTCTAAGAAGCATGCTCACCTCTTGAACATAGAAGTATGAATTCTAGGAGCTTGATCCTTCTTGCGAGAACAATAGCAAAGTATTGATTACTGAGCGAGCGAAAAGTCGATTGGAAGCGAACTCGAGTTTTCAACGAAAGGCGACAAAAGCAAAGAAGAGATCAAAGGTGCAAAGCACGGGTTCGATATGGACCATAGAAAGCTGAACAAATCTTGAAAGGAAACTCGTACGAAGCGGAGCATGAGCTCGTAATCGACCGGAAAGGAGTGATTCCCGGCGCACGGGCGCGCAGACAGAAAACTGCACTGCGCAGTATTTTTGTTTTGACTCGTTCTTATTCGTTTGAACTCCGTTTTGCAAACGGTTTTCGCTCACGTACTTGTATCACAATGAAATTAATTTCATATGAGGGACAGAAATCCTGAATCTTTCTCCAGAATTCGTGAGAAACTGTTAAAAGTTAGTCCTCAAAATTTGCTTTGAACAAGAACTTTAGAAAAGAAATGAGAATTTCGAGTGAATGATGAGAACAACGAGAACAAAGAGAGGAAAATCAAAGAGCAGAGATGATGAATGTCACTAAACCACAGTAACATGAGTATAGTCGTTTGTTTGGATGTTCACGTATAACGGAAAATCCAAACTAACTATGACTTTTCGTTAGCAACGAAATAGAAATGGGATTAGAGAATTAATTGACTTTAGTATTGTGATTGATACAGAATGAGAGACCACAATGTGGTAGAAAATTGTAAGACAAATTGAGAACTTGAATTTTAGTAGTATGAGTAGAGTTGGAAAAGTATCGTGATACGTTGATAACCCTGACAGGTAGTGATGACCTATTATATGGAATTTCGAACTGTACCCTTTTCCCAAGATTATGTCATTGAGTTTAACTCTATGACATAGTTGAAGTTGAGATATTATTCAGATTCTCACTTCTTTTGAAAGAGATTACAACCAGAGAATTTCTTAACAACATCCTCTTGAAACCAAATCCTTGTGTGACTGAGAAAATATTTGTGACGGGTCTGGCCAGCCCATATGACCAAAGAAATCTCAATAATCGTTATTCTGGTCTTCGGACCCTATCTCCCAAATTATTCAGTTCAAAGAACGTATTGTTTCAAAAACTCCAGAGTTTTTATCTTGAATTGTGAAACCAGATCTCTTGCAAGTTGTCATGACAAAGTTTCTTCAATCCTTGAAACCAATAAATATGACATAGGTTGACGTACCTTATCACCTAAAAATTTCAGATCAATAGAGTGATAGACATTAAGATCTGATGTAAAGAAGTTCTCAATGAGACGAGATATATGCTTTTATGATATACATAGGTGGATCGACCCTTGATGGGTTTTCCCAAATACTGATGACAGTACAGTTATACCTCCACGCGAGTATATAATAACTAAGTTATGAACGAGATACCCTTTAGCATTTAGTGCTGGAATAGAGTAAAGAAAAGTGTATGAGATCCTTGGAATATACCCTTCTCTTATTATGTCATAATGAGAAAGAATACAATTTATCTGTAAAATAGTTGATTGACCCTAAAACCTCGTTAGTAAGTTGGACGTGTTTAAAAGTATGGAGAGGAATAAAACTCAGTTGATGGATATAAAGGAACGATAGTATCTCAGTATCAAGTTTTCCGCGTTATCCATGAATCGATAAAGATTATGTTAAGAAGAATCGTTCTCAAGTATTTGAGACTTTGGTTAAACCAATAATAGTATGATCGATGGATCAAATAATGAGATGTGTGAATAAATAGGATATTCCTAGTATTTAAACCAAGAATGGGGAAGATGCCCCGAAGTTGAGACTTGGTAATAGAACATTGATACTTGGATTCTAAGTTATGGTGTACAAACGTACTACCTTACCCGTATGGATTAGAATGATGACGATCTTAATCCTAAAAGTGAGAATCAAAGTATAATAAAAGTAATATGACTTTCGGATACCATGCTCATGAAAAGAAGTAAGAGTTGAGAATAGCTGAGGAAATTACCAGCTATACAGTTATGAGAAAGCCCGGAACATGAGATAAGTTTTACAAACAGTTTGATTACGATAAGTAAAGTAAATCCTTTAAAGGAAGGAAGTGGATTAAAGAAGTAGATTTGTTATTTGAGATAAAACCGTCATATTCTAATTTATATAGAGACAAAACACTTATCTCAAGCACAATTTAGTAATTATTAAGCAAGATAATTATTAAAGACGTATGCAAAGGAAATACGTTCAAGCGAACAACGAAAGGGATTCACAAGGAAGGACCTTAAGGTGAATCTAAATGGGAAGGTTATTCCTCATACTTATGCAGTGACCAATAAAGTGAAATATTGGGTACCTCAGCATTGACATGAAGTAAACATAGAATGTCGAGAAGATAGTAAAGATATATATATGACGTCAAGGTAAAAGTATGATGCGTTCTCAGCGAACAAGGGCTTTTAATATATGCGAAACCACTTAGTCAAACCAATGAAGATTAAGGGAAATGACGTATAATAGCATAGTAAATGCTAATATAGGGATTCTTCTTGAAAGGTTTTTAAAAGAAAGAATATATGGAAGATGTATTCTTAAGGCGATAAGGAAGAGAAAGGAAGTGAATCATTCATACTAGTTAGAAAGTATGATAATGATGGAGCGAATAAAACCAGAAAGCTTGGTGAACGAGAAAACTTCTCAAAGATACCTAAAATACTTTTGTTCGAGACAAGTGCTTCACATTCTGTTGTCACAAGAATAGTAAGAGCATGCGTGGACACGTTAGAACTCAAATAAGAATAAGCGAATCAAGTGATGAGAATTTCTTTACTTAAAGGAAGGATCATGGTCGCCACACGTATTTACTCGAACTTAGAATCGAACCTAGAATCACTTAAGACTTTAATAAAAATAAAAAATAAAAATTAACATAGTACCTATGTGAGACGTAGATATAATCCTAAGAATGGATTGGTTAGTCGAAAACCATTCTGCGATCCGTACAAGGAAAGGCAAATTCCGTTCCATTTTCCAGTCAAGGAATTATGAGTCCTATGGAATCAGCATGGAGCAGAAAATTCCAATAATACCCACACTACCTCTAAAGAGAATGATGAATAAGGAAGAATGTCGACCATTCCTTGGTTATCGACCAAAGGAGGAAAGCGAGAGATAAAGATCAAGGATATGGAAATTTTAAGAATTGCCAAACGCTTCCACTAGCAATTTACCAAGAACTACCTGATAGGCAGCTAGAGATTATCTATGAATCTAGAACCCTGATTAGCTCGTATCAAAAGCACGTGTAATGAATGGCTTCCAGGAAGTTGGAAGAACAAAGGAGTAAATCTGAGAATTATAGGATTTAAGTTTTATCGAACCTAGTATATCACCTTGGAAAAACACCCGGCTTGTTTATCAAGAAAAGGATGGTTGTTTAAGAATACGCATTGACTATCAAGAATTAAACCAAGTGATGCTTAAGAACAAGTATACACCACCAAAGTTAGACGATTGCTCGATTAGTTGAAAGAAGTGAAATTATCCTCGAAAATCAATCTTAAATAAAGATGTCATCAGCTGAAGGTACAACCTGACAATGTACCCAAAATGGCTTGCAAACAAGTCATGACCACTATGAGCTTATAAGTTATGCCGTTCGGACTAACGGATGTACTAGCCGTATTCTTGAACCTCAAAATCAAGTGTTCCGTCCTTAATTAGACAATTTGTCTCAAGTCTTCATAAGATGATATTCTCATTTATTCAAAAAGGAAAGGAGGACATAAGTAACCCTGAGGACTGTCTTACAAACTTTAAGAATTGAACAATTCTTGCCAAGTTTAGTAAACAAGAAGTTTAGCTAAACAAGTGATGTTCCTTGGACACGTGGTGTCTTTAGAAAGAGCTAAAATAGATTTGGTTAAGATTGAGCGGTGCAAGAATAGAATTACCCTTCTCACAACTTAGAACTAGCGATGAATACAGGCTAAGTTTTGGAGCTATTACCTCTAAGAAATGATGTGTGAAATTTTTCGTCGATCATAAAAGCTTGAAATACTTCTTCGAGCAAAGGGTTTTGAACATGGGAAAAAGAGATAAGCTCGAATTAGTAAAAGATTACGACTGTAATATAAAATATAACCCAAGAGAGGCACACGTAGTAGTGAGGTCTTGAATTGTAAAAGTCAATCAAGCAAGGATGTCTCTTAGCAAGAAAAAGAAACTTGCTAAAGAATAAAGGCGAAGGAGCTTGAGAAACACATACTAATGTTATATTCTTTGAGAAAGGATACGTGTTCCCAACAATAATGAGTTAAGGAATGAAATCATAAGTGAAGCTCGTGATACTCCTTATACCACCCATCCAGACAGTACTAAGATGTATCACGACTTATGAGAAAAGTTTCAATAGGAAGAGTTGAAACGAGATGTAGTCTCATTCGTCAAAGTGCCATCTTAATTGCCAATAAGTGGAAGCGTTACATTCACAAACTTATAGAAAGTTATAGCCTTTGGAGATACCCATGGGAGTGGAATGACATCGTAATGAAATTCGTAATAGATTATCAAAGTCGAAAGAAGTGACACTACTATATGCGTAGTAATGGATCGACTTGTTAAAAGCGCTCATTATTCGACCTATTCAGATTACTTATGAATCCGATAAGTTAGTAAGACGTAAAAGAAATAAATGCGTTTACATAGAATACCAAAAATCTATAATATTTGATAGAAATTCCAAGTTCCAAATTTGGATTTGTTAACGAAAGAATTGGGGACGAGATTAAACTAGAGCATAATTTTCGCTCGCAGATAGATGGACAGTCAAAAGACAATACAAACGTTTTAAGAAATGTTAAAGACATTAGTGTTGAATCGAAGTACGAGTTGGAAACAAGTTTTTCCACTGATGTAGCATCGCCTACGACATTAGCTGTCGAGAAATGGTCAATATGGGCCATATGAGATATTGTACGAAAGAAAGTGTCGATCACTTTTTTATTATGATGATGTAGATAAGAGGAAAGTTCCGTGGTCTAACACCACGAGGCGAGAATGATTGAGATTGTCCGTGCATCGAAAGCGGATAAGCGATAACGAAGCTCATGAGAGCAAAAGTCTTACTTGGCGTAAATAAAGTTTCTTAAGGTCTCTCCATCGAGAGGAAATTAAAGTTAAATAAAATGCAAATTAGAACCACGTTTTATAAGACCTATGAGGATCTTAGAAAGGATGGGCCTAGTAGCTATAAATTGGTACTTCCACCGGTATGGGAAAATGCGTAATGTTTCCATGTGTCATGATTGAGAAGGTACGTGTATTATCCAAAATACACGAATTATTATGATAATGATGTTCTTAATCCAGATATGGATTATGAGGAAAGACTATGACGATATTGAATCAGAAAAGTATAACGGTTAAGAAACAAGTTTATACCGTTAGTGAAAATCAATGGAGAAACCATGGACATGAGAAAGCCATGGAAAACATGAGAATGAAATGACGAGAAAAGTGTCCGTGCTTTGAGGTATGCAAATTTCGGAATGAAATTTATTTTAAGGGGTAGAATGTAATATCCGTAGTTTTAATCTTGAATTACGATAATAAATTCCGTAATTAGTATTATTAATTCAATAATTAAAATCTTAATTAGTCAACTCTTGACTTTGACCAAGTATAATTGGATAATTTCTGTATGAGATTCACTGGGGCTTAGTGAATTAAGGAATATAATTTTCAATATTCCTTCGAACGTAATTTTCTAACGTCGAATAAATTCGATAGTTCGTCTACAAGATTATTAAGCAATAAGCTTAATTTGAAATTCCTATTATTATAGGAATAAATAAAGTTGTAACAAACTTTATTTTGAACATTTTAGAGATAATTCGACTATGAGAATTTAGAGACGTTTCAAACGTCTACGTTTAGAGATAGTGCGATAACTTTAGCAAACGATCTCGGAATTATAAAATTCAAATTCCTATAATTATTTTATCATTAAAGAGCATTATTTATCATAAAATAATGCTAGAAAATTTAAGAATGCAATGTACCTTATTTAATGGGTTTCGAAAACCCTAAATATTTAAATTAGGATTTTATGATCCTAAATTATTTTAAATACTTTTCTATGATTAAATTTATTATCTAAGACATATAATATGTCACCTAAGTATGTAGTAGCTATTTTATTCAAGGAAATAAAATGTTTGGGAATACTTTAGCAATTTTCGAAAATGTGAGTTCTTAAGTACAATTTAATTTTTATTCTTAATCAATTAATGATATATGATAATTATTAAATTATTATGATGTCATTAAGGACTAAATGAGGTGTAATACAAGTTGCACAAGTGTGGGTGCACACTTGCACATATGGGACGAAAATTTTGGATTTTAGTGTGATTTTATGTATAAATATCATCCAACAATTAATGAATGAATATGATTAGGATCTTATCTTATATGAGTTGTAAAGAAGCATTAATTAGCAAGTTGATCCACAAATCCTTGGCTCATTAATATAGTAGCCGAAATATTGGAATAAATGGTTGAAAAATCTTTAATTTCACACTATATTATAATGCCACTTGTGGAGTTGAAATATTCGACTTTTCAAATACTACTTTATAATAGGATAATAATATAATATATAATAGGAAAAAATAAAATTTAACCCTAATACACTAAGCATTGCCGTGAATAACATATATAGTATACAATGTGATAAATTCTTTCATTACATGATAAGTATGATATAAACTATTAATTAAATTATTATATAATATAATAAGGTATATAATATAATGACAAGATAAATAAAATCAATCCTAATCTTCTAAAGGTGGTACACACACATTAATATACATATTTAATTATTTTATGCCAATTATAATACAAGTTGCATTAAGGGATAAGAGATATCATGAGGTGTATAAGATAAGGATTAAAAATCTTTGTCTTGAAGCTAAGGGAGGTGCCGCCAATTTTGACAAAATTAGGCAAGTGGTATAAGATATTTTTCATGTAATTATTGTGCTACAACTTGCTAATATCTATAAATGTAACATAAGCTCTCCACTAATCCATTTTGCACCCTTAAATTTCGAAACCATAGAGAGAAGGAAAGGAGAGAGTTCTTCAATTCCCATCCCAAACTTAGATCAATTAAACCTTGCCGATTAAATCCGTACCGATTAAAAGGTTAGAAATTTTACGAGCTTCGATTACATGCTAGAATTTTCGAATTTCATCCGTTAAATTTTTAGTTATGATCTTAGTTTATATATATATATCATTTTCGAAAATTTAGATCTTATGCTAATATGTTTAGATATCATGTTTATACTATGTTATTAAGCATGTATATTAATTATATCATGAAATTAAGCATAGTATTAAATTATTCATGTGGACCGAAAACTTAGGAGTACTATATGTTGTTGATTTTAATTTTTAATTGTTGATTTAAGCATGGAATAATAATCTAGGGTATTAAATATGCTCATAGGAATTTATGTAGAATTTTTGGAAAACTATAGCCTATAATTTAATGAGTATCGAAAATTATAGTATATGTTATAATGTTGTGATATAATTCATGTTTAAGTGTTATAATAGCATAACAAGTGTGTAGATTCATAATATATGGTTGTGAGAATTTATTGAAATTTATAAAGATTTATTTGACCTAAGTCGAAAATTTAGAAAGTGACTTAGGTAAATTTTATTCAATAAGTCACAATAAATAACAATTATGTTATAGTAAGCATAATTGAGGGTGATTAATTGATATATGATTTTATTGGAATTTTAAAAATCATTTGATGGGTTATTTATGAAAACCGAAAACATTGGGGTATGATACTAAGGTGTATAAATTTTATTTGACTAAGGTAATTACATATTATTAATCACATGATAAAATAGTGTGACATGTGAATTTATGGGAATTTTGCACAAGTATAAGCTATTTAAATTGTAATTACCAAAATTTCATAAGATGTGTATTAATGATATAAATTTATTTTATCATGTATAATTACATATTATGATCTAAAATAATGTTTTAGACATAGTATGATTTTATAGGAATTTTGGAACAAGAATTGCACATAAAATGATAAGAATTTCATAAATAATTGAAAAAGTCAAAATGTTGACTTTTGGTTGACCAAAGTCAAAATTGTTGACTTTTGGTTGACTTGGTCAAAATAGTTGACCAAAATCGTTAACCAATGTCAACGGGCACGCAATTCGATAACGCGTGATCATGTGACGAAGACGCTTAGTAACAATGCTACTTACGTTACGTAAGTACATTAAAACGTACATTATATTCTAAAAAGGTAGAATACCCTTTTTAAGTTAAGAAATTTCATAATCGACATCAATCGATTAGGAAACGTCAAAATAAGTCCGACGTTAGCCTTATTTGATACGTAGAACGTTATAGACTATGTTCGTTTCTATCGAACGTGACCAACGTACTAAAATGATTCTTACGTTAAGGTGATACTGGACGGGACATCGACGAGGAAAAAAGACCCTAGTATAAAGACTACGTGTACGAAAGTGGGCTTTACTCGAAAACCCTTTATTTACGATGCTTTCTTGAAAAGTATTTATTTACAAAGCTTTCAGTTGAGAAATGATTATGAACTGTTATTCAATTACATGCCCAAAATATTTATGTTTTAACGTATGGATCCTATCATGTTGTTGGGCGAGCCAACGATGTATGTGAATCAGTTATTGGGTCGCTCCCAATTTTTAAAATCGATATCGGATCTTAGTCAGATGCAGAATTCCTGGCTAAGATTAACGTGTACACCAGTTTTTATGACTGTGAGCCGTTAGCAACATCATCGGCCGGTCATGGATCCTAGTCAGATGCAGAATCCCTGGCTATGTGATTGGGAGCCGTTAGCAACATCTTCGGCCGATCACGGCGTCGGTAGAAGGAGGCCTACTTCTACAGACGTGAGATCAGTTTATGAGATCAGTTATGAATAATTATGTGAATGATACGGATCATACGTAACAGAAAATGCCTGGCCAGGCGAATCTTTTGAGAAATGATAAAGTATTTTGGTATTCACGAGTTATTTCAACTAAAATCCTCGTGTTATACTAATGGGCAGTGTAATTTTATGAAATGATTTTGGCATGAGTCCACTAAGTGCAATCTTGTACTTAGCCCTGCATATTTGTTTTTAAATATGCAGGTTGAGCTGCTGATGGGATGGACAAGTGTTGAGCAGTCGGAGTTTTTGTCGCTAATAGTTCACCTTGGATGTATATCGTCATATATGCATTCACATGCTTTCCATTGCTCAAAACACTTTATTATACTATTTTGGATATTACTTACGTTACCTCCAGATCAGTTGAATCCTTTTGTTAGTGGTCTGTTGGTCTAGTTTGTATGAAATCGTTGTGTGTTTATCTATAAAAGTGGAAGTCTTGAAATGTTGTTGGTCATTATGTTCTTAATCCCTGCTTAATTGGTAACAGTCCCGTCTAATCCGTACTTTAGATGGGCGGGCTGTTACATATGGATTGAATCATCTCAGCGAATTTCTAATTTACGGGTTTTAAATACCGTAATTAGGCATCTAATTCTGCGGGGTATTACATCCTACCCCCCTTAAAAGAAATTTCATCCCGAAATTTGCTTACCTCATAAAGTATGGGTATCTTAACGTTATAACATCGTAACTTACCACGTACTTTCTTTTTGTCCATGGTTCCTTCATTGGATTTTCATTAAAAGACCCAAACTTGCTTCTTTAATCGTTGAATCGTACGATCAAATTAGTCGTAGATTTTCATCATAACTCATCTGTGTCAAAGGTCACGTCATCGTGTTGGTTTACGAGAATTGGGTCATTTTCGTATTTTCTTAAGCATGACACGTGGAAAAACATTTCGTGCTTTCCCCAAATATGGTGGAAGTACCAAGCTATAAGCTACTAGGCTATCATTGCTAGGAGCTCGTAAGGTCCTATAAAGCGTGATCTCGACATTCTTATATCTAAACTTATAATTTCTCTAGATGGAGAAATCTTAAGAAACTTTAACTCCGCATTTAAAATGCAGTTCAAATTTACGCGTATCAGCGTAAGACTTTTGTCTGTCCTGAGCTTTTCTTATTCTTTGCCTTATTGGGCAGATATCTCAGTCGTTTCGCTTACGATGTCAGGACTTTATACCTTTTCTCACCTACTTTGTTACAATAAAGTGGTGGTCAATACTTCTTTCCGCAATATGCCTCATAAGGCTATATTGATCGTTATTTGGTAGTTATGGTCGTACGTAAACTTACCAAGTGGTACAATACGTTCCCACTTACACTTTGATCTAACACTTATGTTCCCCTTGTATCCTTAAACATTTGGGTTATCTTTTCTGATTGTCTATCTATCTGTGAGTGGACATCCACGTTACGGGTCAATCTCGTATCTAACTCCTTTTTATGAGTTGGTTCAAAATCTAGGGTACTCTTGAAGTCTCTATCACGACCGATAGGTTTTGTTACTCTTGTAAATATCGATATCCTTTATGTACGACTGAGCTAACTTATCGGATCTATGAGTCATCTGAATAGACAGAGACAAAACATAATTGGCGAGTCAATCCACTACTAGCCATATAGTAGTGCGACTTCTTTATGACTTTGGTAAAATCTGCCATAAGATCTATTTCTATATCATTCTATTTTCATTCGTAGTAGTTAGAGATTATACTCTCTTATAAGGCCTTTGATACAATGCCTTTACTTATTGGTAATAGAGACACGCTCGACAATACGGTTATATCTTATCTCATTCCTTCCTATCTAACTTTTCTCATAATTCACAATGTCACTTAATAATGCCCGGTTGGCGGTATGAGAAGGATCATGAACTTTATTCACGATTGCATTTCTAAGCTTATTATTGCTTGAAAATATATGTATATATCTCTCTTAGACAATATAACAACGTCAGTATTCCTTAAAATATCCTTTAGCTCTTCATTCCTTATTTTAATTAGTATTCATTTCCATTTTCATTTCTCTTTTAGTCATATTTCACCTTGGTTGTGGAATACTACTTACATTAGTCCTTGATTTCCGACTATTTACATTCTCGTTTTCTTAACCTTCGATGAGTTTTCCTTTTCTATAGGGACATACCATGATTTAGGTGAACTTTATATCTTAGGCATTAGATTCTACATTACCCTTCCTTAGGTGATTATTTATCACAATTATAATCTTTCTTGATTTGTGCCGTCTTTCCTATCCACGTATCCAAGTTTCTTTGTTCAAAGAATAAGTTCAAACTTTTGTAAATTGTGAAGGGTTCTTAATTTATTGATATAGGAGTGAAATTTCCAAGACTTTAGTATTTATACTCTTATTACAATTTCAAGTCATGAGTTGGGAAATTCTATTCATGTGGCCTAAGTCATTGTGATGCATAAGTCGTTATCTTTCATATTAATACATAGCCTTTCTTTCATTAATCCATGAAATTTTGATTCTATTTTGGGGTAACTATCTTATTGGTCTTGTTACCTTTAGAGTTCTTAATAGATCTCTAATAGTAGTTAATCAATCTATAAAATTCACGATCTTATTTTAGGTCATTGACAACTTTCATCTTTAATTGTTTTGTCCTTTGTCGATTTACATTGTTTTCTTCTCTGGACACTATGTGCCCGAGGAATATTTCTCTTTTAGCGAAATTTACAAAAGCGTACTTGGCAAAATTTTTGCCCGGCTCTTAAAAGTCGTAAGACATCCCTTCAATTTTCTTTATGTTCTTTCTCGTCCTTTGAATAGATAAGAACATCATCCATGAGGATTGAGTTAAAAATTATCTAGGTATGTGTGAAACACTCGATTTTTGAGGTTCATGAACAGGGCTGGTGCATTGGTTAGTCCGAATGGCGTAACTATTATCTCATAGTAACCATATCTTATTCAGAACAATTCATTTCCGTATTTCGGATACCATTCTTTAAGACCATATAATATTACATCATAATGCCTCAGTGAGGACTTTTCATACATTACTTACGAGGGTCGGTCTACCGAGCTGATTGATTACAAGGCGTCTAGCTCTTTTTACACTCAAAACTTTGACACTTCTTCACCATATTCATAAACTCTTCCAAACTACGTCTATTTTACATATTATAATCACATCATTTTCATCATAAACCATTATTTACATATAAGTCTCATAGGATCCTAAGATTCTATGTCTTTGAGTGACCTTTGTCGAAGTCGTACTCTTCCCTTGGAAACTTGCATTTCTCCAAGTACGTTTTTGCTTCATACTCCTGACGATCATTCTCTTTCAGAGAGCCAGGGGTCAAACTGCTCCCCGTTTCTTCTTCAATACTAGAAGTTGGTGTTACTTTTATCAGAAAGTATGGTTGGGTTGGTAGCGGTAATTCTCCTAATCATGAGGCGATAAGATCGTCCTTTTGCCATTTCGTCTCTTATTGGTACCATTGTCGGCATAGGACATGGACGGCGTTTGGAACATCGTGGTACAACCATTCCTTTATACCATGTTGTGTAACTCGTCGAGACGGGACAAGTACTCGTAGGTGTCATTCCATACGCATAATATGTATACTTGAGCTCGTTGACAAATCACGTAAGTCACTTGATCTTTGGAATTTTTCTCAGAGAAAATATTCTTTTGATCCTTCTTTTGCAAAATTTACGCCAATTGTTGGCAAATAATGGATAAGTTCTTTGGATACCATCCTCATTTAACACTCATAGTTACGAATATCCATCCGAGGTGCAAAATTTTTCTCCAAAACTGTTCTAAATTCATTCCTAGTTCATATAAAAAGAGCCGATATCTGTGTGTGAGTTATAACCTTGTAGGGCTTAGGGTAAACTTTTTACTCGTCAGAACCCCTTTTTTTTCAACATCTGTAAACATATAGTTCTAGATGAGTCCGACTTAAATTAAGCAATGGAGGGAATGTTTTTATAAAAGGATCTCTTAAAGAATTATACACTTTAAGACATATATAACCCGTAGACTACTTGTGACACGACTCATGACACTTATCTTAATACTCATTTTACGTTTTACATCTTCAGTCGTATGTTGCCTTAAAGATATTTGCATAGGCGAATAGTGGGTACTGATATTCTGTCGTGTAGAACCTCTAACGAAAAGGCTAGGCCAGTCACTAATCACATGAATGATGACCATTTAAAACTTCTTGTCTCTAAAATTATATCTACGTTCACATAGATATAATGATCTAAATCATTGGATAGCACTTTAAGCGATTCTAGGTTCAATTCTGAGCTTAAGTAACACTTGCGATGGTCATAATTCCCGTATAGGTAAGGAGATTTTCATTTCTTGATTCGCTTACCCTGAGTTGGGTTCTATCGCTTCTATGCATACTTGTGCAATGTCAAAAAGCGAAGCACCTATATTGAACAAAATTTTATAGGTATTCTGAGAAATTTTTCTCATACTTATCAGGCCTCCCGGTTTTTATGTTCGTTCAATTTTCGGTGCGAAGCATAGGTTATGTCTACGGGGTTCCCGTCTATTCAAGTAACATCTTTTTCATATGTCATTGTCCTTTCCATTGGGACATTATGTTCCATTGCTATGGTCTTCTGTTGCCTCATTCACCCTATACTTCTCGGGTATCCGTATCGTTATGCTTTTACCAACAACATTCATGGTTAGGTCTACATCAACTTATCCTTTGATATTGATATATTTCAATAATGAAATCTTATCGTAGAGATCGTCATGTCTCTATCACTATCATTCATTCCTAATCCAGTATGAATGATTAAATTCTTTTTTTTTTTTTACTTTATCGATCTTAGGAGTATATTTCTCATATATTCTTACTTTAAACTCTTTTCCAGAGAAGTCCTTGTACTGGCATTTAGTGCCATCGTTTGTAATATCCCTTTTTGGATATACGTCATTTCTTCTTAGACGTCTTTTATTGATTCATCATGCAATTTCGCACAAGATAAAATCCTTTGTCCATTGGAGATGTATTATACTTTTGCCTTGACGTCAAAATCTTTACCATTTCTCGTCATTCAATGAATGCTTCACTCCCATGTCGGAGATACTTAATATCCAATTTCTTGATCGTCACAAATGTGAGGATAATCTTTCCAATGGATTTACCTTAAAGCCCTCAATGAGAATCTCTTTTGTGTTCTCTTGGGCGTATTTCTTTGCAAGATCTATAGAAGCTATCTTGCTTGTTAACTATTAAGTTACACAAGACAAGCATTTGGGTGATCATAACTTAGGGTATTTAAGATTTATTTCAAAATAATGAATCTATTTCTTTACTTCAAAGGAATTACCTTACTTATCGAAGTCATAACATCTCTGAAGCTTATATCATATCAGGAACTATCTAATTGTATAGCTCGTAATTTCTTCTGCTATTTGTGACTTTTGTCTGTTCTCATGAGCATGGTATTTGAAAGTAATCTTACTTTTGTTATACTTCGGTTTCCACCTTCAGGACTAGAATCGTTATCATTATCGTATGGCTTGGTAGCGTAGTACATTCATACACCATAACTTAATTCTAAGCATCTCATTACCATGTCTTGACTTGAGTTATTTCATCCATACTTAGTTCACATACTAGGGCTATCCTAAATGTTCACAAAATCTTGAGGATTATGATTCCTCAATCTCATTATCTTTGTTTAACTAAGTTTCAATTACTTGGAATCGATTATGCTCAAGCATAATCTCATTAACTTAGGTATAAGGCAGAGATTTATTTCACGAGATGCTATCATTTCTTCATATATATATTCTTTGAAAAGAATATCTTGCATGCATCTTTATTCTTTTAAGCGTGTCTAACCTACTAGCGAGGTTTCGAGGATATCCAACTATCTTAAAGATAAGTTGTAATCGCTCTCGTCATGACATAATAAGGAAATTCATATCCCAGGATATCTTATACTTTTCTTTGCTTTTATTCTTTGCATTGATGCTAAAGAGTATCTTATTCATAACTTTGTTATCATAATAGTCGTATGATGGTATAACTTCTTTGTTATCATTCTTTGTTAATCCCATCAAAGGTCATCACATCATGTGTGCCATAGGAAGAATATCTCGTCTCATCGAGATTTTCTTTACATCATAATTTCTTGATGTCTCTCACTTTCTTGATCCGAAACTTTTAGGTGGTGAGATAAGTCGATCTATTTCTGCCCGACATTTATCGCTTTACTAATTCGCTCTTGGGTGACAAGGTAAGTCGACTTTCATCTTACTTGATGGTTTCAAAATCAAGAAGAAATTATCACGACTACCTACAAAGGTATTGTCTCGTCCATCAAGATAACATCTTTTCAATGATCTAAATCGATATGTTTCTTGGATGAATAATGGGGCTCTAGGTCCAAGACCGAATGACGACTATCGAGATTTCTTTGGTCATATGGGCTGGCTGGACCGTCACAATCATATTCTCGGTCACACAAGGCTTTGGGTTCAAAAGGACACTTTGTAAATTTTGGGTTTGAAAATTTTCTTGAGAAAAAGTGAGAAACTCGAATGAATTCTCAATTGGAACTAGGTCATGAGTTAAACTCAATGATGCGAAATTGGGTAACAAATAGAATTTTGAAAACTCATATACTCGTAATAGTTCATCAATAAAGGTTCTCATGTGTGTCAGGGCTCCACTGGTATTACTGGAAATCTTACTTTCTTTATAAAATTCTAAGGTCCGTATCATACTATAACGTTTTACTATACAGATCATAGATCTAACTTCAACTGATTCTCGTGAATTCTGGAGTAGGAATCCGGAATTTGGTCCTTCATAAGAAATGAAGTTCAGTGCATTAGGAGCACGTAGAAGAAAACCATACGTAAATCGGAGTTCACACGACCGAGAACGAGTCAAAATAGAATCACTGCGCAGTGCAGGAAAAATTTACGCGTGCTCGTGCCGAGGTCATAAGCAATGCCGACGCCAAGGTCGTGCACGCCGTTATCAATGCCGAGGTAGTATAGAGTCATACCGATGCCGAGGTCGTACAGGCTACTAAAGTCGACATGTCAAATTCGAGTTACAAATTCCCGAAGTCAAAGTCGACGGTCGCACAGGCCGAGGTCGAACAATTTCGTATAGATCTTTTGCTTTTCTACACTCAAGATGGAATGAAGTTCTCAAATCCATCACTAATCTTGTTCTTGTAATTGAAGGAAATTCTTACTTCTATGTGTTCTTTCGTAGAAGGGATCATGCGTCTATAAAGTCTATGTTACATTGAACTAGCATGCTCATCATCATAATCAACTTTAAGGGTTGAAGTAAAACTTGAATATTCCTACGTAGCTCATTTATGCATACGTATTTCATTGAATTTAAAGAATTCAACATATCGTATTTGACAAATAAATGTCCAATCTCAATCATTTTAAAACATGAATAATCATAACTTTGTTCATAATAATGAACCCTTATTACATTCGAAATTGAACATTTCATCTTTGGCATATCGTACATCACATGACCCATAATCCTAAGTGCGGATTAACGGGGACTATAACTCTAGCGAGGATAAAAATCTGAGGAGACTCTTTTAACAATAAGCGTAATACATATGTCATTTATGTTTTGGACTATATTACATAATTAGGGGTTCTTGCGGCGGAAAACATGTGATATGTACATATGACGATGTACTATCAAGGTATAAACATTTCGGCGACAACATTCCTATTGCTCAACACCGCTCCGTCCATCATCCGCTCAACACGCCCATTTAAAACAAACATGCGGTGAGTACAAGAATACACTCGGTGGACTCATGCGAAAATATTTTATCATTTGAAGATTACACTGCCACATCATGGTAAGACACAAGGGTTTTAGTTGAAAATGCCTTGTGCTTACTAAAACATTTTATCAGTTCATAAAGATCGTCGCCTGGCCAGGCATTTTTCTGGGTGTGTGTGATCCATATCCCTTATCATCATTCATCATAACATCATAGTCGAACGTCGTGAAGGAGGCCTCCCTCTACGACGCCGTGACCGGCCGTGAATTGTCCTTACAGCACACAGTCACCTTAGGTGTACACGTTAATCTAGCGGTATTGTCCTTGGGCATAGGATCCGATATCGATTTTCATTCATAAGTTGGGGCGACCCGACAACATTCATAACATTTCATAACATCTCATATCATCTCATGGATAGGATACATACACAAAACATAAATATTTTTGGCAGGTAATCATGTAAATATTTTATCAACAGTTGAAATAAGCATCGTAAATAAATATTTCAGAAGCATTTTATTTTTGAGTAGAGTAAAGCCCACCTGGACTATTGTTCGTCTTAAACTTGATTATTCGTCAACGTCCGGCCGTCGGCGTCCGTCACCGCTACGTAAAAGCGATGTTTTAGTACGTCGTTCACGTTTCGAGACTCTCAAAGTCGAGAATAAACTTCGATATTCTATATCGATATAAACCGAATTCTTAATGAATTCGATATGCTTTTCAATTACGTATTTCAATTGAATAGTTCTCGTTCTTGAGACACGTTCAACCGTATCGTTTAACCTTTACGGTTTAAGCGTTCGGCGTGTTATATGTTTCTCGATATAAGGATTTCAATTATGAAATCTTTTCTTACTAATGAGGTTTCTTCCCTAATCGGTACACCTTACGGCGTATTAGCGTATTTATCGAGCGTATTTCGTCGTTGACTTTAAAAGTCAACAATTTTGACTTTCAATTGTAATCTCTTACTAATTCATGTTATAAATCGATTTCAATCGATTTCTTTTATAAAGTCCTAATTCTCGATTTGTCACGTAAATCGATGAACTTTATTAATATTTTCTTAAATATTAATCCATTTATCCATAAATCCTTATTATTCATTTATAACGTTATTAAATATAACGTTTCGTTATAAACATAGTGATCTACGTTTATAAAATTTTATAAATCCCAAATATGTCCTTAATTAAAAAGGATTTAAAAATCCTTATACTTCCTTTAATGCTCTCGGTAATTCTCAAAAATTACCAAATGATTTCCAAAAATTTTCTAAATTCATATAGCGTATTATTATACACTATGGTCATTAATATGAATTAATGTCAACCATATAACATAGGGGGGTTCTACACTTAGTCAAATTTTAAGTGTTTGAAAATCAGCAAAACAGCTTAAAATTAACCCAAGTGACGTACTTTGACGATTCATAACTCTCGATTCAGAATACGTATGGTCACATAAAGATACATTCTGGAAACCTCTAAACATGTACTACAAGTTCTAAGATGGAATTAAATCCAAAAGAGTCGTGGTTCTGGAGATATAGGGTCTCAAAGTGGGCAACTCAAACTGACTTCTATACTTAGAAATTTTTTCCAGAATTTTCAGTTTTAGCTTAACGACGAGGGGTTTTGCGAGGCTCGTAACGTTTGACTCACAATGCCAAAATGACTGCAGGCTACCAATTTCGAAGCCTTGTAACAAGAACTACATATTTCATGAAGACCATACTAGAAAATATCTAACGCATCGAGAAATAAATAAGCTCAAAGTTAACTAGTTGGAAATGGACAGTTTCCAGTAGGTGACTTTGGATCGATGAAAGGTATACCTATAAAACTTGGTTTGGGATCAAACTTTCCAGATCATAACTAGACATGGTGAGGAACATTTCTTATGAAGAAACCCAAGTCCAAATCGGACTACAAACGGCTTGAACATCTCACGTAAAAGTCATACTCGAACAGCCTATTACATGAAAAATTCACTAAGGCAGTTTGTCCAAAAAACTTACTGTAATGTATCAACTTCAAAAATTCACCGTGAGTTCATTATAAAGAATCTGGGAATGCAACCAATCATATTGAAAAGCCACTTAAGTCTAGTTTAATCCAGAAAAAGCCTCACTCAATGATTCAAAATATATTGGGAGATAAAAATATTTTACCACAAGCTATCACTCCCGTGACAGTTTTGTGCAGTTAACTTGTAAAATCTGGAATAAATAGTAAATATTTTTAGAAAATTCTGAAAATTTACAGAAATCTTCTAGACATGCTGAATTATTTTTCTGCCAAAATTTAGAGTTTTACCATTAGCCAAACTCGGAACAAAGATTATGAACCGTGGGTGATGAACATGGCAAATTTCACAGTTTTGTGCAGTGGTTTTGAAAAATATAAATAAATTAGTAAAACACATCAGATCGACTTGAAATTTTATACATATATACTATTCATGCTTAATATAAACATACTTAAATTTCACCTTCATCTGACCACTGTAACTTAGTCAAATAAATTCCACAATCTACTGTTCCTGCAGCAACTTCCAGTTTTCAGTTTAGCTATGGTGGAAAAAGGGTCTCCATTGTAGGAGATGGAGTGAGGAGAGGAGAGGAGAGGAGAGGAACGTCTGATTGAGAGGTATGGGGTGTGTGTGGGGTGGTGTTGGGTGGTGAGAGAGGTATGGGGGGTGTTGGGTGGTAGGCATGGGTGACATTTGTTACTACACTCCCATGCATCTACACTTGTCACACACATGCACAACACTCTTACACTCCCTCTCTACACACACACACATGCACGATTTTTATATATATATATATATAAATATCAGTATTTAATTGTTTAATTATGATATATAATTAATCACATTGCCACTTAATAGATACATGTAATAGTGGGAAGATTAACAACACACTTTGTTATAGCACTTAGGAGCTCTCGGCTCTCACACTTGTAATAGGTCAAATTTTTATTTTCCATGCCATTAATAGACATATATATCATAACATATGGTTTAGATGATAAATAATATCATAGGATAAATTAATGGCATCATTTTATGCGATAAAAATCGAGTTCGAAAATTGGGATTTTCGAACGTTTGAAAAATTTGTCACTATCAAATCTTGATGATCTAGCATTGATTTAATGCCAAATAATACTGTAATAACATATGAAAATCATAGGAAATAATTTCCTATAATTTATTGATCGATTAAAACGCTTTTCGTTTCATCTCAAAACGTTAACGTTTGAAAACGTTGCAAAACGTTCATTATCGACTCATCTCGAAATGGTCGTCATCACTTTATTAAATTATTCCATTAATAATGGAATTTAATTCTAAGCTTAATTGCTTTAGAAAATATCATGAATTTTAACTATCGATCTGCGATCGACGTTAAAATAATACTGCCGATATACTTCATATACTTTTATTCCTAAATTCACAATTCTCAGTGAATATAAAATAGGGTTTCATTCCTTCGTAATTAATCGACGTCATTATTCGATATCTTATGGATTGAATCATCTCAGCGAATTTCTAATTTACGGGTTTTAAATACCGTAATTAGGCATCTAATTCTGCGGGGTATTACATCCTACCCCCCTTAAAAGAAATTTCATTCCGAAATTTTCTTACCTCATAAAGTATGGGTATCTTAACGTTATAACATCATAACTTACCACGTACTTTCTTTTTGTCCATGGTTCCTTCATTGGATTTTCATTAAAAGACCCAAACTTGCTTCTTTAATCGTTGAATCGTACGATCAAATTAGTCGTAGATTTTCATCATAACTCATCTGTGTCAAAGGTCACGTCATCGTGTTGGTTTACGAGAATTGGGTCATTTTCGTATTTTCTTAACTGCGACACGTGGAAAACATTTCGCACTTTCCCCAAATATGGTGGAAGTACCAAGCTATAGGCTACTAGGTCTATCATTGCTAGGAGCTCGTAAGGTCCTATAAAACGTGATCTCAACATTCTTGTATCTAAACTTATAATTTCTCTAGATGGAGAAATCTTAAGAAACTTTAACTCCGCATTTAAAATGCGGTTCAAATTCTGGCGTGTCGGTAAGACTTTTATACGTCTGAGCTTTTCTTATTCTTTGCCTTATTGGGCGAGATATCTCGATCGTTTCGCTTTACGATGTCGGGACTTTATACCTTTCTCACCTACTTTGTTACAATAAAGTGGTGGTGATACTTCTTTCGCAATATGCCTCATAAGGCTATATTGATCGTTATTTAGTAGTTATGGTCGACGTAAACTTACCAAGTGGTACAATCGTTCCCACTTACACTTTGATCTAACACTTATGTTCCCCTTGTATCCTTAAACATTTGGGTTATCTTTTCTGATTGTCTATCTATCTGTGAGTGGACATCCACGTTACGGGTCAATCTCGTATCTAACTCCTTTTTATGAGTTGGTTCAAAATCTAGGGGTACTCTTGAAGTCTCTATCACGGGTGATAGGTTTTGTTACTCCTTGTAAATATCGATTTCCTTTATATGCGGTGAGCTAACTTATCGGATCTATGAGTCATCTGAATAGACAGAGACAAAACATAATTGGCGAGTCAATCCACTACTAGCCATATAGTAGTGCGACTTCTTTATGACTTTGGTAAAATCTGTCATAAGATCTATTTCTATATCATTCTATTTTCATTCGTGTAGTTCTAGAGATTATACTCTCTTATAAGGCCTTTGATACAATGCCTTTACTTATTGGTAACCGAGACACTGCTCGACAATACGGTTATATCTTATCTCATTCCTTCCTATCTAACTTTTCTCATAATTCACAATGTCACTTAATAATGCCTGGTTGGGCGGTATGAGAAGGATCATGAACTTTATTCACGATTTCATTTCTAAGCTTATTATTGCTTGAAAATATATGTATATATCTCTCTTAGACAATATAACACTGTCGGTATTCCTTAAAATATCCTTTAGCTCTTCATTCCTTATTTTAATTAGTATTACATTTCCATTTTCATTTCTCTTTTTAGTCATATTTCACCTTGGTTGTGGGAATACTACTTACATTCGTCCTTGATTTCCGACTATTTACATTCTCGTTTTCTTAACCTTTCGATGAGTTTTCCTTTTCTATAGGGACATACCATGATTTAGACTGAATTTTATATCTTAGGCATTAGATTCTACATTACCCTTCCTTAGGTGATTATTTATCACAATTATAATCTTTTACTGATTTGTGCCATCTTTCCTATCCTGTATCCAAGTTTCTTTGTTCAAAGAATAAGTTCAAACTTTTGTAAATTGTGAAGGGTTCTTAATTTATTGATATAGGAGTGAAATTTCCAAGACTTTGGTATTTATACTACTGTTACAATTTCAAGTCATGAGTTGGGAAATTCTATTCATGTGGCCTAAGTCATTGTGATGCATAAGCTGTTATCTTTCTCATATTAATACATAGCCTTTCTTTCATTAATCCATGAAATTTTGATTCTATTTTGGGGTAACTATCTTATTGGTCTTGTTACCTTAGAGAGTTCTTAATAGATCTCTAATAGTAGTTAATCAATCTATAAAATTCCTGATCTTATTTTAGGTCATTGACAACTTTCATCTTTAATTGTTTTGTCCTTTGTCAGATTTACATTGTTTTCTTCTCTGACACTATGTGTGCGAGGAATATTTCTCTTTTAAGCGAAATTTACAAAAGCGTACTTGGCAAAATTTTGCCGCTCTTAAAAGTCGTAAGACATCCCTTCGATTTTCTTTATGTTCTTTCGTCCTTTGAATAGATAAGAACATCATCCATGAGGATTGAGTTAAAATTATCTAGGTATGTGTGAAACACTCGATTTTTGAGGTTCATGAGCAGTGGTGCATTGGTTAGTCCGAATGGCGTAACTATTATCTCATAGTAACCATATCTTATTGAACAATTCATTTCGTATTTGGATACCATTCTTTAAGACCATATAATATTACATCATAATGCCTCGGTGAGGACTTTTCATACATTACTTACGGTCGGTCTACCGGTGATTGATTACTGGCGTCTAGCTCTTTTACACTCAAAACTTTGACACTTCTTCACCATATTCATAAACTCTTCCAAACTACGTCTATTTTACATATTATAATCACATCATTTTCATCATAAACCATTATTTACATATAAGTCTCATAGGATCCTAAGATTCTATGTCTTTGAGTGACCTTTGTCGAGTCGTACTCTTCCTTGAAACTTGCATTTCTCAATGCGTTTTGCTTCATACTCTCGACGATCATTCTCTTTCGAGAGCCGAGGATCAAAGCGCTCCCGTTTCTTCTTCAATACTAGAAGTTGGTGTTACTTTTATCAGAAAGTATGGTTGGGTTGGTAGCGGTAATTCTCCTAATCCGCGAGGGCGATAAGATCCTGTCCTTTTGCCATTTTCGTCTCTTATTGGTACCATTGTCGGCATAGGACATGGGACGGCGTTTGGAACATCAGGGTACAACCATTCCTTTATACCATGCTGTGTAACTCGTCGAGGACCAGGACAAGTACTCGTAGGTGTCATGCCATACGCATAATATGTATACTTGAGCCTGTTGACAAATCCTGGTAAGTCTGCCCAGTCTTTGGAATTTTTCTCATAGAGAAAATATTCTTTTGATCCTTCTTTTGCAAAATTTCTGCCAATTCGTTGGCAAATAATGGATAAGTTGCTGGATACCATCCTCATTTAACACTCTATAGTTACGAATATCCATCCAGTGTAAAATTTTCTCCAAAAGCTGTTCTAAATTCATTCCTAGTTCATATCAAAAGAGCCGATATGCTCGTGTGAGTTATAACCTTGTAGGGCTTAGGGTTAACTTTTTACTCGTCAGACTCCCTTTTTTTTTCAACATCTGTAAACATATAGTTCTAGATGAGTCCGACTTAAATTAAGCAATGGAGGAATTTTTTATAAAAGGATCTCTTAAAGAATTATACACTTTAAGACATATATAACCCGTAGACTACTTGTGACACGACTCATGACACTTATCTTAATACTCATTTCGTTTTACATCTTGATCGTATGTTGCCTTAAAGATATTTGCATAGGCGAATAGTGGGTCTTGATATTACGTCGTGTAGAACCTCTAACGAAAAGGCTAGGCCAGTCACTAATCACATGAATGACGACCATTTCGAAACTTCTTGTCTCTAAAATTATATCTCGTTCCACATAGATATAATGATCCAAATCATTGGATAGCACTTTAGGCGATTCTAGGTTCAATTCGAGCTTAAGTAACACTTGCGATGGTCATAATTCCGTATAGGTAAGGAGATTTTCATTTCTTGATTCGCTTACCACGAGTTGGGTTCTATCGCTTCTATGCATACTTGTGCAATGTCAGCGAAGCACCTATATTGAACAAAATTTTATAGGTATTAGAAATTTTCTCATACTTATCGAGCCTCCGGTTTTATGTTCGTTCAATTTTGGTTGAAGCATAGGTTATGTCTACGGGGTTCCCGTCTATTCAAGTAACATCTTTTTCATATGTCATTGTCCTTTCCATTGGGACATTATGTTCCATTGCTATGGTCTTCTGTTGCCTCATTCACCCTATACTTCTCGGGTATCCGTATCGTTATGCTTTTACCAACAGCATTCATGGTTAGGTCTACATCAACTTATCCTTTGATATTGATATATTTCAATAATGAAATCTTATCGTAGAGATCGTCATGTCTCTATCACTATCATTCATTCCTAATCCAGTATGAATGATTAAATTTTTTTTTTTTACTTTATCGATCTTAGGAGTATATTTCTCATATATTCTTACTTTAAACTCTTTTCCAGAGAAGTCCTTGTACTGGCATTTAGTGCCATCGTTTGTAATATCCCTTTTTGGATATACGTCATTTCTTCTTAGACGTCTTTTATTGATTCATCATGCAATTTCGCACAAGATAAAATCCTTTGTCCATTGGAGATGTATTATACTTTTGCCTTGACGTCAAAAATCTTTACCATTTTCTCGTCATTCAATGAATGCTTCACTCCCATGTCAGAGATACTTAATATCCAATTTTACTGATCGTCACAAATGTGTGAGGGATAATCTTTCCAATTGGATTTACCTTAAAGCCCCTCAATGAGAATCTCTTTTTGTGTTCTCTTGGACGTATTTCTTTTGCAAGATCTATAGAAGCTATCTTGCTTGTTAACTATTAAGTTACACAAGACAAGCGTTTTGGGTGATCATAACTTAGGGTATTTAAGATTTATTTCAAAATAATGAATCTATTTCTTTACTTCAAAGGAATTACCTTACTTATCGAAGTCATAACATCTCTGAAGCTTATATCATATCAGGAACTATCTAATTGTATAGCTCGTAATTTCTTCTGCTATTTGTGACTTTTGTCTGTTCTCATGAGCATGGTATTTGAAAGTAATCTTACTTTTGTTATACTTCGGTTTCCACCTTCAGGACTAGAATCGTTATCATTATCGTATGGCTTGGTAGCGTAGTACATTCATACACCATAACTTAATTCTAAGCATCTCATTACCATGTCTTGACTTCGGAGTTATTTCCTCCATACTTAGTTCACATACTAGGGCTATCCTCGTCGTTCACACAATCTTGAGGATTATGATTCCTCAATCTCATTATCTTTTGTTTAACTAAGTTTCAATTACTTGGAATCGATTATGCTCAAGCATAATCTCATTAACTTAGGTATAAGGCGAGAGATTTATTTCCTGAGATGCTATCATTTCTTCATATATATATTCTTTGAAAAGAATATCTTGCATGCATCTTTATTCTTTTAAACGTGTCTAACCTACTAGCGAGGTTTCAAGGATATCCATCTATCTTAAAGATAAGTTGTAATCGCTCTCGTCATGACATAATAAGGGAAATTCATATCCCACAGATATCTTATACTTTTCTTTGCTTTTATTCTTTGCATTCAATGCTAAAGAGTATCTTATTCATAACTTTGTTATCATAATAGTCGTATGATGGTATAACTTCACTGTTATCATTCTTTGTTAATCCCATCAAAGGTCATCACATCATGTGTGCCATAGGAAGAATATCTCGTCTCATCGAGATTTTCTTTACATCATAATTTCTTGATGTCTCTCACTTTACTGATCTGAAACTTTTAGGTGGTGAGATAAGTCGACCTATTTCTGCCCGACATTTATCGCTTTACTAATTCGCTCTTAGGTGACAAGGTAAGTCAACTTTCATCTTACTTGATGGTTTCAAAAATCAAGAAGAAATTATCACGACTACCTACAAAAGGTATTGTCTCATCCATCAAGATAACATCTTTTCAATGATCTAAATCGATATGTTTTCTTGGACTGAATAATGGGGCTCTAGGGTCCGAAGACCAGAATGACGACTACTGAGATTTCTTTGGTCATATGGGCTGGCCAGACCCGTCACAATCATATTCTCAGTCACACAAGGCTTTGGGTTCAAAAGGACACTTTGTAAATTTTTGGGTTTGAAAATTTTCTTCAGAAAAAGTGAGAAACTCGAATGAATTCTCAATTGGAACTAGGTCATAGAGTTAAACTCAATGACAGAAATTGGGTAACAAATAGAATTTTGAAAACTCATATACTCGTAATAGGTCATCAATAAAGGTTCTCATGTGTGTCAGGGCTCCACTGGTATTACTGGAAATCTTACTTTCTTTATAAAATTCTAAGGTCCGTATCATACTATAACGTTCTTACTCTATACAGATCATAGATCTAACTTCAACTGATTCTCGTGAATTCTGGAGTAGGAATCCGGAATTTGGTCCTTCATAAGAAATGAAGTTCAGTGCATTAGGAGCACGTAGAAGAAAACCATACGTAAATCGGAGTTCGGAGTTCAATAGAATCACTGCGAGTGCAGGAAAAATTACGCGTGCCGTGCGAGGTCATAAGCAATGCCGACGCCAAGGTCGTGCACGCCGTTATCAATGTCGAGGTAGTATAGAGTCATACCGATGCCGAGGTCGTACAGGCTACTAAAGTCGACATGTCAAATTCGATGTTACAAATTCCCGAAGTCAAAGTCGACGGTCGCACAGGCCGAGGTCGAACAATTTCGTATAGATCTTTTGCTTTTCTACACTCAAGATGGAATGAAGTTCTCAAATCCATCACTAATCTTGTTCTTGTAATTGAAGGAAATTCTTACTTCTATGTGTTCTTTCGTAGAAGGGATCATGCGTCCTATAAAGTCTATGTTCTGTTGAACTAGCATGCTCATCATCATAATCAACTTTAAGGGTTGAAGTAAAACTTCGAATATTCCTACGTAGCTCATTTGTACGCACGTATTTCATTGAATTTAAAGAATTCAACATATCGTATTTGACAAATAAATGTCCAATCTCAATCATTTTAAAACATGAATAATCATAACTTTGTTCATAATAATGAACCCTTATTACATTCCAGAAATTCAAACATTTCATCTTTGGCATATCGTGCCAAAACTTTCTCATATCATTGTCGTCATCTGTCTTATATCTTCCTTCATTTCATAACTTTCTTGACAAATCATTTGTCACAACATTCATTCTCAACCTTTCTCATAGCTTTCATTTCACTTGGTAAAATTTTGTTTCACTTTCAAACTTTTCGTTTTCAAACCGAGAAAAATAATTTCATAAACATTCGTCTTGGCCAGGCTAATTTTCAAAACTTTGAAAAAACAGTCATTTACCTCATTTCGGTTGAACTTGATGTGATGGAGTGTTGAGCATTGTCAGCTGATCTCAAGAAGTCTAATGACTCAATCTAGACTTAACCTTAAAGGATATTTTGGGTTCAAGAGCGAACCGCTCTGATACCACTCTGTCACAGCCCCACAATCCTAAGTACGGATTAACAGGGACTATAACTCTAAACAGGGATAAAAATACAAGGAGACTCTTTTTAACAATAAACGTAATACATATGTCATTTATGTTTTTGGACTATATTACATAATTAGGGGTTCTTGCAGCGGAAAACATGTGATATGTACATATGACGATGTACTATCAAGGTATAAACATTTCAGCGACAACATTCCTATTGCTCAACACTGCTCCATCCATCATCTGCTCAACCTGCCCATTTAAAAACAAACATGCGGTGAGTACAAGAATGCACTCGGTGGACTCATGCCAAAATATTTTATCATTTGAAGATTACATCGCCACATCATGGTAAGACCTGAGGGTTTTAGTTGAAAATGCCTTGTGCTTACTAAAACATTTTATCAGTTCATAAAGATCGTCGCCTGGCCAGGCATTTTTCTAGGTGTGTGTGATCCATATCCCTTATCATCATTCATCATAACATCATAGTCGAGCGTCGTGAAGGAGGCCTCCTCACGACGCCGTGACCGGCCGTGAATTGTCCTTACAAAGACACAAATCACCTTAGGTGTACACGTTAATCCTAGCGGTGTTGTCCTTCCCCGGCATAGGATCCGATATCGATTTTCATTCATAAGTTGGGGCGACCCAACAACATTCATAACATTCATAACATCTCATATCATCTCATGGATAGGATACATACACAAAACATAAATATTTTGGCGGTAATCATGTAAATATTTTATCAGCAGTTGAAATAAGCATCGTAAATAAATATTTGAAGCATTTTATTTTGAGTGAGTAAAGCCCACACGGACTATTGTTCGTCTTAAACTTGATTATTCGTCAACGTCCGGCCGTCGCGCCCACGCCCACACGCTTTACGTAAAAGCGATGTTTTAGTACGTCGTTCACGTTTCTCGAGACTCTCAAAGTCGAGAATAAACTTCGAAATTCTATATCGATATAAACCGAATTCCTTAATGAATTCGATATGCTTTTCAATTACGTATTTCAATTGAATAGTTCTCTTTCTTGAGACACGTTCAACCGTATCGTTTAACCTTTACGGTTTAAACGTTCGGCGTGTTATATGTTTCTCGATATAAGGATTTCAAATATGAAATCTTTTCTTACTAATGAGGTTTCTTCCCTAATCGGTACACCTTACGGCGTATTAGCGTATTTATCGAGCGTATTTCAGACGTTGACTTTAAAAGTCAACAATTTTGACTTTCAATTGTAATCTCTTACTAATTCATGTTATAAATCGATTTCCAATCGATTTCTTTTTGTAAAGTCCTAATTCTCGATTTGTCACGTAAATCGATGAACTTTATTAATATTTTTCTTAAATATTAATCCATTTATCCATAAATCCTTATTATTCATTTATAACGTTATTAAATATAACGTTTCGTTATAAACATAGTGATCTACGTTTATAAAATTTTATAAATCCCAAATATGTCATTAATTAAAAAGGATTTAAAAATCCTTATACTTCCTTTAATGCTCTCGGTAATTCTCAAAACTTACCAAATGATTTCAAAAATTTTTCTAAATTCATATAGCGTATTATTATACACTATGGTCATTAATATGAATTAATGTCAACCATATAACATAGGGGTTCTACACTTAGTCAAATTTTAAGTGTTTGAAAATCAAAACGACTTAAAATTAACCCAAGTGACATACTTTGACGATTCATAACTCTCGATTCAGAATACGTATGGTCACATAAAGATACATTCTGAAACCTCTAAACATGTACTACAAGTTCTAAGATGGAATTAAATCCAAAAGAGTCGTAGTTCTGGAGATATAGGGTCTCAAAGTGGGCAACTCAAACTGACTTCTATACTTAGAAATTTTTCCGAATTTCAGTTTTAGCTTAACGACGAGGGGTTTTGCGAGGCTCGTAACGTTTGACTCACAATGCCAAAATGACTGCAGGCTACCAATTTGAAGCCTTGTAACAAGAACTACATATTTCATGAAGACCATACTAGAAAATATCTAACGATCGAGAAATAAATAAGCTCAAAGTTAACTAGTTGGAAATGGACAGTTTCCAGTAGGTGACTTTGGATCGATGAAAGGTATACCTATAAAACTTGGTTTGGGATAAAACTTTCCAAATCATAACTAGACATGGTGGGGAACATTTCTTATGAAGAAACCCAAGTCCAAATCGGACTACAAACGGCTTGAACATCTCACGTAAAAGTCATACTCGAACAGCCTATTACATGAAAAATTCACTAAGGCAGTTTGTCCAAAATAACTTACTGTAATATATCAACTTCAAAAATTCACCGTGAGTTCATTATAAAGAATCTAGGAATGTAACCAATCATATTGAAAATCCACTTAAGTCTAGTTTAATCCAGAAAAAGCCTCACTCAATGATTCAAAATATATTGGGAGATAAAAATATTTTATCACAAGCTATCACTCCCGTGACAGTTTTGTGCAGTTAACTTGTAAAATCTGGAATAAATAGTAAAAAGTTTTAGAAAATTCTGAAAATTTACAGAAATCTTCTATACATGCTTAATTATTTTTCTACCAAAATTTAGAGTTTTACCATTAGCCAAACTCGGAACAAAGATTATGAACCGTGGGTGATGAACATGGCAAATTTCACAGTTTTGTGCAGTGGTTTTGAAAAATACAAATAAAATAGTAAAACACATCAGATCGACTTGAAATTTTATACATATATACTATTCATGCTTAATATAAACATACTTAAATTTCACCTTCATCTGACCACTGTAACCTAGTCAAATAAATTCCACAATCTACTGTTCCTGCAGCAACTTCCAGTTTTCAGTTTAGCTATGGTGGAAAAAGGGTCTCCATTGTAGGAGATGGAGTGAGGAGAGGAGAGAGAGAGAGGAACGTCTGATTGAGAGGTATGGGGTGTGTGTGGGGTGGTGTTGGGTGGTGAGAGAGGTATGGGGGTGTTGGGTGGTAGGCATGGGTGACATTTGTTACTACACTCCCATGCATCTACACTTGTCACACATGCACAACACTCTTACACTCCTCTCTACACACACACACATGCACGATTTTATACATATATATATATATAAATATCAGTATTTAATTGTTTAATTATGATATATAATTAATCACATTGCCATAATAGATACATGTAATAGTGGGAAGATTAACAACACACTTTGTTATAGCACTTAGAGCTCTCGGCTCTCACACTTGTAATAGGTCAAATTTTTATTTTCCATGCCATTAATAGACATATATATCATAACATATGGTTTAGATGATAAATAATATCATAGGATAAATTAATGGCATCATTTTATGCGATAAAAATCGAGTTCAAAAATTAGGATTTTCGAACGTTTGAAAAATTGGTCACTATCAAATCTTGATGATCTAGCATTGATTTAATGCCAAATAATACTGTAATAACATATGAAAATCATAGGAAATAATTTCCTATAATTTATTGATCGATTAAAACGCTTTTCGTTTCATCTCAAAACGTTAACGTTTGAAAACGTTGCAAAACGTTCATTATCGACTCATCTCGAAATGGTCGTCATCACTTTATTAAATTATTCCATTAATAATGGAATTTAATTCTAAGCTTAATTGCTTTAGAAAATATCATGAATTTTAACTATCGATACGCGATCGACGTTAAAATAATACTGCCGATATACTTCATATACTTTTATTCCTAAATTCACAATTCTCAGTGAATATAAAATAGGGTTTCATTCCTTCGTAATTAATCGACGTCATTATTCGATATCTTATGGATTGAATCATCTCAGCGAATTTCTAATTTACGGGTTTTAAATACCGTAATTAGGCATCTAATTCTGCGGGGTATTACAATTTTTATTTCATGGGAAAATTGCCTCTTAGAGGACTTTTTACATAGAGGAAAATTTTACCTTGGCAGAGTGGGCATCAGAAACTATTCCGGTTAGTCTAGGTTAAACTTTTTACATCCACCACTATCTACAGCAGTCCTACTTAACTATCTATTTACAAATGTACAACATTATGCCACATTGCTGATCTATTTCATCATACTTCTAGTCCATCCTGGATGCCGTATGATCTCCATTGCCTGGACCAAACAACTCGTTTTCTTCATCCACTCCTTCTACTCCTACATTCACATCTGGTATATCTTTCATATTCTCTTTGTCCGATACCTCCTCAATACATTCATCCTCTGGTGAAAGTTCAGAAGAACGGTTAGCCAAAGAGGTAGGATGAGAAAATCCGATCTCAGTGTCTAAAAGAGAAGGATCTGTGATAAATGGCATATCACTCAACTGAAGAGGCTTCAATTGACTAGTACCAATAGGTTGTAAAAATTCAGGTTCATATTTGAAAGATCGGTGGTTCCAGTTGGTCTAGATGATCCAGCCTCGGTTTCAAACTCGTTTTCTTCAAAAAGAGATGTGAGTGGGGTTTCAGGTTGAGATTCATATGGTAATCGATCAAGTGGGAAACATTTGACAACAAGTCGATCGCACCATCTTAAATCAATGGCATCCATATCAAAGTCAAGGTCAACATAATCGAGTTCTTCAAGAGGAAGTTCCTTTTCAACAAGTTCTTCAAGGGGAAATTCTTCTTCAAGAAGAATTAGATAGTTGTCAGGACTAATAGGGCTTAGCTCAAAAGGAGTAGTGACATCAACAGATGTGAGCTGGTCAGAGGAAGTGGTAGTATCTGTCACAGCCCGCCAACCCTAAGTACTGATTAGACGGGACTGTGACTAATGATACGGGGATTAAGGGACTTAATGATAAATTAACATGAAACGGTAAAGGAAATGACAACCAATCTTATAATACTTCAAAAGATAAGAGGTAACCATACAACGTATTTCATACAACTAGACCAACAGATCTTTGACAAAAGAGTTCTACTGATCTGGAGGTGATATGCATCAATAATCAAAATATAACAAAGTGTTTCAAACAGCGGAAAGCATGTGAATACATATATGACGATATGTATTCAAGGTTAAACTATATCGACAAAAACTCCGACTGCTCAACACTTTGCCATCCATCGTCAGCTCAACCTGCACATTTAAAAACAAACATGCAGGGCTAAGTACAAGAATGCACTTAGTGGACTCATGCCAAAATAATTTCTTTAAATTACACTGCCCCATAGTATAACACGAGGATTTTAGTAGAAATAACTCGTGAATACCAAAATACTTTATCATTTCTCAAAAGATCGCCTGACCAGGCATTTTCTGGTATGTATGATCCGTATCACTTTCATATAACTTTCTCATAACTCTGTTCACGCCGTAGAAGTATGCCTCCTTCTACGGACGTTGTGACCGGCCGAAGATGTTGCTATCGGCTCACAGTCACCTATGGTGTACACGTTAATCCAGGCTAGGAATTATGCATCTAGCACAGGATCCGATATCGATTTTCTATAAAGTTGGGAGCGACCCAACAACTGTATCACTTTCATAGTTGGCTCACCCAACTGCTTGATAGGATCCATACATAAAACATAAATACTTTGGGCATGTAATTGAATAACAGTTCATAAACATTTCTCAACTGAAAGCTTTGTAAATAAATACTTTTCAAGAAAGCATCGTAAATAAAAGGGTTATCGAATAAAGCCCACCTGGTATGTTTAGGTCTTTCTACGGTCACTTTCTACGTCTCGGCTCAATTCACGTCCCACCTTAACGTAAGAACTAATTTAGTACATTGGTCACGTTTTGATAGAGACGAACATCGTCTATAACGTACTATACATCAAATAAGGCTAACGTCGAACTTATTTAGGCGCTTCCTAACCAAATGATGTTGATTATGAAATCGTTTCATCATATAAGAGATATTCCATCTCTTTAGCATATAATGACGCTTTAATGTACTTACGTAACTTAAGTCACATTGTTACTAAACGTACTTCACGTAACATAGATCGCGATTATCGATTTTAGATGCGATTTGACCTTGGTCGATGTTTTGGTCAACAATTTTGACTTGATCAACATTTAGTCAACAATTTTGACTAAAGTCAACATTTTGACTTTTTAATTCCTTTTATGTAATTCTATTATTTTATGTGCAATTCTTGTTCTAAAAATTCCCATAAAATCATAATATGTCTAAAACATTATTTTGGATCATTTTATGCAATTATATCTCATAAAATAAATTTATAACATTAATACTTATAACCTATAGTTTTTGAAAACCCTAATTAAACTAAGCAAACAATTTCCAAAAATTCCAATAAAATCACATAGCACATACTCATCTATAAGCATCCTTATTGAATTTAATCTTCCTAAGTCACTTTTGAAAATTTGGACTTAGATCCCATAAATTCTTAACAAATCCAATAAATTCCTACAACACTATATTATGATTCTCCACCTTCAATATGTTATGATAACACTCAAACTTGGATTATATCACAACCTACTATCATGTTTTAAAATTTTCGAAATTCATAGACTTAGGTACTAAAGTGTTTCAAAAATTCTACATAAAATCATATAAGCATAGTTAATACCCTAGATCTTGATTCCATGCTCAAATCAACAATTAAAAATCATACTCATCAATAATCACATATTCAAATTTTCGGTCCATATATAGAATTTGATATCATGTTTGATTTTATGATATAATTATACTACATGCTTAATAACATCATATAAATACAATATCTAAACATATTGGCACAAGTCTCATGATTTTCAAAAAACACACATATAGACTAAGCTTATAACATGAATTCTAACGTATATATGAAGCTTGTAAGAAATCTAACCTCTTAATCGGAGTAGAATTGATCGACGAAAGTTTATTTGCTCTAGGATTGGATTGAAATGGATGAGCTCTCTCTCTTTCTCTCAATTTTCGGTTCTTATGATTTGTGAATGAGAATGGAGAGCTTCATGTTATATTTATAGGCATATGCAAGTTGCATTATAATTATTACACTTAAAAATATCTAGGTACACTTGTTATCCTTCATTAAATTTTCGGTCCCCACTTGTATAAGGAGACAAAATCTTATCTTATCTTCACAACTCATTCTTAGGTCACCTTATCACTTAATAAATGTATTAGACAATCCTTATCTTATAGTATAAAGTTTATCACATATATGTGTGACAAATGGTAGTTTTCGGTCCCTTCATTAAGGCTACCTTAGGTTACTTGTTCAAATTGTATTCTACTACTACTTTAAACCTAATATAGGATAAGATCTTATCTTATCTCTACACAATTTAACACATGGTGTAAAACAATTTTTAATCACACATGATAGTGATATTTTCGGTCATTAAGGAAACTAGTAGGCAAGTTGCTTGTTCAAATTGAATTCCAATTCTACTTTACACCTAATATATGATAAGGTACAACTCATAGCCCTTCATTAATTATAGGATAACCTTATCACATAAAATCTTATCAAATCTTTGAAATTTTCGTCCACTTGTGTACAAGTGTGCCCCCACTTGTGGCACTTGATATAATACTATATATTATCCTTAATAATATTATTTTAATATAAAAATTATCATAAGATCATAATTGGGTAGCAATTAAAATTAATTAATCACTATAAGCTCACTTTTTCGAAAATTAGGGCTACTCATGCTAAATATTTTATTTTCTTGTAATAAATAGCTAACACATAGCTATGTGACATATTCTAATCTCTAAATGATGAATTTAATCATAGAAAAATATTTAAAACAATTTAGATTCATAAAACCCTAATTTTGGGAAATTAGGGTTTTCGAAACCCTAATTTTTGGTACTTTTAAATTCTATAATTCTCTAGCATTATTTTGATGATAAATAATGCTCTTGTATCATAAAATAATCATAGGAATTTGAATTTTATAATTCCATGATCGTTTGACTGAGTTATGGAATTATCTCTAAACGTAGACGTTTGAAACGTCTCTAAATTCACACAATCGAATTATCTCTAAAAAGGTTCAAAATAAAGTTGTAACAACTTTATTTATTCTTATAATAATAGGAAATTTAGAAATCTTAAGCTTAAATGCTTAAAAATAATATAAGGCTTAACTGTCGAATTTATCTGACGTTAGAACATTACGTTCGAAGGAATATTGGAAACTACATTCCTTAATTCACTAGTCATCAGTGAATATCACACAGAAATTAACAAATTATATGTAGTCAAAGTCGAGCGTTGACTAATTAGGATTTTAATAATCGAAATTAATTTCTAAATTATGATTTTAATTATCGTAATTAAATACTTAAAACTGCGGGATATTACATCCTACCCCCCTTAAAACAAATTTTGTCCCGAAATTTGCATACCTTGGAAAAGTTCGGGGTATCCTCTTTCATGGCGTCCTCGAGTTCCCACGTAGCTTCCTCTTGTCCGTGGTGCCTCCAAAGGACTTTCACTAATGGTATAGATTTATTTCTCAACTGTTGATCCTTACAATCTAAGATAGTTGTAGGTTCTTCCACGTAACTCATATCAGGGTTCAAAATTACATCATTGTGATGGATTACGTGTTTTGGATCATATACGTACTTTCTCAATTGCGACACGTGGAACACATTATGGACATTGCCTAAACTCGGCGGAAGTGCCAATCGATGGGCTACAGGACCTATTCTTTCAAGAATTTCATAAGGTCCTATGAAACGTGGCCTTAACTTTCCTTTTACTCCGAATCTTACGATTCCCTTTGATGGTGAGATTTTGAGGAACACTTTATCGCCACATTCAAAATATAGCTCGGATCTACGTGTATCGGCATAAGATTTTTGTCGATCCTGAGCTTCTTTTATTCTTTGCCTAATTTGGCGAACAATTTCAATCATTTTCTCTACCGTGTCAGGCCCTAGAATTTTCCTTTCACCTACTCCATCCCAATAAAGTGGTGATCGGCATTTTCTTCCATACAGTGCCTCGTATGGTGCCATATTGATGGTGTTCTGATAGCTATTATTATAGGCGAACTCAATAAGTGGTAAAACATATTCCCAAGTTTCACCTCTATCCAAAACTAATGTTCGCAACATGTCCTCAAGTGTTTGGATTGTTCGTTTAGACTGGCCATCAGTCTGTGGATGAAAAGCTGTGCTAAAATTCAGTTTCGTGCCCAACTCTTTTTGCAAGCTAGTCCAAAATCTCGATGTGAACTTCGAATCTCTATCAGAGGTGATAGATTTCGGCACTCCATATAGACGCACAATTTCTTTCACATATAGTTAAGCTAACTTATCCGATCCATGAGTAGTCTTAATAGGTAGAAAATGAGCACTTTTGGTAAGGCGATCCACTACTACCCATTAGCAGTGTTTCCCCTTTTTGACCTTGGTAAACCTGTTACAAAATCCATTGCTATATCGTCCCACTTCCATTCGGGTATTTCCAAAGGTTGTAACTTTCTGTAAGGCCGTTGATGTGCCTTCACTTGTTGACAAGCGAGACAACGTTCGACAAAAGAGGCTATATCTCTTTTCATACCTTCCCACCAAAACTTTTCCTTTAAGTCTTGATACATTTTAGTACTACCGGGGTGGGCGGTATAAGGAGTATCATGGGCTTCACTCATTATTTCATTTCAAAGATCGCCGTTATCTGGAACGCACAATCTTCCTTCAAACAATAAGGCATTGTCTGGTGCTTCCTGAAAACCTTTTAATCCTTCAGCCCTTACCTTGGCTCTTGCTTTTTCTAACTTTTCCTCCATCCTTTGTCCGTCTACTATCCTTTTTCTCAAGTCAGACGTCAAAGTTAGTGTAGCAATACGACTTGTGATCGTCGTGGTTTTCAACCATCTCTATTTCCATCCTTTTAAACTCTCTAATGAGTTTTTCTTCCCGTGTGAAAAGACATCCCATATTGGGTTGATTCTTACGACTCGAGGCATCGCCTACCACGTTTGCCTTTCCGGTGGTAGTTTATACCACGATCGTAATCTTTACTAGTTCGAGCCATCTTCTTTGTCTCATGTTTAAATCTAGTTGCTCGAAAAAGTATTTCAAACTTTTATGATCGGTAAAGATCTCACACCTTACTCCATAAAGGTGATGTCTCCGGATCTTGATGCATGTACCCTGCCGCGATTCTAGATCATGAGTTGGATAATTCAACGTGCGGTGCGAGTTGCCGTGATCGTAAGCTATTACCCTTCCTTCTTGCATCAACACGCAGCCAAGTCCATTCTTGGGCGTCGGTATAGACAACGATTCCTTGTTCGAACTGGAGCGGCTAGTGCAGGTGCACTAGTTAACTTTTCTTTAAGTTTTTGGAAACTCGCCTCGCATTCGTCCGTCCAAGTGAACTTGATTCCTTTCCGGAGTAGCTGGGTCATTGGCCTTGTTATCTTGGAGAATCCCTCAATGAATCTCCGATAGTAGCCAGCTAGTCCTAGGAAACTTCGAATTTCGTTTTGATTTGTTGGCGATTTCCAACCTTGTACGGCTTCAACCTTTGCAGGATCTACTTTTATTCCTTCTGCAGACACAATGTGTCCAAGGAATATCACTTCTTTAAGCCAGAATTCACACTTGCTGAATTTGGCGTAAAGTCGTTCGGATCTTAAGGTTTGTAAGACCGTTCTTAGGTGTTCCCTATGCTCTTCCTCATTCTTCGAATAGATGAGAATATCATCTATGAAGACCAAGACAAACTTGTCTAGGTATGGGTGGAACACTCTATTCATAAGATCCATAAATACGGCTGGTGCGTTGGTTAGACCGAACGGTACAACTACAAACTCGTAGTGTCCATATCTTGTTCGGAACGCGGTTTTAGGTATATCCTCCGACCGTATTTTAAGTTGATGGTATCCTGACTTAAGGTCGATCTTTGAGAATACGCTTGCACCTCTTAACTGATCGAACAAATCATCTATCCTTGGCAGTGGATATTTGTTCTTAAGTGTCAGTTTATTTAATTCTCGATAATCGATGCACATCCGTAGCGAACCATCTTTCTTCTTGACGAACAGGACAGGCGCTCCCATGACGAAACACTTGGTCTAATAAAACCCAAGTCCAATAACTTTTGAATTTGGATTTTCAGCTCTTCGAGTTCCTTTGGTGCCATTCTATAAGGTGCCTTTGATATCGGGGCGATCCGGCCCGGATCAATTGTGAATTCTAACTGCCTATCCGGGGGTAGTCCTGGTAAGGTGTCAGGAAAAACGTCTGGAAATTCTCGAACAATTTCCACGTCCTCGACTTTTAACTCCGCTTTCTTTTCTCCGTTTAGATAAACAAGGAATGCTTGACATTCCTTCTTGTTCATCATTCTTCTTGCTTGGAGCGCGGATATTATCGGGATTTTCTTTCCCATACTGATTCCATAGAAATTTGTAGCTTTTTTCCGGTGGTTGGATCGAAATTCTTCTTTCCTTGCATAGGATCGTGGAATGGTTCTCGGCCAACCAATCCATTCCTAGGATTATATCGACGTCCCCCATAGGTATTATGTTCAAGTTATTTGCTAGAACCTTAAGTGAGCCTAGGTTCAATTCTAAGTTCGAGCAAGCATGTGTAACAGTCATAATACCTCCTATGGGTGACGAAATTCTCATTTCTGATTAGATTCGTTCGGGTTTAAGTTCTAACATATCAACGCATGCTTTGTAATAAAAGAATGTGACGCCCGTGATCGAACAAAAGCTTAATAGGTATGTTAAAAGTAATCCCATACCGAGGTTGCCTGGTTTTATTGCTTTGTCGTCTATTTAGCGATAGGCCCTAGCTTGGGCTGGTTGCGGTCGTCACGGGTGCTTGTCGTTGATTGTTACGTGGTCTTTGCCTTGGTTGTTCTTGCCGACATTGTTGTTGGGGCTCTGTTGTATTGCCCTTAATGGCTGGGTTTGGTTAGCTGGTTGGGCCTTCCTTGTCCTCCGGGCGTAATCCGGGCATTCATTTGCGTAGTGGCCTCTCATGCCACACTTATAAAGAACCGACACCTTTGCTAATAGACATACATCGTGTGCAGCCTATTACACTTTGGGCAAGGAGGAACCTTCCTTTGCTCCTGTTGTCCTCCCCTGGGCGTGGAAAGTCCAGGTTTTTTCCACTCTTGCCCTTGGGGTGCCATGTTACCCTGCCATGGTCTTTTGTTGAAACCTCCTCGGTTAAAGTTGTTATTATTACCTCCTTCCCATTTTCGTTTTCCTTTGTCATCGATATTTTGAGACTGGGTCGGTGCAGGTTTTTCTTCTGGCATTGCAGCTTCGATGTCCAGAGCTCGACTAAGAGCTTCTGTATATGTTAAGTCCCCATGACTTGCCAGAGACATCTTAATCTCAGGCCTTAGTCCTGCCCTGAACTTTTCTGACATTTTCATGTCAGTACTTACCATGTCCGGAGCGTATCTAGACATGTCACAGAAAAGACGGTCATATTCCGTAACCGACATCTTTCCTTGCTTTAGGTTAAAAAATTCCACTTCCTTTTTCTTTCGATAGCTTTTGGGAATGTATTTTTCATACATTTCCATCTTAAAGTAAATCCCAGTGAAGTATTCCATTTTCTCGGTGTTAGCGTTTTCTTTCTTGCCTCCGTAAATCTGTGGTCCGGTGAGTTGGAACATAACACAAGATAGTCTCTCTTGTGTAGTATAGTGAAGGAAGTTGAAAATTCGTTCTATGGCCCTGACCCATTGTTCGGCGTCTTCAGGGCTCCCTTTCCATTGAAGGAGGGCGGATTCTGCCTAAGGAAGAGTTCTTCCACCCTACGGTCAGGTGGAGGTGGAGGTGGTTGCGGTATCACCTCTTCTTCTTCCTCGGGTTGGGGTACTCTGCCCCTTCTTCTTCCCCTTCTCCTATTTTCGGGTTCAGGTGCACGTCTGGGCGGCATTCTGTTGTAAAAATGTAGTTAGTATTCGGATAAAGTTCATCGCAAATTAATGTACATAGCATCTTTACATAATTGAATCATAGAACAGTTTTAATAAACCATTCATCTTGTACACATTTCGCTGTAAAAAGCCCATCTAGGGTTATCGTATATATAAGGAAAATTGCCTCATAGAGGACTTTTTGTACAAGTCATAAGACTCAAAAGTTCTCATCGCGTTTACAAAGTATTACGCTTCTATTTCAACTGCTTCAACATTTCTAGTCACACTATACACATGTCACTTTTTACTACTATGCTTTCTTTATACATACTAACCATACTATCTATAGCACGATTTTCTATCTACTTATAAGTTTCATTTAGGTTTTGACGTCGCTGAGTATCCTTCATCAGAGTCATATTCTTCGTTTGGAAACTTTCCAGTGTCCAAATATGTATTTGCCTCGTACAACAAGTGATCTAACTCTTTAATGGACCGGGGTATCTTGCTTCTGTCTCCTCCATGAGACCGGATCTGTGTCACCGATTTCTTTCGAGACATCACTGATGGGGTAGGGCATGGGTTGATGTTTTGGACTCCATAGTGCCATGCATACTGTTGAGGAAAGGTTCTTACAGGTGCTGCTCCATATAGATTATATGTACTTTTGAGATGATCGACAAATCCTGGTAGATATGCTAGAACCTCTGAATTTTCCTTGTGGATGACATACTCCTTTGCTACCTCTCTTGCATATTCTTGCCAGTCTATTGGCAGTCGGCGAATGAGTCGATGGACACCATCCAGAGCTGTTATCCCATGGTAATGAGCTCCTATCCAAAGGCGTAAGAACTCGTCCAGGAATTGCCCTATATCGGTGCCTGGTCTATAATAAAAGAGTCTATACTCTTGTGTGGGCTCCGTGTCCAAAGCCTTTTGTCACGACCCGCCTACTTAATTAACTAACTAATCAAGTAATCACTATTAATTACTTAATTAACTAGCTAATTAAGCAGACAAGCTGTGACTATGGGGTGGTTTAGATCATAATTTCTCAATAGGTATAACTCAAATGTTCAGGTTACCAAGGTTTTCTAAAATTTTGCAGTTTTCGTTTAGAAATAGGATAGCCCAAAATCAACAAACAACAATAAACCAATGAAACAATTCCCACCTCCAACAAAATCATCAATAACAACCATCACATCTATATACATCAAGTATATCAAGTTCAAGAACATTCGGTGCGATGGTATCATTAGTAACAACAAAATTGAGTATGCACAATGAGATAGGATGGATGGGAATTGTGTATGAAGACACAACTCCGGGGCATGACAAAATATCGATATACATGATTAAAAACCCTAGCTCGGTGTCCTTTATGCATAATCTCCTCGCTTAAACTGCATATAAGGAAAACATATACGAGGCATGAGCAAGAAAAGTACTCGGTGGAGTGCGCCATAAAACATAATTGACTTGCCACTTATTTTTCTAACACATGGGTTTTAGTGAAATAACATGTGTTAGCTTTTCACATATAAAACATTTCAAGATGCATGCTTCTTAACATTCTATCTCATGCTATGCGGCGATTTTTCGTGTGTCGGTCCGTAGGCTTCCGCTCACGGATACCATATCTACGCTTCTTTCTAGGAACCAAGAGGTAGGCCTCCTCTCAATACCATGATCGGTCTCGAAGGCTCCCGATCGTCCTTGTGTACACGACTCGTCTTGGGAGCTCCTCCAAGACAAGCCCGAGCGTCGTCTATGATCTCGTAGATAGGCATAATGCATATGCTAAAATAGGCAAGTCAACTCCTTTATAAAACATGCACTTTCATTTTGAGAAATAAACAATTCATTGATACTCATTAAAAGATAGTTAAGAAATGCCCACGATTAGTAGTCACTTTTACTCCACTTTTCAAATTGTTCGTTCTTCGTCCTTCCTTGACCCACTTGATCCTTGTAACATAAAATTATTATTGAATTTAGCATACTTTCTTATCCACTTAACCACTTATCAATAGTTCACCAATTAAATTTCAAACGTCTTATTAATAGACAATTTCTACCGAAATTTCGGAAGAGTAACATTTGTAATTTAAATAACCCAATCAATCCAAACTTATCAAATTTCATTCCCAAACTCCATCAATCATCACAAATGATCATTATTCCATATTCATTTAAATTCTTCATCAAGTTATCACATAAATCATAACTTTACACTAAACTTTAATTTTTATCTTTTAATATATATGTTCAAAATTTCTCATAAATTAATTCTAAGCATTATATTTACTCTAGATCTCAAAATAATATCAAATTAATCAAATAACATCAAGAACATCAACTTTCTTCCTTGCCCTTTTTCTTTACATTTTCGGTTCTTACATATATATATGTATTAAATTCTTATAAATTCATACTATACATTATTTATACTCTAGATCCCAAATATCATAAGAAATGGATCAAATAAAATCAAAAACAGTAAGTTCCTTCAATCTATCATTTTCGAAAATTTCTATTTTTAATATACATGATTTAATTTTTCATTTCTTTGATTATAGAATATTTATTCCTATCCATTAACACATTTCCATGCTCAATTCAAGCTCATATCATCATATAATCAACATATAAAATTTAGGGTTTATCATATTTTATTTCAAGTAATAACCAAGATTTAAACCATTAATATTGCTATTTATGCATATTAAACATAGAATAAGCAATAAACAATACAATAATTAAATAAATTCAACTCATCTATACTTCCTAAATTTTCGAAAATAGCAGAATTATAAGAATGAATTTCTCAAAAATTTAAACCATAAAAGCTTGAGTATATTGAATATTTACCTCGGTTTTGCGATTATACGAAAATTATACGTTGAAATATAACCAAAATCTTACAAAGAAATTGAAGAATGGTGGTGAAGAAAGAGAGAGAGAGCTACAGCTCTCATGAAGGAGGAAGAAGAAATTTTGAGTGATCCAACTAATACCCCTTCATTAGTGTATTAAATTATTAATAAGTAAGGGCAAAATAGTAATTTCATATTATCAATTAAATTTCCTTTTATTTTTGCTCAAAAGTAATGGTGCCAACACAACATATTCTAGATAATTCTATAAAATAATCTCACACATTTATCCATGAATTTTCGTAATTAATAATAATAATAATAATAATAGTATATTTTCATGTATTTTTCCAAAATAGTCTAGAAAATTCCATAATAAATTCTCAAAATTCCAATATTACATCTTATTTTATTAACACCTTAAATTCATGATTTTCATCAATATAAAGTCCCAAACCATAAAATATATATTAGGAACTCACTTAAAAAAATAGAGATTAAATTCCATTTTATGCAAATAATGGAATTAAATATTCCATTGACTCTTAAATCTTTCAAATTACTTTCTAAATTTTCCATCATCAAATATCATTCAATAAAATTATTTAGGGCTAAAAATAATTCAAATACTATTTCTTCCATTTTATAAATAAATCTCTTATAAGCGTTAATAAAAGCGATTTTCCAAAACATTGTTCTCAAGCTTTCAAAATTATTTTCTTAGTCTTTCTTATCACTCAATATCATAAATATAACATATTTATTCCGTATTTATTTCATTTAAATATTATTTCATTGAAATTTCTAGGAATTAAATGGCTTTTAAGCCCTAATTATACTTAATTAAGCTTTAATTAATCTTATAAGATTTTAGGGTTACTACATTCTCTCCTCTTAAAACAATTTAGTCCTCGAAATTTCATACCTTAGAAAATAATTCGGATATCTCTCTTTCATCGATCTTCTAATTCCCATGTTCTTCTTCTAAACCATGACGACTCCATTGAACTTTTACTAGGGAATGGACTTATTCCTTAACCCGCTCTTTTCATCTAAAATGCATACGGCCTTTCTTCATAGCTCAAGTTTGGCTCAAGAATAATCTCCTCTTGATGTATTATATGCTTAGGATCATAGATATATTTCTGAGTGGGACACATGGAATCGTCATGAATATTACGAAACTAAGCGGCGAGCTAGTCGGTAAGCAAGCTGGTCTCACTTTTCTATAATCTCATAAGGACCAATAAATCTTGGCTTAAGTTTTCCTTTAATTCGAGCGGTGAACTCCTTTGGTTGGCGAGACTTTTAGGAAAACTTTATCTCCTCATCAAATTTCAATTCAGATCGACGGTTATCTTGCATAAGATTTCTGTCTATCTTGAGCTTCTTGCATCCTTTTCCTGATTTGCTTCACAATCTGAATCATTTCTTCTATTGCCTCCGGCCTAAAACTTTTCTTTCTCCGACTTCATCCCAATAGAGGGGTGATCTGCACTTTTTGCCGTATAAAGCTTCGTATGGCGCCATTTGAATCGTAGCCTGATAACTGTTGTTATATGCGAATTCAACCAACGGCGAGCTTGTTCCCATTGATCACCTCTATCTAACACCCTTTGTTCTAAGCATATCTTCTAGCGTCGGATAGTTCTTTCTGTTTGACCATCAGTTTGTGGGTGGAATGATGTACTAAAGTTCAATTTAGTACTTAATTCTTTTTGAAAACTCACCCAAAACCGTGAGGTGAACTTGGTGTCGCGATCCGAAGTAATCGAAATCGGCACTCCATGCAATCGCACGATTTCTCGTATATATATTTGTGCCAATTTATCTGCTCCATAAGTAACAGGGATCGGGATAAAGTGAGCACTCTTCGTTAATCGATCAACTATTACCCAAATTGATGTGTTTCCACGTTTTGACTTGGGCAATCCGTCACAAAGTCCATTGCTACATGATCCCATTTCCACTACGGAATTTCCGGTGGTGCAACATTCCATGTGGTCTCGATGGAGTGCTTTGACTTGTTGGTATGCGAACATCGTTCGACAAAGATGCTATTTCTATTTTCATTCTGTCCGGGCGAAATGTCGCTCGGATCTTTGTACATCTTGGTGTTCCCGGGATGAAGCGAGAATCTGAGCATTATGAGCTTCGCTCATAATCTCATCTTTAACTTCATATCATTGGGCACGTAAATCGATTTCCTAACATAATCGCATTATCTTGACTTCTGCAGAGCCCGATAGTTCTCTGTTCGGATTTTCATTCGTAACTTCTCGAGTTGATCATCACATCGCTGCGCTTCAACTATTCGAGCCCTCAAGTCGGTACAACAACTAACGTTGCGATGATACCTCGAATAGTGCGTGGAGGTAATATTATCTCCAACCTCATCTTTTGAAACCACGAATCAATTCATCATTTTCGGTTAGGAGATGTCCTAATCTTTCCCGACTTTTTCGCTTAACGCATCGGCGACAACATTTGCTTTTCGGGATGGTACTTAATTTCATAATCATAATCTTTAACCAATTCTAGCCATCTTCGTTGTCGCATATTCGATCCTTTGTTCGAAGAAATACTTGGACTTTTGTGATCCGTATAGATCTCACATTTTGATCCATCTGAGATAATGTCTCCAAATCTTTAATGCGTGCGACGACGGCTAACTCCAAGTCATGCGTGGGATAATTAAGCTCATGAGGTCTTAAGCGGCGTGAGACGTACGAGATCACTTTTCCATTTTGCATTAAGACACCCCCAATTCCTTTCTTCGACGCATCTGTATAAAGAGTGTACTCTTTATCAGGATCTGGTAGTATCAATGCCGGTGCAGAAGTCAGCTTATCCTTGAGTTCCTGGAAGCTATTTTCACATTCTTGAGTCCACTGAAACTTCACTCCCTTCCGCAGCAGTTGGGTCATAGGTCTAGCAATTTTCGAAAATCCTTCGATGAATCTTCAATAATATCCTGCTAGACTTAAGAAACTGCAAATCTCGTTCTGGGTCGATGGAGTCTTCCATTCTAGCACCACTTGCACTTTGGTGGATCAACTTTAATTCCTTCGCCCGAAGCGATGTGGCGAAAATTCACTTCTTGGGCGAATTCACATTCTTGAACTCGTATAACTTTTCCGCTCTCAACTTTTCTAGCACCATTCTTAAATGCATTTCATGTTCCGGTTTGCTTTTGAATAGATTAGAATATCATCAATAAATACTAGAACGAACTTATCAAGGTATTCATGGAATACTCGGTTCATCAAGTCCATGAATACTGTAGGAGCATTTGTCGACCGAATGGCATCACCTCAAATTCGTAGTGACCATATCTCGTCCGAAAAGCTGTCTTAGGTATATCTTCTGATTTAACTTTCAACTGGTGATATCCGGATCTCAAGTCGATCTTCGAGAACACACGAGCTTCTCGAAGTTGATCGAACAGTCATCTATTCGAGGAGAGGATACTTATTCTTTAATGTCGATTTATTGACTCCACGTAATCAATGCACATCCTTAAGGTACCATCTTTCTTCTTGACAAAAAGATGGTGCTCCCATGGCGATGCCTTGGGTCGAATAAAACCCATGTCTAAAAGTTCTTGTGGCGAACTTTCAACTCTTGAAGTTCCTTTGGTGCCATTCGATAAGGAGCTTTCGACACAGGTGCCGATCCAGGTTCAAGATCTATCGCAAAATCTAACTGCCTATTCGGAGGTAAGCCGGACAATTTCTCCGGAAAAACATCTAAATATTCTCTTACCACAGGTACCTCTTTTATTTTCTTTTCCATTTTATCCTTTTCATTCAGGTATACTAGATAAACCTGATTTTCTTCGCATCTTATCATCTTCTCCATCTGCAAAGCAGATACTATGGGAATCCATCTCTTCTTTTCATCTATCCCATAGAAACAAGTGGATTCTTTTCCAGGTGGTTGAAAGGTTATCTCCCTTTTCACAATGAATTTTAGCAAAATTTTAGTCGACCAATCCATCCCTAGGATCAAGTCTACATCCCTCATCGGCAATAAGCATAGCGATTGACTTTTAGTTTTAGGGATCCTAACTCAAATTCTAAGTTAGGACATACTTGATTAACTAAAGCGACCCGCCTAAAGGGTAGACACATTAAATTCGATTGACTTGCTTTATGGGAAGCTCAAAAGCAATTACACATGCGGATGAAATAAATGAATGCGAGGCTCGATATCGAAAAGAATAAGAATAGGTACACCATTCGGACGTCCCATACTGTTAAATTTGGAGCTCTCTTGAGTGCGCCGATGGATAGCATAAGCTCGAGTGCGTACTTGAAAGGATTGAGGTTGAATCTGACTTGGGGTGTTATCCTGCACCAATGGTACGGAAGGTTGCAGGTACTGAGATTGAGGTTGAGAAGAATATCCAGCAATTGCTTTCAGAGGTTGAGTGGGTTTGGAAGAAGTTTTTCGTCCACTATTTCCTGGCATTTTGGTACGATTTGGACAATTAAAAGAGTAGTGGCCGAATTGTCCGCAAGTGTAACAAGTATTGCTTCCCAAACGACAGATCCCTGAATGAGCTTTTCCACACTGGGGACATATCGGCACTCTAAGTTGGCCGCGAGGAGGTTGAGGAAATCCTTGGGATGGTGGTCGAAATGACCCTTTCGACGATTGACCAGGCCTCTGGAAAGGCTTCTTTGCTACAAAACTCTTATCTTCCCACCTTCTTTTTCCTTTGAATCTACGCTCTGTGGTCGGTTCGAGGAAAGTTGAGTGCGAGTTGAGGCGGTGGCTCGGACTTTTCGACTTGCGGCTCCATTTCCATATCCAACGCTCGATTTAGCGTTTGACATCGTCGAGGAAGGTTGTGCAGCTAACACGACCCTAATTTCTTGTCGAGTCTGAGCGAAACAGCTCGGCCATTTTCTCATCGACTCCACTTATGCGGTGCATACCGTGCTAAGGCACAAAATTCTTGTCATATACGCTACCGTCTTAGAACCACCTTCAAATTCATAAATTCGATCTCCTTACGCTTCCGGTGGCTGCGAGGAATAAACTTCACATACTGACTCTTCTTTAAATCTTTCCCATGTTAAGCTTTCTAAGCTGGTTGCGATAAATGTTTTCGGCGAGATTCCCACCAATAATCATTGGTCCTTGAGAAGAAATCCTACACACGAAGACACTCTTGATCCGAACATTCTAAAAATCGAAAATCTTTTCTCTGATCGACCCACTCTTACCTTCAGCAGGATCATGACCAGGTGAAAGTTGGTGGATTTGTTTGAGGAATAATTGAAATTTTTCTTGCGAGTCCGGGGTGAAGGGCATGTTCAATTGATGGGGTTGTAGCACTTTGTTGAGCTTCCATTGAAATTGATTCAATTCTTCTTCTTGGAGGCATTCTATAATTTAAATAAAATAGGAAATTTTCACAATGTTTAATAGGATAGCAATACAGGAGGAAACAACATCTTCACAAATAGGGTTACAATCAAATGGTTAAGCATAAAAGTAATTAAAGCAAGAATGGATATGATTCATTAAAATTCACACCCTTCTAAAGGATACAAGGCAAAACAAAATTATTTTAAGGAATATCGGGGCCGACCTTCCCGCTTTAATACCTACACACCACTTTGATATCATCATTGCACATAATTTACTCATTCTCTTATACATCTAATATTTCTATTAACTCTTCTGAAACTACTAGAATATCTAAGGTGAAGTGTGCTAACTCTCCGAAGTCTTTTGCCATCCATGACAAAGTCAATTCCCGGGTGGATAAAGGCTGAAAGGTAGAGGTGCCCATTGAGTACAAATTTTCTATTTCAAGTATCGGGAGCAGTGGGAAAGTTATTATCACCTCTAAAGTAGAAAAAGAAATTTCAAATGGAAGGGTTCTTATACAAAGAATGATCATACGGATCCATATCCAAAGAACTTAGTCGGGATTCTATACAATCAACAAATAATCCGAAGGTAATCGGGACCAAACAAGCTGGATCTGTATTTACATTTTCAACTCCAATTTAACACTTTCAAGTTCATTTAAGGTCTAAAAAAAGAAAACTAGAATATCATCTAATTCACGATAAATATCAACACAAGCGAGTTGAAAGAATAATTTAACTAACGGAGAAATATTGAATATCTGAAGCTGTTCCCGTCTTAGACTTATGAAATCCTCTAGTTACGGACAAACAAAATCTAGGCAACCTCAGAGGCCCATCCACACATCTAAGAGGCGAGGCACGCACTAATCAAGCGACCTATCTTAATCTACTACACCATACCTTCTAACTACATTCCACACTTAATCACGGATCTATATCCTGAATAGGAGCCTTGTATTTATAACCATCACCCGTTTTTCCTATTCGTGAAGTCTAGCGAGTAAACTTCTTTGAAGTTATTCAAGTTCTCGCCATCCTCTTATAAAATTTATAACACGAAAAAAAGAGAAGCAATATATATATATACTTAGCCATTCCATAATAGTCCATCTTAACATTTCATTCATCACTTACATTAAATCTTTAAAATATTAAAATTATCATACAGGCTAAAGTGGAGGCGGAGTTGGATCAGCGAGCATTACCTTATTCTTGACTTTTAGGACTCAAGGTTTTTCAAATAGAGGTGGGCTAAATAAGCCAGCAGCACAGAGCCAAACTCGCTACGATACCACTGTCACGACCGCCTACTTTATTAACTAACTAATCAAGTAATCACTATTAATTACTTAATTAACTAGCTAATTAAGCAGACAAGCTGTGACTATGGGGTGGTTTAGATCATAATTTCTCAATAGGTATAACTCAAATGTTCAGGTTACCAAGGTTTTCTAAAATTTTTGCCAGAGTTTCGTTTAGAAATAGGATAGCCCAAAAATCAACAAACAACAATAAACCAACAGAAACAATTCCCAGCCTCCAACAAAATCATCAATAACAACCATCACATCTATATACATCAAGTATATCAAGTTCGAGAACATTCGGTGAGATGGTATCATTAGTAACAACAAAAATTCGAGTATACTGCACAAGATAGGATGGATGGAATTGTGTATGAAGACACAACTCCGGGGCATGACAAAATATCGATATACATGATTAAAAACCCTAGCTCGGTGTCCTTTACGCCATCTCCTCGCTTAACCTGCATATAAGGAAAACATATGCGAGGCGTGAGCATAGAAAAGTACTCGGTGGATGCTTGCCATAAAACATAATTGACTTGCCACTTATTTTTCTAACACATGGGTTTTAGTGAAATAACATGTGTTAGCTTTTCACATATAAAACATTTCATGATGCATGCTTCTTAACATTCTATCTCATGCTATGCGGCGATTTTTCCGTGTCGGTCCGTAGGCTCCGCTCACGGATACCATATCTACCCTTCTTTCTAGGTACGAGGTAGGCCTCCTCTCGATACCATGATCGGTCCGAAGGCTCCCGATCGTCCTTGTGTACACACGACTCGTCTTGGGAGCTCCTCCAAGCATAAGCCCGGCGTCGTCTATGATCTCGTAGATAGGCATAATGCATATGGTAAAATAGGCAAGTCAACTCCTTTATAAAACATGCACTTTCATTTTGAGAAATAAACAATTCATTGGCGCTCATTAAAAGATAGTTAAGAAATGCCCACCGATTAGTAGTCACTTTTACTCCACTTTTTCAAATTGTTCGTTTTTCGTCCTTCCTCGACCCACTTGATCCTTGTAACATAAAATTATTATTGAATTTAGCATACTTTCTTATCCACTTAACCACTTATCAATAGTTCACTAATTAAATTTCAAACGTCTTATTAATAGACAATTTCTACGAAATTTCGCAGAGTAACATTGTAATTTAAATAACCCAATCAATCCAAACTTATCAAATTTCATTCCCAAACTCCATCAATCATCACAAATGATCATTATTCCATATTCATTTAAATTCTTCATCAAGTTATCACATAAATCATAACTTTACACTAAACTTTAATTTTTATCTTTTAATATATATGTTCAAAATTTCTCATAAATTAATTCTAAGCATTATATTTACTCTAGATCTCAAAATAATATCAAATTAATCAAATAACATCAAGAACATCAACTTTCTTCCTTGCCCTTTTCTTTACATTTTCGGTTCTTACATATATATATGTATTAAATTCTTATAAATTCATACTATACATTATTTATACTCTAGATCCCAAATATCATAAGAAATGGATCAAATAAAATCAAAAGCAGTAAGTTCCTTCAATCATCATTTTCAAAATTTCTATTTTTAATATACATGATTTAATTTTCATTTCTTTGATTATAGAATATTTATTCCTATCCATTAACACATTTCCATGCTCAATTCAAGCTCATATCAACATATAATCAACATATAAAATTTAGGGTTTATCATATTTTATTTCAAGTAATAACAAAGATTTAAACCATTAATATTGCTATTTATGCATATTAAACATAGAATAAGCAATAAACAATACAATAATTAAATAAATTCAACTCATCTATACTTCCTAAATTTTCGAAAATAGCAGAATTATAAGAATGAATTTCTCAAAAATTTAAACCATAAAAGCTTGAGTATATTGAATATTTACCTCGGTTTTGCGATTATCACGAAAATTATCGTTGAAATCTAACCAAAATCTTACAAAGAAATTGAAGAATGGTGGTGAAGAAGAGAGAGAGAGCTACGGCTCTCATGAAGGAGGAAGAAGAAATTTTGAGTGATCCAACTAATACCCCTTCATTAGTGTATTAAATTATTAATAAGTAAGGGCAAAATAGTAATTTCATATTATCAATTAAATTTCCTTTTATTTTTGCTCAAAAGTAATGGTGCCAGCACAACATATTCTAGATAATTCTACAAAATAATCTCCATACATTTATCCATGAATTTTCATAATTAATAATAATAATAGTATATTTTCATGTATTTTTCCAAAATAGTCTAGAAAATTCCATAATAAATTCTCAAAAATTCCAATATTACATCTTATTTTATTAACACCTTAAATTCATGATTTTCATCAATATAAAGTCCCAAACCATAAAATATATATTAGGAACTCACTTAAAAAAATAGAGATTAAATTCCATTTTATGCAAATAATGGAATTAAATATTCCATTGAATCTTAAATCTTTCAAATTACTTTCTAAATTTTCCATCATCAAATATCATTCAATAAAATTATTTAGGGCTAAAAATAATTCAAATACTATTTCTTCCATTTTATAAATAAATCTCTTATAAGCGTTAATAAAAGCGATTTTCCAAAACATTGTTCTCAAGCTTTCAAAATTATTTTCTTAGTCTTTCTTATCACTCAATATCATAAATATAACATATTTATTCCCGTATTTATTTCATTTAAATATTATTTCATTGAAATTTCTAGGAATTAAATGGCTTTTAAGCCCCTAATTATACTTAATTAAGCTTTAATTAATACTATAAGATTTTAGGGTTACTACATTCTCTCCATCTTAAAACAATTTTGTCCTCGAAATTTCGTACCTTAGAAAATAATTCTGGATATCTCTCTTTCATCTGATCTTCTAATTCCCATGTTGCTTCTTCTAAACCATGACGACTCCATTGAACTTTTACTAGGGGAATGGACTTATTCCTTAGCTTCTGCTCTTTTCTGTCTAAAATGCATTCTGGTCTTTCTTCATAGCTCAAGTTTGGCTCAAGAATAATCTCCTCTTGATGTATTATATGCTTAGGATCATAGATATATTTCCTGAGCTGGGACACATGGAATACGTAATGAATATTACCGAAACTAGGCGGCAGAGCTAGTCGGTAAGCAACTGGTCCCACTTTTTCTATAATCTCATAAGGACCAATAAATCTTGGCTTAAGTTTTCCTTTAATTCCGAAGCGATGAACTCCTTTGGTTGGCGAGACATTTAGGAAAACTTTATCTCCTGCATCAAATTTCAATTCAGATCGACGGTTATCTGCATAAGATTTCTTTCTATCTTGAGCTTCTTGCATCCTTTTCCTGATTTGCTTCACAATCTGAATCATTTCTTCTGTTGCCTCCGGCCTAAAACTTTTCTTTCTCCGACTTCATCCCAATAGCGGGTGATCTGCACTTTGCCGTATAAAGCTCGTATGGCGCCATTTCAATCGTAGAATGATAACTGTTGTTATATGCGAATTCAACCAACGGCAAGTGCTTGTTCCCATTGATCACCTCTATCTAACACCACCGTTCTAAGCATATCTTCTAGCGTCGGATAGTTCTTTCTGTTTGACCATCGGTTTGTGGGTGTAATCTTTGTACTAAAGTTCAATTTAGTACCTAATTCTTTTGAAAACTCACCCAAAACCGTGAGGTGAACTTGGTGTCGCGATCCAAGTAATCGAAATCGGCACTCCATGCAATCACACTATTTCTCGATATATATTTGTCCCAATTTATACGCTCCATAAGTAATGTGGATCGGGATAAAGTGAGCACTCTTCGTTAATCGATCAACTATTACCCAAATTGATGTGTTTCCACGTTTTGACTTGGGCAATCCGCCACAAAGTCCATTGCTACATGATCCCATTTCCACTGGAATTTCCGGTGGTGCAACTTTCCATGTGGTCTCGATGGAGTGCTTTGACTTGTTGGCATGCCAAACATCGCTCGACAAAGATGCTATTTCTCTTTTCATTCGCCCGCATTTAAATGTCGCTTCAGATCTCTGTACATCTTGGTGTTCCCAGGATGAGCAGAATACGGAGCATTATGAGCTTCGCTCATAATCTCATCTTTTAGCTTCATATCATTGGGCACGTAAATACGATTTCCTAACATAATCGCATTATCTTCAGCTTCTCTGTAGCCCGATAGTTCTCCTGTTCGGATTTTCATTCGTAACTTCTCGAGTTGATCATCACATCGCTGCGCTTCAACTATTCGAGCCCTCAAGTCCGGTACAACAACTAACGTTGCGATGATACCTCGAATAGTCTGTGGAGGTAATATTATCTCCAACCTCATCTTTTCGAAACCAAGAATCAATTCATCATTTTCAGTTAGGAGATGTCCTAATCTTTCCTGACTTTTTCGGCTTAACGCATCGGCGACAACATTTGCTTTTCCGGGATGGTACTTAATTTCGCAATCATAATCTTTAACCAATTCTAGCCATCTTCGTTGTCGCATATTCAGATCCTTTTGTTCGAAGAAATACTTGAGACTTTTGTGATCCAGTATAGATCTCACATTTTGATCCATGATAATGTCTCCAAATCTTTAATGCGTGCACGACGGCGGCTAACCCAAGTCATGCGTAGGATAATTAAGCTCATGAGGTCTTAATCGGCGTGAGGCGACGCGATCACTTTTCCATTTTGCATTAAGACACCCCAATTCCTTTCTTCGACGATCGTATAAAGAGTGTACTTTATCGATACAGTAGTATCAATACCGTGCAAAAGTCGACTTATCCTTGAGTTCCGGAAGCTATTTTCACATTCTCGAGTCCATCGAAACTTCACTCCCTTCCATGAAGTTGGGTCATAGGTGCAGAAATTTTGAAAATCCTTGATGAATCTTCTATAATATCTGCTAGACCTAAGAAACTGCGAATCTCGTTCTGGGTCGATGGTGTCTTCCATTCTAGCACCGCTTGCACTTTGGCTGGATCAACTTTAATTCCTTCCGACGAAACGATGTGGCCAAGAAAATTCACTTCTTGGAGCCAGAATTCACATTTACTGAACTTGGCGTATAACTTTTCCGCTCTCAACTTTTCTAGCACCATTCTTAAATGCATTTCATGTTCGGTTAAGCTTTTGAATAGATTAGAATATCATCAATAAATACTAGAACGAACTTATCAAGGTATTCATGGAATACTCGGTTCATCAAGTCCATGAATACAATAGAGCATTTGTCAACCCGAATGGCATCACCTCAAATTGTAGTGACCATATCTCGTCCGAAAAGTCGTCTTAGGTATATCTTGATTTAACTTTCAACCGGTGATATCCGGATCTCAAGTCGATCTTCGAGAACACACGAGCTTCTCAAGTTGATCGAACAGTCATCTATTCGAGGAGAGGATACTTATTCTTTAATGTCAATTTATTCAACTCCTCGTAATCAATGCACATCCTTAAGGTACAATCTTTCTTCTTGACAAAAGGATCGGTGCCCTATGGCGATGCACTGGGTCGAATAAAACCCATGTCTAAAAGTTCTTGTAATCGAACTTTCAACTCTTGAAGTTCCTTTGGTGCCATTCGATAAGGAGCTTTCGACACGTGTGCCGACCGTGTTCAAGATCTATCGCAAAATCTATCTCGCCTATTCGCGGTAAGCGACAATTTCTCGGAAAAACATCTAAATATTCTCTTACCACAGGTACCTCTTCTATTTTCTTTTCCATTTTATCCTTTTCATTCAGGTATACTAGATAAACCCGATTTTCTTAGCATCTTATCATCTTCTCCATCTCGCAGCGTATACTATGGAATCCATCTCTTCTTTTCATCTATCCCATAGAAACAAGTGGATTCTTTTCTAGGTGGTTGAAAGGCTATCTCCCCTTTTTCACAATGAATTTTAGCAAAATTTTTAGTCAATCAATCCATCCCTAGGATCAAGTCTACATCCCTCATCGGCAATAAACGCAACGATTCAGCTTTTAGCTTTAGGGATCCTAACTCAAATTCTAAGTTAGGACATACTTGATTAACTAAAGCTGACCCGCCTAAAGGGGTAGACACATTAAAATTCGATTCAGCTTGCTTTATGGGAAGCTCAAAAGCAATTACACATGCAGATGAAATAAATGAATGCGAGGCTCCAGTATCGAAAAGAATAAGAATAGGTACACCATTCAGACGTCCCATACCTGTTAAATTTCTGGAGCTCTCTTCAGGCTGCTTCTGATGGATAGCATAAGCTCGAGGAGTCTGTACTTGAAAGGATTGAGGTTGAATCTGACTTGGGGTGTTATCCTGCACCAATGGTACGGAAGGTTGCAGGTACTGAGATTGAGGTTGAGAAGAATATCCAGCAATTGCTTTCAGAGGTTGAGTGGGTTTGGAAGAAGTTTTTCGTCCACTATTTCCTGGCATTTTGGTACGATTTGGACAATTAAAAGAGTAGTGGCCGAATTGTCCGCAAGTGTAACAAGTATTGCTTCCCAAACCATGCGGATCCACGAATGAGCTTTTCCACACGGGGACATATCGGCACTCTAAGTTGGCGCGAGGAGGTTGAGGAAATCCTTGGGATGGTGGTGAAATGACCCTTTCGACGATTGACTGTGCCTCCGGAAAGGCTTCTTTGCTACAAAACTCTTATCTTCCCACCTTCTTTTTCCTTTGAATCTACCTTTCTGCTGGTCCGATTCGAGGAAAGTTGAGTCCGAGTTGAGACAGTGGCTCGGACTTTTCACTTGTAGCTCCATTTCCATATCCAACGCCGATTTAGCGTCAAAGATACGTCGAGGAAGGTTGTGCAGCTAACACGACCCTAATTTCTTGTCGGAGTCCCGAACGAAACACTCGGCCATTTTCTCATCGACTCCACTTTGTACGGTGCATACCATGCTAAGGCACAAAATTCCTGTCATATTCTCGCTACCGCCTTAGAACCCTCGCTCAAATTCATAAATTCGATCTCCTTCGCTTCCGTAGTGCGAGGAATAAACTTCACATCTGACTCTTCTTTAAATCTTTCCCATGTTAAGCTTTCTAACTGGTCAGCAGAATGTTTTCTCGCGAGATTCCCACCAATAATCATTGGTCCCTTGAGAAGAAATCCTACACACGAAGACACTCTTGATCCGAACATTCTAAAATCGAAAATCTTTTCACTGATCGACCCACTCTTACGCTTCAGCAGGATCGCCACCAAGTGAAAGTTGGTGGATTCATTTGAGGAATAATTCGTAAATTTTCTTGCAGTCCAGGGGTGAAGGGCATGTTCAATTGATGGGGTTGTAGCACTTTGTTGAGCTTCCATTGAAATTGATTCAATTCTTCTTCTTCTTGGAGGCATTCTATAATTTAAATAAAATAGGAAATTTTCACAATGTTTAATAGGATAGCAATACGGGAGGAAACAACATCTTCACAAATAGGGTTACAATCAAATGGTTAAGCATAAAAGTAATTAAAGCAAGAATGGATGATTCATTAAAATTCACACCCTTCTAAAGGATACAAGGCAAAACAAAATTATTTTTAAGGAATATCCAATGACCTTCCCCTTTAATACCTACACACCACTTTGATATCATCATTGCACATAATTTACTCATTCTCTTATACATCTAATATTTCTATTAACTCTTCTGAAACTATTAGAATATCTAAGGTGAAGTGTGCTAACTCACCAGAAATGCTGCCTGCCATCCATGACAAAGTCAATTCCCGGGTGGATAAAGGCTGAAAGGTAGAGGTGCCCATTGAGTACAAATTTTCTATTTCTGAAGTATCGGGAACAGGTAGGAAAGTTATTATCACCTCTGAAGTAGAAAAAAGAAATTTCAAATGGAAAGGGTTCTTATACAAAGAATGATCATACAGATCCATATCCAAAGAACTTAGTCGGGATTCTATACAATCAACAAATAATCCCAAGGTAATCGGGACCAAACAATCGGATCTCAGATTTACATTTTCAACTCCAATTTAATACTTTCAAGTTCATTTAAGGTCTAAAAAAAGAAAACTAGAATATCATCTAATTCACGATAAATATCAACACGGCTAAGTTGAAAGAATAATTTAACTAACGGAGAAATATTGAATATACGAAACTGTTCCCGCATTAGACTTATGAAATCCTCTAGTTCGACAAACAAAATCTAAGCAACCTCCGAGGCCCATCCACACATCTAAGAGGCAAGGCCCGCACTAGCAAGCAAGCGACTTATCTTAATCTACTACACCATACCTTCTAACTACATTCCACACTTAATCACGGATCTATATCACGAATAGGAGCCTTGTATTTATAACCATCACCGCTTTTCCTATTCGTGAAGTCTAGCGTATAAACTTCTTTGAAGTTATTCAAGTTCTCGCCATCCTCTTATAAAATTTATAACGCAGAGAAAAGAGCGAAGCAAATATATATATACTTAGCCATTCCATAATAGTCCATCTTAACATTTCATTCATCACTTACATTAAATCTTTAAAATATTAAAATTATCATACCGCTAAGTCGAGAGAGCTGAGTTGGATCACCGAGCATTACCATATTCTTCAACTTTTAGGACTCAGGTTTTTCAAATAAAGGTTGGGCTAAATAAGCCAACAGCACGAGCCAAACATCGCTCGATACCACTCTGTCACGACCGCCTACTTAATTAACTAACTAATCAAGTAATCACTATTAATTACTTAATTAACTAGCTAATTAAGGCATGTCGTGACTATGGGGTGGTTTTGATCATAATTTCTCAATAGGTATAACTCAAATGTTCGAGTTACCAAGGTTTTCTAAAATTTTGCGAGTTTCGTTTAGAAATAGGATAGCCCAAAAATCAACAAACAACAATAAACCAATGTAAACAATTCCCGACCTCCAACAAAATCATCAATAACAACCATCACATCTATATACATCAAGTATATCAAGTTCAAGAACATTCCAAAGGCGATGGTATCATTAGTAACAACAAAAATTCGAGTATGCACAATGAGATAGATGGATGGAATTGTGTATGAAGACACAACTCCGGTATGACAAAATATCGATATACATGATTAAAAACCCTAGCTCGATGTCCTTTTCGCCGCTATCTCCTCGCTTAACCTCGCATATAAGGAAAACATATGCAGGCATGAGCACCGAAAAGTACTCGATGTGTAATACCCGTCTTTTTAAGCTCGCATTTTGTATGGTACGTTTTTAGAGAAAAGGTCAAAAGGTTGACTTTTTGTTTCGTGACGCGATCGTCACGAAACCTCCGGCGTTGTGAAGAGTGTCTTATGACGAATTCATAGACACTAAGTATGCGTGTTTTCGACCACCCATGAAGGTTTGGCACTCAGGGAAGTTATCGAAAACCGGACTTTTCGGGATCTTTAAAAGCATATCTTGTTTATAGTCATTGTGTCCGTATTTTATTTCGTGTCCATGGGTACCAAGTTTGCTAAATTTGGAGTCCGTTTGCAAAAGTTGCATCGCTATGTTTTGAAAAGTCATTGCATGAAGCACATGACCCTTTTTCCTATAAATAGGAGGCTAGGGCCTTCATTTTCAACGCTCATTTCCTTCGCCTCCGTGTTTACGGAAGAGCCGAGCAGCTCAGTGCACGCTGCGAAGTCAGCTGGAGGAGTGGGGATCGAGCGGGAGGCTCGTGGCGCGCCATTGCTCTGCCGCCGAGCCACCACCGCCGATCACCACCCCCGCAGCCCGCTTTTTGTTTTTGTCCTTTTCTTGTTTTGATTCCGCCTTTTAGTAGATCGATAGCATAGAACTCGGGAATCTAAAGGACGGACGGGATAACGGCCGAGGCCGCCAATTTCACGGCAAAGTTCACCGAATCGCCGCCGCCGCCGTTGGTTGGCCATCGATTTGGTGGCCAACGGCCACCTTCAGCCACTGGTCCTTTAGGTTTTGAGTTAGGGCTATGCATTCTACTAAAGTACCGATCCGCTTTTTTACATTTTTCGCGTTTTGCATGTCGGGATGTATTAGTTGCTTGAGTTTTCTAAAGGAAAGACATGCCGGGTTATCCATTTTCAACGTCGCTTGTCATTCCATGTTCGATCGTTATGCATATTGCTTATGTTTCTATTTTCATGCATGGATTTTGGATGGTTTATCCTAGATCCGAGGATAGCATCGATTTTGAAGCTTCTTCACGCTAAGATTTGAGTCAACTTGCATGCATGCATATTTTGAAAGTACCCTATTATTGGTCTTGATGCCTCGAATATATTTCCCTCTCGCATCGAGTTGTTTTGAAAACCGGAGAGTGCCAAATGTGGGTTCGAAAGTCGAAAACCTAGTTTTGCTTCGATCTTCGTTTGGATCACGATGTTGCTTTGCTTTGTGGAAGTGACCCCAAAAGTTGTTCCGCCTTGTTACCGTGTACCTACCAAAGGCGATCGGTGAAGTCATCGGATCCATAGATATCTCTCGGTTGACGTTTTCTGCTTCAGTTGGGTTATATATGCTTATTTTGAGTTATTTACTCGATATTTCAAAATAAAACATGTACGTCAGTAAAATGTTTTTGTGAAATTATTATCGTTCTCCGATCCAAGATATGGTTCTATCATGGTTGTGCACGGATCTCTATTTCATTGGGTTGATCACCATCTTGAGTATTGATCATAAGGATAGACCCGAACATGTGGTTATGGTTCGAAGGGGATAGACCCTAAGTCCACACGGAAATGGTAATGAGGTGGTTATGGTTCGATGGGGATTTGAATCAAGTCCACACCGAGTTAGCCGTTGGATACGTTCGGGCGTGCCGCCGGATATGTTCCGGCGAATGAATGTCATGTGATGGGTGGCGGGATACGTTCCGAAATGTGGTTCATGGTTCTATGATGGGAGTAACAGAATAACGGATCGTATCGAAAATGAAAATCTATTTTGCTTACTTAGAAGTGGATTTACGTTTTAAAACATTCTAAGGTAAGTGCTCAACACGGCCTCATGATTCTTTTGATTTATGATAAAACCCCACCGAAAAGTGCGCTAGTACTCACCCCAAACTCTTTTCAAATCTTTTCACGGATGGAGGAGGCCGGACGGGCGACGCTGAGGGTGGGCTGCGGGTTCTTCATGCTATGCTTCCGCGATGTTATGTTATATCGCACTCGATAATTATGTATTCTTGTCCCTTATTTGCTTTTCGATTGGGAACAAGATTTGTTATGTTATTCTCACGTGAGTCTCGACACGAGCATGCTATGTGGTTGACCGGTCTAGTCGATGTGATGTAATGCTATTTTGCTTTCTTGCATTACTTATAATAAACCGAGATCATGTTTTCTCGAGGTTATGATATCGATATTATTCTTGGTGGATTGTTTGTGCACCCCTCCCCTTCAGGATATGTCCTAGTTATAGAGGAGATGCTGCCCGATTTCATGGTCACATCTTCTTATCATGTATGTTATATGTATCCCCTTCTTCCCCGCTTCTTAACCCTCACCCTAATCACACCCCGCATCCGTGCCTTCCTCGGGAATTGGGCGTGACGACTGGTATCGAGGCGGTTTTCCGGCATTGGGTATCTAAAGTTATCTGATACCAGCTTGGTATCAGAGCAGTGTTCTTGGCCCTGACGTCTATCTTTATTATCTGATACCAGCATGGTATCAGAGCAATGTTCTTGGCATCTAGGTTTCATAATTATTTGATATCAAAGCAGTTCGTTTGCTTTATATCATGTGCGTTCTTGAAATTGAGTGTTTAGAACTTGTTCTTCTAAACTGTTTATCAGCACACTACCCCTCACCACCGTCAGTCCGCCTCCTTTAAAAAGGGGATGAGGTATGTGTTTATTTGCTGATGCTTTATGTGGCTATGTGAGCTTGATGAGATCTTTGTTTCGTGTGCTTTGGCCTGGTAAGAGTTTACGTGATGTAAACGTGATGTGGTTGGATGGTGATGTGGATGTGGAAGTGATTGTTGATGGAACAAAAAAGGCCTGTGTGGCTGTGATATGAAAATCGTTTATATGATATGATGTGATTGATGTGATCACGTATGGTTGATGTAAGTCTATGTGTTTACATAGCAATGTATTGTTGGTTGAAAATCTTGTTTATTTTGATAAACGAGTGCTTATAAGTGAATCCTGTATTTGCTTACGTGATTATATCGATATTGATATGGATATGTGTTGAAATGAACATGTGTATGAGACATGATTACCCAGATGACTGGGATGGTAAAGGAAACGTGAATATTTGTTGTTGTTTTATGGTGAACTAACATGTAGGTTTATGGATATTCATGGCCCGCATAACGCTGGTCGAGATCTCACAGAATGGATGAGCATATCCGTAAATTCGAGAATGTACCCGGAATATTCATGAGCCATTGGGAGTATTTAGGAAGATTTGTTGGGTTATGGAGAAAGGTTCGAGGCGGTGGGAAAGTGTCGAATCGAGGCCTACTATCGGATGACCGAAGGCTACCGGCTGTGTTGGCAACCGTGGGTAGAAAGCAAGGACATGTGTTGTTCAGACGGGATCCTATCACGAGGCACCTTACCTGGACTTTACCGAGTTCGCTGCCGAGTATGGAGACAAGGGATGCACCACCGAGGTATACCATCCGAGGAGGATGTGGTTGCGAGACACCTCGAGGACCGATCCGATCGATGATAGGGATGATGTTCCCAAGAGCCATTGGGAAAACAACCATCAATCGAGCGATCGCTGCAACAGATACACCGGCCACTACACCTCCATCGACGATCCTTACCTTGGGAGGACTTGAAACGACTTTGAGGCGTGAACTTCGGGACGAGAGATATTGTCCGTCCGACAGTGGCAAAGAAAGAAGCCCAGAATCAGAATCTTCATGCCACCAAACTGTGTCAGGCTGGCATCCAGGGAAGGCGACTCTGAGGAAGAAGAGGAGGACCCAGATGAGAACGAGGAGGATAGTGAGGACTCGGAGGACCCGGTGATCCGTGATACCGATGACTCCGAGGTCGGGCACATTGAGGAAGGGCAAGCGCCGAGATGAGGACTCAGTACGCTTTCACCGACACTCAGCGATCGAGCACGCTTGATGGGATCATACCCACGAGGCTTGCTTCCATGCAGGATCGCTTTTCTGAAGCGGCAGCCCGAATTCAAGCCCTGATTGGAAGGGAAAGGGAAGATGAGGAGAGACAGAATGGAACCGCTGGGACGAAGGGAATAGTGGATGGATATGGAGGACAGGGATCTAGGTAGTCGGTGTGTGCAAAGGATATCGCAGAATCGCTAGAAGCATGGATGAAGCGGCATCTTTGTGATGGACCGAGTCGATTCTTTTGCTCATATCTGGACCTTTTTGACTGACATACCTTGATCTTGTATTTTGACATCCTTTATGGACACTGAATATTACTGATACTAACGCTGTCTATGACAGGATGTTTATATTTTGATGCTTATATGTGATATGAGCTAGGCCATGGTGATATATGATCTATGTGATGTGTGATGATGATGTTATGTGAAATGCATAACGATGATATGTCGATGTGGATTGCATGATTATATGTGATCGTGCGTGATATGTGATATATGTGATTATATGTGATATGGGTGATGATATATGTTATGCGATGATACCCGGTTATCTATGAGAAAGCATTTCTAATGTTTCAAACGCCGGATGCGTAATGCCGAGAACAAGGAATCAAAGGAACAATAACGTGGAAGAAGCCGGGAACCACCTTTGGTTCGGCGGCATGCGATCGAGAGTTTTCGCAGCGTAATCCCCACGTTCGACGGTCTCGCGAACCGATCGACGCCGAGAGGCGGATACGATCCACCGAAAGGATCTTGAATACATCGGTGCGAAGAAGCGTAAAAGCTGAATTACGCGATCTTCGACTAACCGACGAGGATTGACGGTGGGAATCCGTGAGAAGGACTCTAACACCGTGACGATGGGCAAGGTATACGTGGGAAGATTTGAGGAAGAACTCATGGAAAAATGCGTGCACTGGCGTTTACGTGCGAGGAGGCAAAACGAGTTCGAATCTTCGTCGAGGAAGAAGGACGGTCACCGAGTACGATCGCCGCTCAATAAATGCGTCACGTTATGCTACGCACTGGTCGGCACCGAGGTGCCAGGCGCATGTGTTCAGAGAGGACTCACCGAGATCGAATTTCGCTCGCCGTCGGGGAGATCCGACGATGCGAGCCCTGAACCGGCATTAAACATTGAGTCAATGTTGCCCAGAAAGAACGATGCCACCGGACAGCCATCCGACGGAGGTAGAGGTAAGAGGAAATGGGAAGATCGAGGAAAGGCAATCGGTGTTCCGAGGAACCGAGCGGTCAATGATTCAAGGAATCAAGCGCATTAGTGAGAGAAAGGCAACCTTGGGAAGGAATTTCCAACCCGTGCGGCGGTGTGGAAAAACCTTGGTGCCAGAAATGCCAAAGGAATCATTTCGGCGAGTGCAGGCAAGGTAGCACCGAGTGTTATCGATGTAAGAAGTCTGGACATTACGCTCGAGATTGTCCGTTAGGAGGGCGTGCAGCGGTACCGTCGAAGGCAAACATCCAGCCCGCAGAGGCGTAATCATGCTCCGCCGAGGACAAACAACGGAGCAGGAGGTCACCCTAGGCCAAGAAACCAAAGGCCACCGCATGACAAGCAAGGGTGTACGCCTTGAATCGCAGCAGCTCAAGCTCCGAAATCTTGCGGTATAATCCATATGAGTGATATACCCGTTTCGCTTTGTTTGATCTGAGAGCCTCACATTCTTCGCTTCGAGAATCGCGTGTGAGAGGTTGGGTTTGGTACCCAAGAAATCACAGAGTACCTGAAATTAGCATCCCATCGTGGAAGTGCTAAAAGCAAAGAGATTTGCCGAACCGTGAAGTAGAAATCGTGAGCGAAGGTCTTTGTCAATTTGCATGTCATCGGAATGGAAGATTTCGATGTCATCTTTGGCATGGATTGGTTGGAAAAGCACATGGCAACTATCGTTGTCTCGAGAGAAGTTGCTTTCGAACAGCGAAGGAGTGGAAGTTTGTTTCACGGCATAAGGATGGGTGTTTGCGTTAATGATCTCAAAGACCAAGGCAGTGAGGATGATTAGGAAGGGAAGCTGTCAAACTTTCTTGGTAAGTTTGACAGGGAACGATGAAGAGCGCAAACAGTTGCAAGAGGAGCCAGTGGTGTGTGAATATCCGGACTTGTTTCGAGGACTTGCGGGTTTACCACCGATAGATAAGTGGAATTCACTATTGATTTGGAACCGGGAGCGGCGCAGATCAAAGGCACCATATAGAATGGCACCTAAAGAATTGCAAGAAGCGAAAGCGCAGATGGCAGGAGTCGTTGGATCTAGGTTTTATCCGACCCAGCGTGTCGCCGTGGGAGCGCCGCGTTCGTCAAGAAGAATGATGGGTCAATGCGGATGTGCATTGACTACGTAGAGTGAATAAGTCGACGATCAAGAATGAGATATCCTCTTCCAAGGATCGACGATCTTTTGACCAGCTCGAGGAGCGAGTGTCTTCTAAGATCGATTTGAGGTCGCTACCATCGGTGAAGATCGTGAAGGAGGACGTTATAAGACCGCGTTCAGACGAGGTATGGGCACTACGAGTTCATCGTGATGCCGCTTGGTTTGACCAATGCGCGATTAGCATGGATCCGATGAATCGAGTTTTCCATCGATTCGGATAGTTTCGTCTTGGTTTTTATCGATGATATTCTCGCTCATTCCAAGAATGCGAGTTGCATAGAGAACACCTCCGTACCGTTTTGGAAACGTTACGAGCAGAGAGGTTGTATGCCAAGTATAGCAAGTGCGAGTTTTGGCTAAGAGAAGTGATGTTCCTTGGACACATCGTGTCTGCAGAAGGAATCAAAGTCGACCCAGTGAAGGTTGAAGCGATAAGTAATCGGAAGGTTTCACTAATGCCAATGAGGTTCAAGCTTTCTAGGCTTGGCCGGATATTATAGACGCGTTTCATCGAAGGGTTTGCGAAGTTGGCAAGGCCGACGACGCAATGTACCGTGAAAGGAATCAAGTTTTCATGGTCCGAAGCTTGTGAAGCAAGTTTTCAGGAGTTAAAGAAGAAGCTAACAACCGCTCCAGTGTTAGCCGTGCCGGAAGGGAACGATGGGTTTGTGGTCTACACCGATGCATCCAAACTTGGTTTGGGTTGCGTTCTCATGCAGAACGGGAAGGTTATAGCTTACGCGTCTCGTCAGTTGAAACCGCACGAGTTGAGCTACCCAACTCACGACCTGGAGTTAGCAGCAGTCGTTCATGCGTTGAAGATTTGGAGGCACTATCTCTATGGAGTTAAGTGTGAGATCTTCACGGATCACAAGAGCCTCAAGTATTTCTTTGAACAAAAAGAGCTGAACATGAGGCAAAGGAGATGGCTAGAGTTGGTGAAGGATTATGATTGCTCTATCAGTTATCACCCGGGGAAAGCCAATGTCGTAGCAGATGCTCTTAGTCGCAAATAGAGAGCGAAGTTGGGATATCTTCTTACGCAAGAGAAAGAGCTTATTCGAGATTTCGAGAAGCTCAGCCTGGAAGTGATTCACCCACGGAATCAGTGCAAGGATTCATCGCAGCTTTGACAGCTGAACCGGACCTGAGAGAAGCCATCGTGAGTGCGCAACGAGGAGATGAGTTCTTGGAAAAGATGCGTTTGAAGGCAAGGCTAGAAGATAGCAAGGGTTTCACGGAAGCGAGAGACAACGCGCTACTATTCCGAGGAAGGTTATGTGTGCCACTCAATAGGGAATTGAGAGATAAAATCATGAGTGAAGCTCATGAGGCACCGTATCTGACTCATCCAGAAGCACCAAAATGTCAGAGACCTTAAGAGGAACTTTTGGTGGGAAGGGATGAAAAGGATGTAAGCGTTTGTGGAACGTTGTTTGGCTTGTCGCAAGTGAAAGTCGTACACCAACGTCCGTCAGGTTTGTTGCAACCGCTACCAATCCCAGAATGGAAATGGGATCATATCGGTATGGATTTTGTGGTGAGTTTTCCAAGGTCGAAAGGAAACACCGCTATATGGGTTGTCGTCGATAGACCGCGAAGTCACTCATTTCACCGATTCGAATGACGTACGGGTTAGATAAGCTTGCTCAGCTTTACGTCAAAGAAATCATACGGTTACATGGTGTGCCAGGATCGATTACGTCAGATCGTGACCCGAGGTTCACGTCGAGGTTTTGGAAGAGTCTACAGGAAGCCATGGGAACCAAGCTGAATCTTAGTACAACATTCCATCCTCAAACGGACGGTCAGTCGGAAAGGACGATTCAGGTCTTGGAAGATATGTTTGCGGCGATCGTGGCGACAGAGGTGGAAATTGGGAAGAGATACTACCTTTGGTAGAGTTTGCCTATAACAACGATTATCGTGCCACCATAGGAATAGCTCCCTATGAAGCATTGTACGGAAGGAAGTGTCGATCGCCACTTTATTGGGACGGCGGGCGAGGGAAGATGTTAGGACCGAGATGGTTCAGCAGACGGTCGAGGTTATCGATCGATCAGCGAAGGATCAAGGAAGCGCAGATGTGCGAAGTCCTATGCGGACAAGCGTCGACGGATCTTGATTCATGATCGGAGATCGCATTTTCATAAGGTTTCCCGACGAGAGAGTCGTTCGTTTTGGGAAACGAGGTGTTACTGACCGAGGTTCGTTGGACCTTCGAAGTTCTTGAGAGGATAGGCCCGCTGCCTATAGGTTAGCTTTGCCACCTAGCATCGGTGTAGACCACAAACCCATCGTACGCCGTAAAATGTTTTTGTGAAATTATTCTTGTTCTCCGATCCAAGATATGGTTCTATCATGGTTGTGCACGGATCTCTATTCGTGGGTTGATCACCATCTTCGAGTATTGATCATAGGGATAGACCCGAACACGTGGTTATGGTTCGAAGGGATAGACCGGAAGTCCACACGAAATGGTAATGAGGTGGTTATGGTTACGATGGGATTTGACCCCTCAAGTCCACACCGAGTTAGCCGGTGGATACGTTCCCGCGTGGCCGACTGGATATGTTCGGGCGAATGAATGTCATGTGATGGGCTGGCGGGATACGTTCCAGCTGTGGTTCATGGTTCTATGATGGGAGTAAAGTAATAACGGATCGGCATCGAAAAATGAAAAATCTATTTTGCTTACTTAGAAGTGGATTTACGTTTTAAAACCTTCTAAGGTAAGTGCTTTGAACACGACCTCATGATTCTTTTGATTTATGATAAAACCCCAGCTGAGTGCGCTAGTACTCACCCCAAACTCTTTTTCAAATCTTTTCACAGATGGAGGAGGGCTGGACGGGCGACGCTGAGGGGTGGAGCTGCGGGTTCTTCATGCTATGCTTCCGCCGATGTTATGTTATATACGTACTCGATAATTATGTATTCTTGTCCCTTATTTGCTTTCTGATTGGGAACAAGATTTGTTATGTTATTCTCGTGAGTCTCGTCTGAGCATGCTATGTGGTTGACCGGTCTAGTTGACGAGGATGTAATGCTATTTTGCTTTCTTGCATTACTTATAATAAACCGAGATCATGTTTTACGAGGTTATGATATCGATATTATTCATTGGTGGATTGTTTGTGCACCCTCCCTTCGTGATATGTCCTAGTTATAGAGGAGATCCGCCCGATTTCATGGTCACATCTTCTTATCATGTATGTTATATGTATCCCCTTCTTCCCGCGCTTAACCCCACCCCTAATCACTCCCCGCATCCGCGCCTTCCTCGGGAATGGGGCGTGACATAGTGGGTCTTGCCATAAAACATAATTGACTTGCCACTTATTTTTCTAACACATGGGTTTTAGTGAAATAACATGTGTTAGCTTTTCACATATAAAACATTTCATGATGCATGCTTCTTAACATTCTATCTCATGCTATGTCGGCGATTTTTCCGTGTCGGTCCGTAGCTCTCGCTCACGGATACCATATCTCACGCTTCTTTCTAGGTACCAAGAGGTAGGCCTCTCTCAATACCATGATCGGTCCCGAAGGTTCCCGATCATCCTTAGGTACACACGACTCGTCTTGGGAGCTCCTCCAAAGACAAGCCCGACGTCATCTATGATCTCGTAGATAGCATAATGCATATGCTAAAATAGGCAAGTCAACTCCTTTATAAAACATGCACTTTCATTTGAGAAATAAACAATTCATCGAGCGCTCATTAAAAGATAGTTAAGAAATGCCCACCGATTAGTAGTCACTTTTACTCCACTTTTCAAATTGTTCGTTCTTACGCCCTTCCTCGACCCACTTGATCCTTGTAACATAAAATTATTATTGAATTTAGCATACTTTCTTATCCACTTAACCACTTATCAATAGTTCACTAATTAGAATTTCAAACGCCTTATTAATAGATAATTTCTCACCGAAATTTCGGTAAGAGTAACATTTGTAATTTAAATAACCCAATCAATCCAAACTTATCAAATTTCATTCCCAAACTCCATCAATCATCACAAATGATCATTATTCCATATTCATTTAAATTCTTCATCAAGTTATCACATAAATCATAACTTTACACTAAACTTTAATTTTTATCTTTTAATATATATGTTCAAAATTTCTAATAAATTAATTGTAAGCATTATATTTACTCTAGATCTCAAAATAATATCAAATTAATCAAATAACATCAAGAACATCAACTTTCTTCCTCGCCTTTTTCTTTACATTTTCGGTTCTTACATATATATATGTATTAAATTCTTATAAATTCATACTATACATTATTTATACTCTAGATCCCAAATATCATAAGAAATGGATCAAATAAAATCAAAAACAGTAAGTTCCTTCAATCTATCATTTTCGAAAATTTCTATTTTTAATATACATGATTTAATTTTTCATTTCTTTGATTATAGAATATTTATTCCTATCCATTAACACATTTCCATGCTCAATTCAAGCTCATATCATCATATAATCAACATATAAAATTTAGGGTTTATCATATTTTATTTCAAGTAATAACCAAGATTTAAACCATTAATATTGCTATTTATGCATATTAAACATAGAATAAGCAATAAACAATACAATAATTAAATAAATTCAACTCATCTATACTTCCTAAATTTTCGAAAATAGCAGAATTATAAGAATGAATTTCTCAAAAATTTAAACCATAAAAGCTTGAGTATATTGAATATTTACCTCGGTTATGCGATTATCACGAAAATTATCGTTGAAATCTAACCAAAATCTTACAAAGAAATTGAAGAATGGTGGTGAAGAGAGAGAGAGCTACGGCTCTCATGAAGGAGGAAGAAGAAATTTTGAGTGATCCAACTAATACCCCTTCATTAGTGTATTAAATTATTAATAAGTAAGGGCAAAATAGTAATTTCATATTATCAATTAAATTTCCTTTTATTTTTGCTCAAAAGTAATGGTGCCAACACAACATATTCTAGATAATTCTACAAAATAATCTCCACACATTTATCCATGAATTTTCGTAATTAATAATAATAATAATAATAATAATAGTATATTTTCATGTATTTTTCCAAAATAGTCTAGAAAATTCCATAATAAATTCTCAAAAATTCCAATATTACATCTTATTTTATTAACACCTTAAATTCATGATTTTCATCAATATAAAGTCCCAAACCATAAAATATATATTAGGAACTCACTTAAAAATAGAGATTAAATTCCATTTTATGCAAATAATGGAATTAAATATTCCATTGACTCTTAAATCTTTCAAATTACTTTCTAAATTTTCCATCATCAAATATCATTCAATAAAATTATTTAGGGCTAAAAATAATTCAAATACTATTTCTTCCATTTTATAAATAAATCTCTTATAAACGTTAATAAAAGCGATTTTCCAAAACATTGTTCTCAAGCTTTCAAAATTATTTTCTTAGTCTTTCTTATCACTCAATATCATAAATATAACATATTTATTCCGTATTTATTTCATTTAAATATTATTTCATTGAAATTTCTAGGAATTAAATGGCTTTTAAGCCCTAATTATACTTAATTAAGCTTTAATTAATACTATAAGATTTTTGGGTTACTACACCTTTCCTTTTCCTGCCATCTGAATACAGACAGTACTAACGTAAGTCAATCTAAATATATCTGATAAGCAGATAAGGTGAACTAATACATATCTGTTAAGCAGATAAGGCAAACATATCTGATAGGCGGATAAATGTTTACAGCAAGGATCTATGTTCAACATGTATCATAACCACACTTTTGGTACTAGAGAAATCCTACTTTCAACAACTTTCTAAGTTCTTTTCTTTCCACACTATTCTTTATTCTAAGTAGAATTTCAGTCTGACTTTAACTGTTTCTTACGAATTTTGGAGGAGGATTTAGGAATTTCATCCTTCATACGAAATAAAGCTCGTTTAGATAGGAATATGTGAGCGAAAACCGTTTGCAAAACGAAGTTCGGACGAAAGAGAACGAGTTAAAACAAGAACAACGCGCAATGCAGTTTTCTGCCTGCGCCCCATGCGCCGTGAATACGCTTTGCTTCTTGGCCGAATACGAGCTCATGCTCCGGTTCGTACGAATATTTTTTTTTTTTTTTTCAAAGTTCGTTTAACTTCCTATGTTCCCCATCGAACCTGTGCATCTTGCTCCCTTGGTTTCCTCTTTTGCTTTCATCATTCTTTCGTTGAAAACTCGAGTTTGTTTTCAACCGATTTATTCGTTCGTTCATAAGTCACTACTTGCTATAGTTCTCGAAGAGGGATAAAGTTTCCCTAATTTGTACTTCTGTGTTCAAGAGGTGAGCATGCTTCTTATAACATCTATGTTCTTTGGGATAACATATCGATTTTCATAAAAACTTTGAATTTGAAATAACATTTCAAATAATCATAACATAACTCATGCTTTCTTTAAATCTTACTAATTCAACGATCACTTTTGACATCGATGTGTCAACTGTTTCTCATTCTCTTTAAACTTTTCTCATATCACTGATAACTTGTTCTCATATAACTTTTGACATATAACTGTCAACTTTTCTCATAAAACTGTAATATTATTTCTGAAAAAGCTTTCAGTAACAACTTTCTTTCTCAAACATCTTTCAATGCTTTCAAAATAGAATTTCATTCCTTTTCTCAAAACTTTCACTTTCACTTTCAAACTTTTCAATTCAATCTTTGAAAAGAAATCAGTTACCTTTTTCTGGTTGAGCCTTGATGTGATGGAGTGTTGAGCATAGTCAGCTGATCTCTAGAAGTCTAGTGACTCAATCTAGACTTAACTTTTGAAAGAAAGAAGATTTTTAGGGTTCAAAGGACAACCCGCTCTGATACCACTCTGTCACATCCCGCCAACCCTAAGTACTGATTAGACGGGTCTGTGACTAATGATACGGGGATTAAGGGACTTAATGATAAATGAACATGAAACGGTAAAGGAAATGACAACCAATCTTATAATACTTCAAAAGATAAGAGGTAACCATACAACATATTTCATACAACTAGACCAACAGATCTTTGACAAAAGAGTTCGACTGATCTGGAGGTGATATGCATCAATAATCAAAATATAACTAAGTGTTTCAAACAGCGAAAAGTATGTGAATACATATATGATGATATGTATTCAAGGTTAAACTATATTAGCGACAAAAACTCCGACTGCTCAACACTTTGCCATCCATCGTCAGCTCAACCTGCACATTTAAAAACAAACATGCAAGGCTAAGTACAAGAATGCACTTAGTGGACTCATGCCAAAATAATTTCTTTAAATTACACTGCCCCATAGTATAACACGAGGATTTTAGTAGAAATAACTCGTGAATACCAAAATACTTTATCATTTCTCAAAAGATCGTCTGGCCAGGCATTTTCTGGTATGTATGATCCGTATCACTTTCATATAACTTTCTCATAACTCTGTTCACGCCGTAGAAGTAGGCCTCCTTCTACGGACGCTGTGACCGGCCGAAGATGTTGCTATCGGCTCGCAAATCACCTATGGTGTACACGTTAATCCAGGCTAGGAATTCTGCATCTAGCACAGGATCCGATATCGATTTTCTATAAAGTTGGGAGCGACCCAACAACTGTATCACTTTCATAGTTGGCTCACCCAACTGCTTGATAGGATCCATACATAAAACATAAATACTTTGGGCATGTAATTGAATAACAGTTCATAAACATTTCTCAACTGAAAGCTTTTGTAAATAAATACTTTTCGAAGAAAGCATCGTAAATAAAAGGGTTATCGAATAAAGCCCACCTGGTATGTTTAGGTCTTTATACGGTCACTTTCTACGTCTCGGCTCAATTGACGTCCCACCTTAACGTAAGAACTAATTTAGTACATTGGTCACGTTTTGATAGAGACGAACATCGTCTATAACGTACTATACATCAAATAAGGCTAACGTCGAACTTATTTAGACGTTTCCTAACCAAAATGATGTTGATTATGAAATCATTCATCATATAAGAGATATTCCATCTCTTTAGCATATAATGTACGTTTTAATGTACCTACGTAACGTAAGTCACATTGTTACTAAACGATTACGCCACATAGATCGCAGATTATCGATTTTCATGCGATTTGACCTTGGTCAACGTTTTGGTCAACAATTTTGACTTGGTCAACATTTAGTCAACAATTTTGACTAAAGTCAACATTTTGACTTTTTAATTCCTTTTATGTAATTCTATTATTTATGTGCAATTCTTGTTCTAAAAATTCCCATAAAATCATAATATGTCTAAAACATTATTTTGGATCATTTTATGCAATTATATCTCATAAAATAAATTTATAACATTAATACTTATAACCTATAGTTTTTGAAAACCCTAATTAAACTAAGCAAACAATTTCCAAAAATTCCAATAAAATCACATAACACATACTCATCTATAAGCATCCTTATTATAACATAATTTTTATTTATTGTGAACTATTGAATTTAATCTTCCTAAGTCACTTTTGAAAATTTGGACTTAGATCTAATAAATTCTTAACAAATTCAATAAATTCCTACAAAACTATATTATGATTCTACACCTTCAATATGTTATGATAACACTCAAACTTGGATTATCTCACAACCTACTATCATGTTTTAAAATTTTCGAAATTCATAGACTTAGGTACTAAAGTGTTTCAAAAATTCTACATAAAATCATATAAGCATAGTTAATACCCTAGATCTTGATTCCATGCTCAAATCAACAATTAAAAATCATACTCATCAATAATCACATATTCAAATTTTCGGTCCATATATAGAATTTGATATCATGCTTGATTTTATGATATAATTATACTACATGCTTAATAGCATCATATAAATACATTATCTAAACATATTGGCATAAGTCTCATGATTTTCGAAAAACAAACATATAGACTAAGCTTATAACATGAATTCTAACGTACATATGAAGCTTGTAAGAAATCTAACCTCTTAATCGGAGTAGAATTGATCGACGAAAGTTTATTTGCTCTAGGATTGGATTGAAATGGATGAGCTCTCTCTCTTTCTCTCAATTTTCGGTTCTTATGATTTGTGAATGAGAATGGAGAGCTTCATGTTATATTTATAGGCATATGCAAGTTGCATTATAATTATTACACTTAAAATATCTAGGTACACTTGTTATCCTTCATTAAATTTTCGGTCCCCACTTGTATAAGGAGACAAAATCTTATCTTATCTTTATAACTCATTCTTAGGTCACCTTATCACTTAATAAATGTATTAGATAATCCTTATCTTATAGTATAAAGTTTATCACATATATGTGTGACAAATGGTAGTTTTCGGTCCCTTCATTAAGGCTACCTTAGGTTACTTGTTCAAATTGTATTCTACTACTACTTTACACCTAATATAGGATAAGATCTTATCTTATCTCTACACAATTTAACACATGGTGTAAAACAATTTTTAATCACACATGATAGTGATATTTTTGGTCATTAAGGAAACAAGTAGGCAAGTTGCTTGTTCAAATTGAATTCCAATTCTACTTTACACCTAATACATGATAAGGTACAACTCATAGCCCTTCATTAATTATAGGATAACCTTATCACATAAAATCTTATCAAATCTTTGAAATTTTCGTCCACTTGTGTACAAGTGTGCCCCCACTTGTGCCACTTGATATAATACTATATATTATCCTTAATAATATTATTTTAATATAAAAATTATCATAAGATCATAATTGGGTAGCAATTAAAATTAATTAATCACTATAAGCTCACTTTTTGAAAATTAGGGCTACCATACTAAATATTTTATTTTCTTGTAATAAATAGCTAACACATAGCTATGTGACATATTCTAATCTCTAAATGATGAATTTAATCATAGAAAATATTTAAAACAATTTAGATTCATAAAACCCTAATTTTGGGAAATTAGGGTTTCAAACCCTAATTTTGGTACTTTTAAATTTATAATTCTCTAGCATTATTTTGATGATAAATAATGCTCTTGTATCATAAAATAATCATAGGAATTTGAATTTTATAATTCCATGATCGTTTGACTGAGTTATGGAATTATCTCTAAACGTAGACGTTTGAAACGTCTCTAAATTCACACAATCGAATTATCTCTAAAAAGGTTCAAAATAAAGTTGTAACAACTTTATTTATTCTTATAATAATAGGAAATTTAGAAATCTTAAGCTTAAATGCTTAAAAATAATATAAGGCTTAACTGTCGAATTTATCTGACGTTAGAACATTACGTTCGAAGGAATATTGGAAACTACATTCCTTAATTCACTAGTCATCAGTGAATATCACACAGAAATTAACAAATTATGTGTAGTCAAAGTCGAGCGTTGACTAATTAGGATTTTAATAATCGGAATTAATTTCTAAATTATGATTTTAATTATCGTAATTAAATACTTAAAACTGCGGGATATTACAGTATCAGTTGGTACAATTTGGTCTTCATAAAAAGAAGTATCAAAGGTCTCCATCAAAGATTCAGAAACGGCCGAATCTACTACCGCAGAAGTACTAGATTCTCCTACTTCAAACTGGGGTTCATTACTTTCAATAGAAATGTCCGATGTTAAGATATTATAGACGGCAAAAACAAAACCTTCCACCGGAGGGTAGTTACTAGGAGGTGGACTCTGAGTAGCATAATACTGTCTCCGAATAATATCCACGAATCCCGGAAGCTCTGCAAAACTACGATATTCAACAATATAATCTAGGGCAACGACAGCTGCCCATTCCTGCCATCCTGAAGGAAGTACACGTATTAGCTGCAGAATACCATCCCAGTTCGTTACTGCGAATTCCCTAACTTGCATCCATAGCTCAACAAATCTATCCATAAATTTTACTAGGCTTTGAGCTTCTTCCATTCGATACTCTAAAATAGATCCGTTCATCTTGGTGTAGATCTAGTTCTTGCCATCCTAAAATAAAACATAAATACTAACTAAAATGTCCCCATCTTAATGTACTTAAATGTTCACAGTTTAACAATTTTGCACCTAACATCTTTTACTATATATACTTCACATCACTTATCATATACATAACTTATCAATCATATGGAGAACTTTATCAAATGCATGATTTTACAAAATGCATGACTTTGTCAAATGCATACCTTTATCAAATACATGACTTTATCAAATAACTTTCTAAAATGAAAACATTTTCAATACTCATAACAAATTTCATCTTACTTACCTGGTTGAGCTGGCGGAGATGGATTTGGAACACTGTGCTTTACTGACTCTAATTACATTAGGAATTGAAACAGACTTCACATATTAACTGACCCAATAGAACCGAAGCTCTGATACCACTCCGTCACAGTCCAACTTCTTAATCAAGAGATTAGGCTATGACTAATCACTCTTGACAAACCATTAAGACTAATGACTAGAGGAATAGTTCACAATAACATAACAACATCTATGACGAGACAATAATAGTTGATATCAAAGGATGTATTGAATTCAAATAGAACTAATGATTCATTTTCAGGAAGTCGAATGAATAAATGGAATGATGGATATAGGATAATCGACATCAATAGACTTTTGTCCGAAAAGGGGGTTTTTCTTCCACAATTACGACAATCACATAACAACCATTGAAGTCAGAGTGTGGCAACATAAATGGTAGTTGAGTTATGTATGAGGACATATAACTCTGGGCAATCACTTACAACAACAAACATCAAAGTTTCAGCCAACAACAAAACTAGGTAAGCATCAATATAGGTTCGAGATGAACTTCCAACAACATAATATTATGACAAGTTCGACTCTAACATCCTCAACATTTGTTACAATAACCATCAAGCCATTTCCTCTTCAACTAACGAAAGACATTAAGGAGTTCGACTCCAATTCACAACTACTAGCCAATATCCAAAATAGTTTCGAACATCAAAGAATTTCAAGGAATTCAACCTTAACAACCAAAACCAACATATAAAGTAAACGGAATGATGATAAACATGTCTAACATATATGACGGAAATAATAATCCACGATAACCACAGTGTTCTTCCAATTCCATCTCCAGGATCTCAGCTCAACCTGCATGTTTAGAAATATATGCAGGGCGTGAGTACATAAGCACTCAGTGGAGACATGCCGAAAATATTTAAAACTTTGCTCTTAGAGCTATAAGATTGACGTGCCATAACTTTTCCATACACAGGGGTTTTAGTGAAAAACCTGTGCATGCTTTTCGAAATAAACACTTGCTTACTTTCATTTCATAGTTTAAAACAAATGTATATGCATGATCTTTGTCTACAGACATCTTTCTCTTCCCATATCCACGTACTTTCTTTGTGTTGAGAAGTAGGCCTCCTTCTCAAACACCTTAACATTACATACCCGTGTTGATGGTCCCGAAGGGTACCATGCCACAGTCATACCCGACGTCGGTAACATTATTTCTTTCATTCATTCATTCATTCTTTCTTTCTTTCTTTCTTTTCCATGGATAGGTAATGCATTATGTTCATGCTCAAACATTCGGCAAGTCAATAATTTTGAATGTCATGCAATAGATAATGAAATAATATAAATTAGCACGTGCTATAAGTTTTTAGAAAGCCCACCCGATGAGTTACTCGGTAAGCTTAATAAATTCTCTTTCTCCTCTTCCTTTTCCTCTTTAATTACCTTGTCATTTCTCGACGTACCTTATATTATTCGATAATATTAGTACTCATATAAAGCCATTTCTTATCTATCAAACATATATAAATTTTTCTTATTCATTCTTTTTCATTTCTTATGTTTTGTTTAGACGTTTTTGTCTAAACTTTTACCGATACAAATTTGAATCTTTCGGGTCATTCCATCCTTCTATTCTTTAAATTTTCTTCATATTTTCTCTTATTCGGCTTTCATGAGTCTAATTCGGCTTCAAAGGAACGTTTGATAAATATTATACTTAGTGAATTAAATTCACATTCTTTCTTTAATATTTAAGCATAACTTTTCAATTAATCACTTAACTTAAACTTTTTCATTACCAATGGAATAGTATGTCATTAACACACTTAAATGACATCTCTTTCACTACTATTATACTCTTAGTTTTATAAATCAATTCTATATAACCATATAACACATCTTATACAAACATGAATTCATTCAACATAAATATGTGCATAAGTCTTAGCCTTTCACATTTTTAGTCCTAAAATTCATAATTAAGCTTCACTAGTATTTATTTACCAAATAAATTTATAATCCATATGATTTACCCATAATAGCATTAAACTTTAATTTTCCCCTTTTTCTTCTATAATTTTCGAAACTTTACTATAGTGCATAAATTATTTTTCTTTTCAACTTTCCTTCAATTTCTTATTTATTTATCATATATTAACCTCTTACAATAATAACAATAGAATATATAAACTTTAACATAAATATGTCCACTAAACACCTAAACTAAAATTTTCCATTTTCAACATATAAACTTAGAAAATTCAAATAAATTCACAATATGCTTAAATCATCATAGTAAACTCATATATCAAGTTAATTGAAGAAAAAAAAATCAACATAATATACTTCAATATTTTCAAAAATTTTGAAAATATATATACATATTATAATTTATTTTTGTTTAATGTTCTTTCCAAATTTCTTCCTTAAACGTGTTCTTAGCACATAATTTTAACATATTCCCAACATATTATCAACCTAGCATCACTTTAGCATAAGACTTATGAACTAGGGTTTTATAATTTCAACACCAATCTTACAACTAAACCATAATTAATTCATTATTTCACCATTAATTTACTAATATAACTATATAGCATCAATATTCACCAACAATTATCACATATTACACAAAATTCTTCAACCAACATCCTTAATATTTTCACACATATATACTACAATAATTAAACTTAAAGATTCAAGAAAGATTAGAATTATACCTTCTTTCTCCCTTGAGATCAAGCTTAGAAGTAGAAATTACAAAGAAAATAGCTTAAATAAAAATTTTGTCTTAGTGTGTGTTTGTGTGTGTAACCGTGAGTTTAGGGAGGAAATTTGATGATTTTTGCAAAATATTGAAGAGTATGGAGGTGATATATTTATAGCAAAATTTCATTTTATTTTTGGTTTAATTTATTACATGATTATTCATCAACTTATTTAATACACTTACTTGGTCACCAAGAATAATTAATACTTATGCTTAGTCATTATTTTCTAGAGCATTCATATATATATATCCACTCTAATTTTAATAGTATAATATGTACAAATATTAGATTTAATGCTACTAGCTTATACTTATAACTTATTTCTTATTTTCATGACTTCTATGAAATAAATACTCACATTATAATCTTACATTCATAAAATGATGTTTACTATATAACATGAAAATATAATACATATAATAGCAAAATTTAAACTTTCCTATAGTTATAGAATTTATTTGATCATTAAGATCAAATAATCAAACGACATAATATTTTAAATTTCTAAACAAAATCTTTTATTCAAAACTTTAGAATTCAATTGTCGATCACATATTATTTTACTAAGTGAAATTATATAATCTAGATCATAAGCATATCTATTTTCTTTCGTATTAAGGATGCAATGCCCTGCCTAATCTTAATCGTCGATTAATTACTAATTAAAAGCTGGGGATATTACAGAAAGTCGAGGCCGTTGCAGTCAGAGATGTTACTTTATGATTTGATAGAACAGTTTTAGTTTTAAAAGACGTTTTATATGTGCCGGAGTTTCGGCGGAACCTTATTTCATTTTCCATACTATTTATTTATGGATATTCAGTTGTTTTTTATAGTGGTGTTTCTATCATAAGAAATGACGAAGTTATCTGTGGTGGCACTTTATATAATTCACTTTATACTATTTCTGCCAAACATAATACCTTTAATTATGTTGCATCTACATCAAAACTTAAAAGGAGAAAGTTTTCTTCGCAAGATGACACCACATTTCTCTGACATCTTAGATTATGTCACATCAATCTAAATAGGATACAAAGACTGGCTAAGAATGGAGCATTGGGTGATCTCACGTTACTCGTTCTCGCCCTGCGAATCTGTATAGAAGGAAAGATGTCGACGACCTTCAAAGCGAAGGGTTATAGAGCCAAAGAAGTGTTTGAGCTAGTCCATTCTGACCTGTGTGGACCTATGTCCACACAAGCTCGTAGAGGGTACGAGTATTTTGTCACCTTCATTGATGATTACTCAAGGTACGGATACATATATCTGCTTCACCGTAAGTCCGAATGCTTTGAGAAATTCAAAGAATTTAAGGCGAAGTGGAGCGAAGCTTGGTAAAGTATCAAGTCATCATGGATGCGATCGCGGTGGCGAATACCTCAGTAACGAGTTTATGGACTATTTGGTGCAGTGTGGGATTACCTCCCAGCTCACTACACCGGGCACACCACAACAAAATGGTGTGTCAAAGCGAAGAAATATGACTCTCTTAGAAATGGTTAGATCAATGATGAGTTATGCAACATTGCCTATTTCGTTCTGGGGGTATGCTTTAGAAATAGCGACATACTTGCTAAATCTAGTACCATCCAAGTCAGTCGAAAAGACCCTTTTCGAGTTGTAGTTTGGGCGCAAGCCTAGTTTAAACCACATAAGGATATGAGGTAGTCCAGCACATGTGCTGAGCAAGAAGGCTGACAAGTTGGAGGCTAGATCTGATGCAAGGCTGTGTATTGGCTATCCTAGAGGAACGAAGGGTGGTTATTTCTATAGTCCTAAGGATCAGAAGATCATTATTAGCACTAATGCCCGATTCTTAGAAGAGGATTATATGAAAAATCATAAATCCAAAGTTGAAATAATTCTTCAAGAATTAGAAGATGATCGTATTCCGCCATCGATTAAGCTAAAGGTACGAGATGTCGTGTCTAGTGGGAGGGATCGACACCAGATACTTCAAGAAATTAAAGTGGGTCGAGTTCCACAGGAGATACCGACCGTACAAGTGGCTCCTATCCAGCAAATTGTGCAAGATAGAACCACAAGTTATTGCACCCACCGTTGCCATTGTGCCTGTAGCGCCTCATCGTAGTGGGAGGGTTGTTCGTCAACCTGAGCGATTTATGTTCATGGGTGAATCTTCGGATTTAGTCCCAAGAAACGAGCAGACAATAATCGACCCATGGACATACAGTGAGGCGATACAAGACATTGATGCAAGATCATGGCACACCGCTATGGACTTAGAAATTGAGTCCATAACAGCTATGGATGTATACGAAAAGACACCTCTACCAGATGGCAAGGAAGCCATAGGTAGTAAATGGGTATACAAGAGGAAGAGAGATTCAGATGGAGAGGTTTCGGCTTTTAAAGCCAGGCTTGTGGCTAAAGGGTACACTCAAATTGAGGGCATCGATTTCGATGAGACCTTTTCGTCTGTAGCAATGCTCAAGTCCATCAGAATTCTTCTGGCCATAGCAGCCCACTTAAACCTTGAGGTTTGGCAAATGGATGTGAAAACCGCTTTTCTAAACGGTTACCTTGAAGAAGGTAGAGACATCTATATGCAGCAACCCGAAGGTTATGTGGTGAAGGGTGAAGAGCATCTAGTATGAAAGCTTAAGAAGTCCATTTATGGACTTAAGCAAGCTTCACGATCCTGGAACTTACGCTTTGACGAGGTGGTAAAGTCCTATGGATTTACCCAGTTGCCTAGCGAAAGTTGTGTGTATCGTTTAGATGTTAATGGTGACGTGGTATTTCTTGCACTTTACGTAGATGACATCCTTCTACTTGGAAACAATGTTAAGTTGTTCTCAGACATAAAGAGTTGGTTATCCGATTAGTTTCAAATGAAAGAGTTAGGAGATGCAGCGTACATTCTTGGGATAAAGGTTTACCGAGATCGCAAGAGAAAAATGTTGAGCTTATCTCAGGCGTCTTACATTGATACTGTGACTACTCGTTTTAATATGCAGACCACCAAGAAAGGATTGCTACCTTTCAGGCATGGCGTTCCTTTATCTAAGGAGCAGTCACATATGACTAAAAAGGAGATAGAGGAAATGAGACAAGTTCCTTACGCTTCCGCCGTAGGAAGTCTCATGTATGCAATGCTATGTACGAGACCCGATATCTGCTATGCGGTAGGCATAGTAGCTAGATATGAGTCTAACCCTGGACAAGCTCATTGGACTGCGGTAAAGCATATATTCAAGTACCTGAAAAGGACTCAAGATTATAGGCTAGTTTACCATGCAGATAGTCTAATGCCTTTGGGTTATTCAGACTCGGATTTCCAAGCTGACCGTGATGAGAAAAAGTCTACCCGGGCTATGTGTTTACCTTGGCAGGAGGAGCCGTATCTCAAGTGAGTGCAAAGCGCTATGCACACGGACTCCACCATGGAAGCCGAATATGTAGCCGCCGGAGGTCGCTAAAGAGGTCAGATGGTTCAAGAACTACCTCATGGATCTAGATGTGGTACCGGTTTGCCCAAGAGTATCATAGTTTATCGTGATAACTCAGGTGCAGTGGCAAACTCGAAGGACCCACGGACCCACAAGGCAACCAAACACATAGAGAGAATGTAATATCCCAAAAATTTAAAGCCTAATTACGATAATTAAAATTCATAAATTAGGGTTTCACCGCTATAATTGAATTAGTAACTTATCGAATATTGATTTTGACTAATTATGATATAATAAATTCTTATATCATATTCACTAATGATTGTGAATCAAGGAATATAGTTTACATAAATTCTTTCGGCAGTAATATTTTAACGTCGATTGAATATCGATAGTTAATATTACGTAAATTCTTCTAAGTGACAAAGCTTAGTATTAAATTCCCTTATTAATAAGATGGATTAATAAAGTGATTACGACTTTATTACGAACTTTTTGAGATGGTTCGATTATTAACGTTTTGAGACGTTTCGAAGTCAACGTTTAGAGACGAATCGAAAACTAAGTCTAACGATTGAGGAATTATAATATTTAAATTCCTATGATTATTTTATGTAATAAAATTATTATTTATCATTAAAACAATGCTAGAGGATTAAGGAATAGTTATTGAATAAATGTGCAATTTTCGAAAACCCTAATTTTTGAAATTTGGGTTTTGACACATGAATCATTTTAATTACTTTTCCTATGGTTTAATTTATCATATAAGACATATATTATTTTATATATCTATAAATTGCAAGAAAATAAAAAGTTTGACACTTATAGTGTGCATTGTCGTGAGCTTTAGTATTGTAGGGTTTAATGGATTGAATTTTGCTATCTTTCCATCATGTATAGTAGTAAATGTTATAATAGAATATTATTGCACATAAAACAAGAAATTAAATGGAGGATCAATTGGATTGTGCAAATGGCTTGTGAGAGTCGTGTATGTTGACCAAAGTGAAGAAAGAAGAATTTTTGGAACTCTTGTGATGACTTGCTTTCATGTAGTAAATGCCTAGATATTTATATATGGTATAAGACAAAATTTGAAGCTCCTCGTTTGGGCATGAAGGTGACCGACACAAAGGTGAGCAAAAAGGAGTAGGATTTTATTTTTGTTTCATTCAATGTGTAAGATGCATTTACTTTGGCTAGGTGATGACATACTATATTGATGAGTCACAAAGTAATAAAATTTTGTCTTGCTTTGTATGTGAGTGAGAGAACGGAGAGGAGTAGTCAAAGATTGTAAGTGTATTAGTTGATTTATTCCTTTTGTTGGTGTATTAAGTGATAGACATTTAAAGCAAAATATCCTTCATTCCAAAAACCACCATATTGCCGTGAGCCTTTTAGAGAGAAAAGAGAGAGTGTTCTTCATTTTAAAATCCCAAACCTTGATACAAAAACCTTTGCACTACAAATCAACACCGGTTAAAAGGTTAGGAATCGAACGAGCTTTATTTATACGTTAAAATTTTCGATTTCCAACCGTTGGATTTTAATATACATGCTTATAATGTTATTAATGCTACAAATAGGATGAATTATGTTATCATGTTTTGTGATTTGTTAATTATGTTTACTATGTTGAGAATGAACATATGTAGTGTTTTAATTAAGGGCTAAGCATGTTATAATTTTTATTGTAGTGACCGTAATTTTAGGGTTTAATTGTTGATGGATTAATGATATATAATAGCAAAGGAACTCATTGTGATTTATTAGCAATTTTTAGAAATTATATGCAATAGTTATGGGATTACCGAAAATTATTTGAAAATTATATGTTGATGTACAAATTATGTTTAAGTGATATTATAGCATATTATTGATCTAGAGCCTTGATTTAGTACTACATGAATTTATTAGAATTTTTAGAAAATGTATGTTCATATATTTGAAAAATTTCGAGAGGTATAAGGGTTGATACATTGATGTGTGAATTGAAATTGTTGGATATTATGATGTATTAGTGATATAGGATGATGATTAGGTGTAGTGAAAATTTATAAGGATTTTAGAAAAATGTTTACTATATATATGTTGAAATGGCCGAGAGCCATATGGTGTAGGAAGTTGATGTTCAATTTTTCTATAGCTAATGTTAATACATATTAATGATCCTATGATAATATAGTGTATTATGTGATTTTATAAGAATTTTTGGAAGAAGTTTGAGAATTATTTGTAAGAGGGCCGAGAGCTAGGTTTGAGAATTTAGGGTTTTGAATTCTTTATATCAAGAAAAACCATATATTATGTACTTAGAATATATTTTAGACCTATTAAGAATTTATGGGATTTTTAGAAACATAGCATACTATGTTTACGGCAAAATGTTATGTTAAATGAAGTTAGAAATGAAAAATAAAATGTAATGTATAAGTTAGATCACACTTTAGTAAAATATTGATAATGTTTGTTGATTAACGTGAAAAATCGAGAATTAGGGTTATTTGACAAGAAATCGATTATATGGAAATTAGTTATCAAATATATGAATAATTCGAAAAATATGTTAAGAAAACTCAAAAACGTTGACTTAAGTTTAAACATATGAAATACGTTAGAATGTGATCAATGTTTTGATATACGTTGAATAAATACACTAATACGTGTAAAACGTATTGAAATTATTAGAATATCTCTTTTGTGAGAAAAGATTTCATAATTGAAATCATTTTATCGAAAGACGTTAGTATAAGTTCGACGTTTAACCTAAACGGTTAAAATGAGGCCGTAGATCATATTGCGTTTCTATCAAAGTAAGAGGAGTTATTGGTTAAGATATGCGATGAAACGACATATTAATTTAGCTAAGGAATGCAAAATATTATATTAGAAAGTTATCAAAGTTTATTAAACTTTGACGTCCTTGAAAAACGTGACCGACATACTAAATTAGTTTTTACGTAAAGGTGGGACGCGGACGTGACAAATTGGAGAAGGAAGAAATCGAATTAAGACAATCTACAGTCCAGGTGGGCTTTACTATACTCAAAAATGATAAAATGCTTATCAAATGATTTATTTACGAGGCTTTATTTACAAGAAATGATGATGAAATGATTTACTTAATTACCTGCCCAAAAGTTTATGTTTTATGTATGTATCATATCCATGAATGAATGATGAATGTTGTTGGGTAGCTCCCAACTTATGAAATAAGCGAATTCGTATCCTTTGCTAGAACCGCAAGGATGATTAAGAATTCGGATCATGTGCCGGAGTGGCAAGGATCAAGGTGCACAAGAGGTGACTGTGTGCTGAAAGAGTTCTCGGCCGGTTACAGTGTCCGTGGAAGGAGGCTCCTTCTACGGCGCAAGATGAGTTTTATGAGATGTTATATGAGATGTGATATGGATCTTACATACAAAGGAAATATGTCTAGCCAGACTAATGTTTATGAAATAATAAATATGTTTAGTAAGTACAAGGCCTTTTCAAAAAATACCCTTGCGTCTTACTGTGATGTGGCAGTGTAATTTAAAATTGATAAAACGTTTTGGCATGAGTCCACTGAGTACATTCTTGTACTCAGCCCTGCATATTTGTTTTTAAATGTGCAGGTTGAGCAGATGACGGATGGAGGTGTGTTGAGCAGTCGGAACCCCTTTTGATAATGATATGTTAGAAACTTTGACTACACATCGTCATATGTGTATTCACATGCTTTTCCGCTGCAATAGAACTAAGTTTTCTTTTGATGTTGACAGTTGAATTCCTTCAGATCATTTGGATCTTTTGTTAAGGATCTGTAGGTCTCTTTCCATATGTAAATTATGTGTGTCTTGTAATTCATGGTTGAAGCTTCTTAGTTTACTTGAATTATGTTCCACAAGCCTATGGTTAATTGTCTTTCATGTCCCTTGATTACTGTTCTAAGTATTAGTCCTCGTTAATCCGTTCTTAGGATTAGAGGGCTGTTACAGAGAAAGTACCATGTCATATGAGAAATCGTTAGACGAGGAGACGTGCTGATAGAAAAGATTGGTACTGCGGATAACCTAGATGATCCATTCATGAAGAGCCTGCCACAAAAAGTCTACGAAGAGCATATTCGAGGACTTGGATTGCGCAAGATGGCACCCACTTAGAAAGGAAACTTTTGTATAAGTGGAAGAAGCAAAGTGATGGTGTTGTTTGTAATAGCTAGTAGAGAGACACATTGTATACTAAAAGTTTTGCTTTAGTATAAGTGGGAGATTGTTGGATTTGTATACTGGAAGCAGTTTGGTTGAGCTTGTATACAATGTTTCCTGTTACCACTATTACAATCTCCTATCTGAATTGTTTACTTGATTGCATATGTATGTCCCCTTATCTCATATATATAAGTTAGATCATACGATTGTGTTGTAGATCACGTAAGTCGTATGATTGGTCAAGCTTAATGAGATATAAAAAGAATCACAGCTGAGACAACTTGAGGACGAGTTGTCGGTATAGGTGTCATGACCCCACAATCCTAAGTACGGATTAACAGGGACTATAACTCTAAACATGTGAATGAACAAACATGGAGACTCTCTTTAATAAAAAGCGTAATACATACGACAAGTATGTTCTTGGACTTTAGTACATAATTTAAGTTCTAGCAGCGGAAGGCATGTGATAAGTACATATGACGATGTACTATCAAGGTATAAACATATCAGCGACAACATTCCTATTGCTCAACACTGCTCCATCCATCATCTGCTCAACCTGCACATTTAAAAACAAACATGCAGGGCTGAGTACAAGAATGCACTCAGTGGACTCATGCCAAAAACATTTTATCATTTTTATATTACACTGCCACATCATGGTAAGACACAAGGGTTTTAGTTGAAAATGCCTTGTGCTTACTAAAACATTTATCGATTCATAAAATCATCGCTCGGCGGACATTTTCTTGGTGTGTATGATCCATATCCCTTATCATCATTCATCATAACATCATAGTCGAACGTCGTGAAGGAGGCCTCCTCTACGACGCCGTGACCGCCGTGAATTATCCTTACAAAGACACAAATACCTTGGTGTACACGTTAATCCTAGCTGTGTATAAGCCTTCCGGCATAGGATCCGATATCGATTTCATTCATAAGTTGGGGTGACCCAACACATTCATATCATTCATATCAATCTCATGGATAGGATACATACACAAAACATAAACATTTTTGGCGGTAATCTTGTAAACATTTAACAACAGTTGAAATAAGCATCGTAAATAAATATTTTTAGAAGCATTTTATTTTTGAGTAGAGTGAAGCCCACCGGACCGTAGATTGCTTAATCCGTTTCTTGACCTGTAAGTCCTAGCTTTAGCCTATCTATTCTTGACCTTGAGGTTTTGGAGTTGGAAAAATCCATTGGGTCTTAGAACCCATATTTCTACTTTAGTGTATATCATGGTATGATATACACTTAATTGACCATGTGGTAGCACCTAGTCAAATATTTCACGTTAAGGTATGCTTTCGTGAAAATATCGTATCATGATGTTTTATCATAATTCGTACATCTTATAATGCTCTATCGTACCTTGCGACATAACATAATGAATGCATCGATTAATAGCATGTTAGTCACATAAGGCATACTTCACATAGGGGTTTCCAACACTTAGTCAAATTTTCAAGTGTTGAATTTCAGCCAAAACAGCTTGAAACAACCCAAGTGACGTACTTTGACGATCCATAACTCTCGATTCAGAATACGTATGGTCGCACAAAGATACATTCTGGAAACCTCTAAACATGTACTACAAGTTCTAAGAAGGAATTAAATCCAAAAGAGTCGTGGTTCAGAATATATAGGGTCTCAAAGTGGGCAACAAAACTGACTTCTATACTTAGAAATTTTTTCAGAATTTTCAGTTTTAGCTTAACGACGAGGGTTTTCGAGGCTCGTAACTTTTGACTCGCAATGCCAAAATGTCTGCAGGCTACCAATTTAGAAACCTTGTAACAAGTACTTCATATGTCATGAAGACCATACTGGAAAATATCTAACTCATCGAGAAATACATAAGTCTAAAGTTGACTAGTTGGAAATGGATAGTTTCCAGTAGGTGACTTTGGGTCGATGAAAGGTATACCTATAAAACTTGGTTTGGGATAAAACTTTCCAGATCATAACTAGACATGGTGGGGAACATTTCTTATGAAGAAACCCAAGTCCAAATCGGACAACAAATGGCTTGAACACCTCACGTAAAAGTCATACTCGAACAGCCTATTAACATAGAAATTCTCTAAGGCAGTTTGTCCAAACAACTTACTGTAATGTATCAACTTCAAAAATTCACCGTGAGTTCATTATAATGAATCTGGAAATGAAACCAATCATATTGAAAAGCCACTTAAGTCTAGTTTTATCCAGAAAAAGCCTCACTCAATTATTCACCATAGATTGGGAGATAAAAATGTTTTACCACAAGCTATCACTCCCGTGACAGTTTTGTGCAGTTAACTTGTAAAATCTGGAATAAATAGTAAAGATTTTTAGAAAATTCTGAAAATTTACAGGAATCTTCCAGACATTCTGAATTATGTTTCTGCCAAATTTTAGAGTTTTATCATTATCCAAACTTAAAACGAAAGCCACGCACTATGGGTGATAAACACGGCGATTTCGCAGATTTGTGCAGTGTTTTTGATAAATACAATTAAAATAGCAAATCAAGTTGGATGGACTTGAAATTTTACAGAGGCATACTAGACACATATAGTTTCAACATATCAAAAATTCACAATCATCGGACCACTGAAACTTAATCAAATAAATTCGTGAAGTTTCTGTTCGTCCAGGAAATCAACATGCAATGATCAAAAGTATTGAATCTACCTATTGAATCAACATGCAATCACTTTCAAGCATAGACCCAACACATTCAAGCATATTGATGAACATGCATGTGTATATCTTGATCATCCCTAGGATCTAAGGAGATGGAATTTACCTCAGCCATGAAATCGAGAGGGATGAAGAAGAAGAGGATGGCTGTCCATCTTGAGCTAGGAGCTTGTCCACTTTTTTTGATGGTGTAGTGGCTGATTCTTGGAGCTGTTCTTGGAGGGGAAATGGATGAAAATGGGGAAAGAGAGAGGAGGGGACGGCAGAAATGAGGAGAGAGTGGCTGAAATGGTGTAGGTGGTGGGGTGTTTATGGTGGTGACACCTAAGGGGCATGTGTCTCTCTACACATATGCACACCTACACTACACACTACACTCACATTACATGCACTAAATTGTACCTATATATATATATATATATATATCAGATTTTAATAGTGTAATTAGGATATAATTAATCCAATGTCACTTAGATACATGTAATAGGTAAATCAACAAATAAGTGCTTAGTATATATGTGTATATAGCTATCGGCTATTACACTATACCAAAGGGTCCAAATTTTATTTTCCATGCCAAACATTGATATATGTTATGACATATAGTTTAGATGATAAATAATATCATAGGATAAATTAATGGCATCATTTTATGCGATAAAACCGAGTTAGAAAATTAGGGTTTTCAAGCGTTTGAAAAATTGGTCACTCTCAATTCTTGTTGATCTAGCATTGATTTAATGCTTAATAATACTGTAATTACATATACTAATCATAGGAAATTAATTCCTATAATTTCTTGATCGATTAAAGCGCTTTCGTTTCATCTCAAAGCGTTAACGTTTGAAAGCGTTGCAAAGCGTTCATTATCGACTCATCTCGAAATGGTCGTAATAAAGTGGTAATCACTTTATTAAATTATTCCATTATAATGGAATTCAATCCTAAGCAATTGCTTAGAAAGATTTCATGAAGTTTTAACTATCGATCTGCGATCGGCGTTAAAATTATCTGCCGATATACTTCATATATTTTTATTCCTTAATTCACAATTCTCGGTGAATATAAAATAGATTTCATTCCTTCGTAATTAATCGAAGTCATTATTCGATATCATTCGATTGAATATCTCGTGAAAGCTTTGATTCTGGTTTTAAATACCGTAATTGGGCGTTAATTCTGCGGGGTATTACATCCTACCCTTAAAAGAAATTTCGTCCCGAAATTTGCATACCTCATAAAGTATGGGTATCTTAACATCATAACATCATTACTTTCTATGTGCTTTTCTTTCGTCCATGGTTCTTCCATTGGACTTTCATTAAGAACCCAAACCTGATTCTTTAATCGTTGAATCGTACGATCAAATTAGTCGTAGATTTTCATCATAACTCATCTGAGTCAAAGGTCACGTCATCATGTTGGTTTTCGTGAATTGGGTCATTTTCGTATTTCTTTAACTGCGACACGTGGAAAATATTTCGTACTTTCCCCCAAATGTGGTGGATGTACCAAGCTATAGGCTACTAGGCCTATCATTATTAGGATCTCGTGAGGTTCTATAAAACGTGATCTAATCATTCTTTGTATCAGAATTCTTATAATCTCTCTAGACGGGGAAATCTTAAGAGATTTTGATTCCGCATTTAAAAATGCAGTTCAAATTTACGCGTATCAGCGTAAGACTTTTGTCTGTCTTGAGCTTTTCTTATTCTTTGCCTCGTTGGTAGATATCTTAATCGTTTCATTTACAATGTCACGACATTATACCTTTTCTCACCTACTTTATCATAATAAAGTGGTGGTCGATACTTCTTTTAGTACAATGCCTCATAAGGCTATATTGTTCGTTATTTTGTAGCTATGGTCGTACGTAAACTTACTAAGTGGTACAATAAGTTCCCACCGATACCTTGGTTTATCACTTGTTCTATCGTATCCTTAAACATTCATCTTGTCCTTTTGATTGTCCTTACGCACGTGTGTGGACATCTATGTTAAGGCTCGATCTAGTGTCTAACTCCTTTTGGGAGTTAGTTAAAAATCTAGGGTACTCTTGAAGTCTCTATCACGAGCGATAGGTTCTAGTACTCCTTGTAAATATAAGATTTCCTTTATATGCGACTAAGCTAACTTATCGGATCTATGAGTCATCCGAATAGGCGAGACAAAACATAATTGGCGAGTCGATCCACTATTAGCCATATAGTAGTGCAACTTCTTTATGACTTTGGTAAAATCATCATAAGATCTATTTCTATATCATTCTATTTTCATTCGTATATCTCAGAGATTATAACATCTTATAAGGCCTTTGATACAATGCCTTTACTTGTTGATAACCGAGACAACGCTCGACAATGTGATTATATCTTATCTCATTCCTTCCTATCTAACCTTTCTCATAATTCATAATACATCTTAATAATGCCGGTTGGCGGTATGAGAAGGATCATGAAATTCATTCTTGGTTTTATTTCTAAGCTTATTATTGCTTGGGAATATATGTATATATTTATCTCTTAGACAATATAACAACATCTAGTGCTCCTTAAAATATCCTTTAGCTCTTCATTCCTTATTTTAATTTGCATTCTATTCTCATCTTCATTTCTCTTTTTAGTCATATTTCACCTTGGTTGTGGGAATACTACTTACATTAGCCTTGATTTCCGACTATTTACATTCTCGTTTTCTTAACTTTTCGATGAGTTTTCCTTTTTATAAGGACATACCATAATTTAGACTGAATTTTATATCTTAGGCATTAAATTCTACATTATCCTTCCTTAGGTGATTATTTATCACAATTATAATCTTTTACTGATTTGAGCCATCTTTTCTATCCTGTATCCAAGTTTCTTTGCTCGACGAATAACTTCAACTTTTGTAAATTGTGAAGGGTTCTTAACTTATTGATATAGGAGTGATGTCCTCGCGACTTTGGTATTTATACTACTGTCACTATCAGAGGTAATAGATTTTGGCACTCCGTGAAGTCGTATAATTTCCTTTACATACAGCTGGGCTAACTTGTCAGATCCATAAGTACTTTGGATTGGTAGGAAGTGAGCACTCTTGGTGAGTCTATCAACAATTACAAATATAGTGGTGTTCCTCTTTTTGATTTGGGTAAGTTCGAATGAAGTCCATCGTTATTTCATCCCATTTCCACTCGGGTATTTCCAACGGTGTAACTTTCTGTATGGGCGTTGGTGTAACGCTTTCATCTGCTGGCAAACAAGACAGTGTTCTACGAAAGAAGCTATGTCTCGTTTCATGCCTTCCCACCAAAACTTTTCTTTCAGGTCTTGGTACATCTTAGTACTATCTGGGTGAGCGGTGTAGGGTGTATCGTGAGCCTCACTCATTATTTCATTTTGAAGTTTTGCGTCGTCTGGAACGCATATTCTTCCTTCAGACAATAAGGCGTTGTCAAGCGCCTCGGAAATTCTTAAATCCTTCAGCCTTTCCCTTTCTCGAGTCTTTTCTAACTTTTCCTTCATCCTTTGTCTCTCGTGATCCTTTTCTTAAATCGATTACATCACTACTTCAAGTCATAAGTTGGGAAATTACATTCATGTGGCCTAAGTCATCGTGACACATACGTTATTATTTATCTCATATTAATACATAGCCTTACTTTTATTAATCCGTGAGAATTGTGACTCTATTTTGGGGTAACTATCTTATTGGTCTTGTTACCTTAGAGAGTTCTTAATGGATCTCTAATGTGTCAATTAATCTATAAAATTCATGATCTTATTTTAGGTCATTGACGTCTTTCATCTTTATTTGTTTTGTCCTTTGTCAGATCTACATTGTTCTCTTTTAAAGACACTATGTGCCTGAGGAATATTTCTCTTTTAAGCCGAAATTTACAAAAGCGTATTTGCAAAATCGCTTGGCTCTTAAAAGTCGTAAAGACGACCCGATTTTCTTTATGTTCTTTCTCGTCCTTTGAATAGATAAGAACATCATCCGTAAGGATTGAGATAAAAATTATCTAGGTATGTGTGAAACACTCGATTTTTGAGGTTCATGAACAGGGCTGGTGCATTGGTTAGTTCGAAGGGCATAACTATTATCTCATAGTAACCATATCTTATTGAACAATTCATTACCGTATTTTGGATACCATTCTTCAAGACCATATAATATTACATGATAATGCCTCGGTGAGGACTTTTCATACATTACTTATGAGGTCGGTCTCACCGAAATGATCGATTACAAGGCGTCTAGCTCTTTTACACTCAAAACTTTGACACTTCTTTCACCATATTCATAAACTCTTCCAAACTACGTTTATTTTACATATCTTAATCACACCATTTTCATCATAAACCATTATCTACATATAAGTCTTATATGTTCCTAAGATTCTAGGTCTCGAGTGACCTTCGTCGGAGTTGTACTTCTCCTTGAAACTTGCCTTTCTCCAATCGTTTTGTTTTCATACTTGATGGTCGTTCTCTTTTAGAGAGCCGGTCAAGCCGCTCCCGTTTCTTCTTCAATACTAGAAGTTGGTGTTACTTTTATCGAAAGTATGGTTGGGTTGGTAGCGATAATTCTCCTAATCCATGAGGCGATAAGATCTGTCCTTTTGCCATTCTCGTCTCTTTCGGTATAATTGATGGCATAGGGCGTGGGGGGCGTTTGGAACATCAGGTACAACCACTCCTTTATGTCGTCTTTGTGTAACTTGCCGAGGTCCGGACAAGTACTCGTAGGTGTTGTTTCCTCGCATTATAGGTATACTTGAGCACATTGACAAATCTGGTAAGTCTGTCCGGGCTTTGGAATTTTATCATGGAGAAAATATTCTCTTGATACTTCTTTTGCAAAATTACGCGATCTGTTGGCAAATAGCGAATCGTCGTTGGGTACCATCCTCATTTGACACTCTATAGTTACCAGTATCCATCCAGAGGTGCAAAAATTTCTTCAAAACTGTTCTAAATTCATTTCTAGTTCATATTAAAAGAGCCGATACGCTCGTGTGAGTTATAAACTTGTAGGCCTTGGGGTTAACTCCTTCTTTTTCTTTTTCTTTTTACTCGTCAGACCCCTTTTATTGCCACCTGTAACCATATAGTTCTAGATGAGTCCGACTTAAATTAAGCAATGGAGGGAATTTTTAATAAGAAGGATCTTTTAATGAATTATACACTTTAAGACGTATATAACACATAGACTACTTGTGACACGACTCATGACACTCGTCTTAATACTCATTTTCGTTTACATTTTCGATCGTATGTTGCCTTAAAGATATTCGCATAAGCGAACAGTGGGTACTGATATTCTGTCGTGTAAAACCTCTAACGAAAAGGCTAGGCCCAGGTCACTAATCACATGAATGACAGCCATTTCCGAAACTTCTTGTCTCTAAAATTATATCTCGTTCACATAGATATAATGATCCAAATCATTGGATAGCACTTTAGGCGATTCTAGGTTCAATTCTGAGCTTGAGCAACATTTGCGATGGTCAAAATTCTCGTATAGGTAAGGAGATTTTCATTTCTTGATTCGCTTACCCTGAATTGGGTTCTATAGCTTCTACACATACTTGTGCGATGTCAGCGAAGCACCTAAATTGAACAAAATTTTATGGCTATTCGAGAAATTTTCCTCATACATATTACGCCTTTTGGTTACTGTTTGTTACATTTTCGATGCAAGGTGTAGGCTTTGGTCTATGGTGTTCCGTTTATTGAGTAAACATCTATTTGATATGTCCTTGTCCTTTCCATTGGGACATCATGTTCCCTTGCTATGGCCTTCTGTTGCCTCATTCACTTTATACTTCTCGGTATTAGTATCGTTATGCTTTTACTAATAGCATTCATGGTTAGGTTTACATCAACTTATCCTTCGATATTGATATTTCGATAATTAAATCTTATCGTAGAGATCGTCATGTCTCTATTACTATCATTCATTCCTAATCCAGTATGAATGATTTAATTTCCTTTGTCACTTTATTGATCTTAGGGATATATTTCTCATATATCCTTACTTTAAACTCCTTTCTAGAGACATCCTTGTACTGGCATTTAGTGCCGTCGTTTGTAATATCCTCTTTTGGATATACGTCATTTCTTCTTAATCCTTTATTGATTTATCATGCAATTTCACATAAGACAAAATCCTTTGTCCACTGGGGATGTATTATACTTTTACTTTGACAACAAATATCTTTACCATTTTCTCGACATTCAATGATTTCTTCATTTCCATGTCAGAGATACTTAATACCTCACTTTATTGATCGTCACAAAAATATGGGGGTAAGATTTACAATTAGGTCCACCTTAAGATCCTTCCATATGAATCTTTTCCTGTGCTCTCTTGGACGTATTTCCTTTGCAAGATCTATAGGAACTATCTTGTTTGTTAACTATTAAGTTACACGAGACAAGCGTTTTGTGTCATTATAACTTAGGGTATTAAGATTCATTTCAAAATAATGAATCTATTTCTTAATCCGTTTCTTTACTTCCAAGGAATTACCTTGCTTATCGAAGTCATAACATATCTGAAACTTATGTCATATCATGAACTATCTAATTGTATTGCTCATAATTTCTTCTGCTATTTTTGACTTTTGTCTGTTTTCATGAGCATGGTATTTGAAAGAAATCTTACTTTCGTTATACTTCAGTTTCCACTTTCAGGACTAGAACCGTTATCATTGTCATATGGCTTGGTAGGGTAGTACATTCGTACTCCATAACTTAAATTCTAAGCATCTCATTACCATGTCTTGACTTCGGAGTTATTTCCTCCCTACTTAGTTCACATACTAGGGATATCCTAGCTATTCACACATCTCAAAGATTATGGTCTCTAAATCTTATTATCATTCGTCCAACCGAGTTTCGATTATTCGGAATCGATTACGCTCAAGCATAATCTCATTGATTGAGGTGTAAGGCGAAAGATCTATTTTCCGGTATGCTATCACTTCTTTATATATATATATTCTTTGAAAAGAATATCTTGTATGCATCTTCATTCTTTTTAAACATGTCCAACCTACTAACGAGGTTTCGAAGACATCTAACTATCTTAAAGATAAGTTGTAATCGCTCTCGTCATGACATAATAAGGAAAATTAATATCCCACGGATATCATATACTTCCTTTTACTCTTGCATTCAACGCTAAAAGTATCTCACATCGTGGTGTATCATAGGAAAATATCTCGTCTCATCGAGATTTTCTTTACATCATAATTTCTTGATGTCTATCACTTTCTTGATGCGAAACTTTTAGGTGGTGTGATAAGTCGACCTATTCCATGCCCGACATTTATCGCTTTACTAATTCGTACTTAGGTGGCGATGTAAGTCAACATTTATCATACTTGATGGTTTCAAAAAAAAAAATCAAGGAGAAATTATCATGATTACCTACAAAAGTCTTGTCTCGTCCATCAAGATAACATCTTTCAATGATTAAATCGATATGTTCCTTGGATTTGAATAAATGGGGCTCTAGGGTTAGAAGACCGAATAGCGACTCTTGAGATTTCTTTGGTCATATGGGCTGGCGGACCGTCACAATTATACTCTCGGTCACACTGAGGCTTTGGGTTCAAAAGGACACTTTGTAAATTTTGAGTTGGAAGTTTTCTTGGAGAAGTGAGAAACTCGAATGATTTCTCAATTGGAACTAGGTCATAGAGTTAAACTCAACGACGTAAATTGGGTAATGGATATAATTTGAAAGCTTATATACCGTAATAGGTCATCAACAAAGTTCTCATGTATGTCCAGGTTCTACTTGTATTCTTGAAGATTTTACTTTCTTAGTAACATTCTAGGATTAAGTATCATACTATATGATCTTATTCTTTTCAAATCATAGAACTAACTTCAACTGATTCTCATGAATTCTGGAGTAGGAATCAGAATTTGGTCCTCCATAAGAAATGAAGTACAGTGCATTAGGAGCACGTGGCGAAAAACCGCACGTAAATCGGAGTTCACACGACCGAGCAGTCAAACAAAATCACTGCGCGGTGCAGGAAATTTACACGCGTTCGCGCCGAAGTCATAGCGATGCCGACACCAAGGTCGTACATGCCGTTACCGATGCCGGTAGTACAGAATATTGCCGACACGAGGTCAGACAAACTACCCCAGTCGACATGTCAAAGGCGATGTTATAAATGCCGATTTTGAAGTCGATAGTCGCACATGCCGAGGTCGAAGCCGAGGTCGTACATGTCGAGGTCGAACAATTTCGTATAAATCTTTCACTTTTCTTCACTCAAGATGGAATGAAGTTCTCAAATCCATCACTAATCTTGTTCTTGTAATTGAAGGAAATTCTTACTTCTATGTTCTTTCGTAAAAAGGGATCATGCGTCTTATAAAGTCTACGTTCTGTTGAACTAGCATGCTCATCATCATAATCAACTTTGAGATTGAAGTAAAACTTCGAATATTCCTACATAGCTCATTTATACGCACTTATTTCGTTGAATTTAAAAAAATTCAACATATCATATTTGACAATTCAATGTCCAATCTCAATCATCTTAAACATGAATAATCATAACTCTGTTCATAATAATGAACTCTTATTGAATTCGAGAATTCCAACATTTCATCTTTGGCATATCGTGCAAACTTTTCATATCATTGTCATGATCTTTCTTATATTTTCCTTCTTTTCATAACTTTCTTGACAAGTCATTTGTCATATCATTCATTTTCAACCGTTCTCATAGCTTTCATTTCTTTTCAAAGATCATTTCAATCATCCTTCACTTTAAACTTTTCATTTTATTTAAAAAATCATTTCATAAACATTCGTCCGCCAAAGCTAATTTTCAAAACTTTGGGAAAAGAGTCATTTACCTCATTTCGGTTGAGCTTGATGTGATGGAGTGTTGAGCATTGTCGGTGATCTCTAGAAGTCTAATGACTCAATCTAGACTTAACCTTAAAGAAGATTTTGGGTTCAAGAGCGAACCGCTCGATACCACTCTGTCATGACCCCACAATCCTAAGTGCGGATTAACGAGGACTATAACTCTAAACATGTGAATGAACAAACATGGAGACTCTCTTTAATAAAAGCGTAATACATCGACAAGTATGTTCTTGGACTTTAGTACATAATTTAAGTTCTAGCAGCGGAAGGCGTGTGATAAGTACATATGACGATGTACTATCAAGGTATAAACATATCGACAACATTCCTATTGCTCAACTTTGCTCCATCCATCATACGCTCAACTGCACATTTAAAACAAACATGCGGTCGAGTACAAGAATGCACTCAGTGGACTCATGCCAAAAACATTTTATCATTTTTATATTACACTGCCACATCATGGTAAGACACAAGGGTTTTAGTTGAAAATGCCTTGTGCTTACTAAAACATTTTATCAGTTCATAAAAATCATCGCCTGGCCAGGCATTTTTCTTGGTGTGTATGATCCATATCCCTTATCATCATTCATCATAACATCATAGTCGAACGTCGTGAAGGAGGCCTCCCTCTACGACGCCGTGACCGGCCGTGAATTATCCTTACAGCACACAGTCACCTTCAGTGTACACGTTAATCCTAGCCAGGTATAAGCCTTCCGGCATAGGATCCGATATCGATTTCATTCATAAGTTGGGAGTGACCCAACACATTCATATCATTCATATCAATCTCATGGATAGGATACATACACAAAACATAAACATTTTTGGCAGGTAATCTTGTAAACATTTAACAACAGTTGAAATAAGCATCGTAAATAAATATTTTTAGAAGCATTTTATTTTTGAGTAGAGTGAAGCCCACCTGGACTGTAGATTGCCTTAATCCCATTTCTTGGACTGTAAGTCCTAGCTTTAGCCTATCTATTCTTGACCTTGAGGTTTTGGAGCTGGAAAAATCCATTGGGTCTTAGAACCCATATTTCTACTTTAGTGTATATCATGGTATGATATACACTTAATTGACCATGTGGTAGCACCTAGTCAAATATTTCACGTTAAGGTATGCTTTCGTGAAAATATCGTATCATGATGTTTTATCATAATTCGTACATCTTATAATGCTCTATCGTACCTTGCGACATAACATAATGAATGCATCGATTAATAGCATGTTAGTCACATAAGGCATACTTCACATAGGGGTTTCCAACACTTAGTCAAATTTTCAAGTGTTGAATTTCAGCCAAAACAACTTGAAACAACCCAAGTGGCGTACTTTGACGATCCATAACTCTCGATTCAGAATCGTGTGGTCGCACAAAGATACATTCTGAAACCTCTAAACATGTACTACAAGTTCTAAGAAGAATTAAATCCAAAAGAGTCGTGGTTCAGAATATATAGGGTCTCAAAGTGGGCAACAAAACTGACTTCTATACTTAGAAATTTTTCAGAATTTTCAGTTTTAGCTTAACGACGAGGGGTTTTATGAGGCTCGTAACTTTTGACTCGCAATGCCAAAATGTCTGCAGGCTACCAATTTAGAAACCTTGTAACAAGTACTTCATATGTCATGAAGACCATACTGGAAAATATCTAACTCATCGAGAAATACATAAGTCTAAAGTTGACTAGTTGGAAATGGATAGTTTCCAGTAGGTGACTTTAGGTCGATGAAAGGTATACCTATAAAACTTGGTTTGGGATAAAACTTTCCAGATCATAACTAGACATGGTGGGAACATTTCTTATGAAGAAACCCAAGTCCAAATCGGACAACAAATGGCTTGAACACCTCACGTAAAAGTCATACTCGAACAGCCTATTAACATAGAAATTCTCTAAGGCAGTTTGTCCAAACAACTTACTGTAATGTATCAACTTCAAAAATTCACCGTGAGTTCATTATAATGAATCTGGAAATGAAACCAATCATATTGAAAAGCCACTTAAGTCTAGTTTTATCCAGAAAAAGCCTCACTCAATTATTCACCATAGATTGGGAGATAAAATGTTTTACCACAAGCTACCACTCCCGTGACAGTTTTGTGCAGTTAACTTGTAAAATCTGGAATAAATAGTAAAGATTTTAGAAAATTCTGAAAATTTACAGGAATCTTCCAGACATTCTGAATTATGTTTCTGCCAAATTTTAGAGTTTTATCATTATCCAAACTTAAAACGAAAGCCACGCACTATGGGTGATAAACACGGCGATTTCGCAGATTTGTGCAGTGTTTTTGATAAATACAATTAAAATAGCAAATCAAGTTGGATGGACTTGAAATTTTACAGAGGCATACTAGACACATATAGTTGCAACATATCAAAATTCACAATCATCGGACCACTGAAACTTAATCAAATAAATTCGTGAAGTTTCTGTTCGTCCAGGAAATCAACATGCAATGATCAAAAGTATTGAATCTACCTATTGAATCAACATGCAATCACTTTCAAGCATAGACCCAACACATTCAAGCATATTGATGAACATGCATGTGTATATCTTGATCATCCCTAGGATCTAAGGAGATGGAATTTACCTCAGCCATGAAATCGAGAGGATGAAGAAGAAGAGGATGGCTGTCCATCTTGAGCTAGGAGCTTGTCCACTTTTTTGATGGTGTAGTGGCTGATTCTTGGAGCTGTTCTTGGAGGGGAAATGGATGAAAATGGGGAAAGAGAGAGAGGAGGGGACGGCAGAAATGAGGAGAGAGTGGCTGAAATGGTGTAGGTGGTGGGGTGTTTATGGTGGTGACACCTAAGGGGCATGTGTCTCTCTACACATATGCACACCTACACTACACACTACACTCACATTACATGCACTAAATTGTACCTATATATATATATATATATATATATCAGATTTTAATAGTGTAATTAGGATATAATTAATCCAATGTCACTTAGATACATGTAATAGGTAAATCAACAAATAAGTGCTTAGTATATATGTGTATATAGCTATCGGCTATTACACTATACCAAAGGGTCCAAATTTTATTTTCCATGCCAAACATTGATATATGTTATGACATATAGTTTAGATGATAAATAATATCATAGGATAAATTAATGGCATCATTTTATGCGATAAAAACCGAGTTCGAAAATTAGGGTTTTCAAACGTTTGAAAAATTGGTCACTCTCAATTCTTGTTGATCTAGCATTGATTTAATGCTTAATAATACTGTAATTACATATACTAATCATAGGAAATTAATTCCTATAATTTCTTGATCGATTAAAACGCTTTTCGTTTCATCTCAAAACGTTAACGTTTGAAAACGTTGCAAAACGTTCATTATCGACTCATCTCGAAATGGTCGTAATAAAGTGGTAATCACTTTATTAAATTATTCCATTTATAATGGAATTCAATCCTAAGCTTAATTGCTTAGAAAGATTTCATGAAGTTTTAACTATCGATACGCGATCGACGTTAAAATTATACTGCCGATATACTTCATATATTTTTATTCCTTAATTCACAATTCTCAGTGAATATAAAATAGGATTTCATTCCTTCGTAATTAATCGAAGTCATTATTCGATATCATTCTGATTGAATATCTCGTGAAAGCTTTGATTCTGGTTTTAAATCACCGTAATTGGGCATTTAATTACGGGGTATTACAAACAGTCATGCGGTATAGATAAGTGACTTAACTTAGTTGCTTGTCTATATTGAGTGCGTCTCGATGTATTGATGGATCACAGTGAGATGAGTTCTTCTATCTGACCGTCGTGAAGAACCTAGATCTCGGAGACTTACGTTGATCTAAACCTAGATAAGGTATTAGGTGAGTATGAATTGCTGACCATCACTTTGACTTGTTATGGGTGAAGGTTACATGAGTTAACCCAAAATTCTCTACATCTTGGGTGGTGGCAGTGCTTGTATGTCATGCTAGTTACCTGTGTCGAGTCACCGTATTCGTTTAGGATGATGACGTCCCCATAAGGAGCTCAAAAGATTTATTGTACTAAACCCTGCAGGTTGAATTATCTCAAGTACAATAATAAGGGTGAGTGGTAGTACTTAAGGAATTAAAGTAATTAATTATTTTAAGCAGTCAGATCGCTATAAATAATTAATGGACGTACGATATCTTAAATACGGGGATTCGTTAAGTCTAAATGCGAGCCCAACTCAACTTCGAAAATAAAGGGATAAGTCAGCATTTATTCTCTAGTGGCATGAATAAATGTTTATTAATTAATTTATATTCTGGGCTGAACATAAGATAATTAATTTATTTGAGGCCCATCTTTATTCCTTGCATTTGATCCCTAAGCTGGCCCATCCAGGCCTGTTGCTAAGAGGATTTTTGTCCCCCTCCCTTTAGTGTCCTACTGGGACTCTGTTTTGATCCTCTCTATCTTAAGTGATATTATTATATTTATTAGATATGCATAAATCCTATCATGATAGGATTTAGGGTTGCATTATAAATATAAGGTTAGAGATAAAATCAAAGGCTAATCTAAAAGTGAAATTTTCGAGAATCACATTACACCATAGTTAGATTTTCGAAAACATTCAAGGAGGAAGAAGGCGAATTTCTATAGCTCTCTCCATAGATTGTCCTCACTCGGCATTAGAGTTTAGGCAATCGGGATACAGTTCAGAAGATCAAAGCACGAGTCTTGATCCATTCTTTCCCGACAAATTCACAGGTAAACACGAGAAAACACATACGTGTTGACATCCAAGATAGATCCTCGGGAGAGGGTTAAAATCAGATTTTCCTACAGTTTTAGTATCTTATTATTAATAGAAAACCCTAAATTTATGTCTATCTTCGATTCTCATTAATTCCTTCTTAAGTTATCGAAATTTGTCGATTTTTTTTGGATTCTCGTACATAAAGTACTATGTTGTTTACATTTGGGGTTTTGTTTGTCGGCACAACATAAATATAACCATTCAACACCATACACAACATATATTATACTAAAGCATAAAGCCCTAATTTCTAATATAATACACAACCATTGTGTATGTGTGCATGAGTATTCCATTCATTCATAATAATCACAACCATTTATTCTAAACTTATAGATTAACTACTATGGCATCATTCACAATTAAAATCAACTTATACTTAACCATTTTGCTATGTTTTTTATAATTAGTAATAATTAGCATAAGTATCCAATAAATTTCAATAAAATCATGTTATACTCCTATCATACTATAGAATTTAATTACCAACTCTATATCATCAAATAAAATTTTAAACCATGAGTAAATAAGCATTATATTTTCGGCAATTTCAATTTATTGAACTTTGGTGTTCAATAAATTCCACAAAAATCATATCATGCTCATATCATACATTAAACATGAAATATCATTTCATATCATACATTAAAATTAAAACACATGCTTTTTACTACATGTATATTTTCGGTAATTATAATATATATACATGTATATTCAATAAATTTCATTCACTTCACCATATGTTTATAATATGAAATAAACATATAATATTAACTTTAAACCTCAACTAAATATTTATAATATGAACTAAATGCTTGGAATTCTTTTTGTCCTCACACATATATTGTATATGTGTTCAATAAATTCCCAACAATGCATATTAGGTTCATATTATTTCTAAACATCACATATCATATTATTTTCAACAAATAAAAATCAAATAAATCTTAGAATATTTATCCATAGTTTCGGCCTTTTCATAAAAATAGGAGTTGTGTCTCAAAAATTTCAAGATTAATATATAATGTTCATATCATATATTGAACACTATATCTCAACTATTTCTCAACAAATAAAATCAAACAATGGTTAAAAATACTTAAATAAATTCTATCCATTTGTGAAAAATACGAGTAGTGTTTCAATAATTTCAAGATTAATATATGATGTTCATATCATATATTAAACACTATACCTCAACTATTTTCCAACAAATAAAATCAAAATAAATACAAGAAAATTCCAAAACCTCCCGTATTTATTCTAAATGCTTCTAACATATCAACAAGCAATAATATCAAATAATATTCACAAAATCATGTTTTATCTCCTATAATAAGAATTATAACAAAATCGAAAAATAACAAACATGCTCCAAAAATTTCCAAATTTTAAATACAGAATTAGAACATATTTCTAAGCATATTTAATTCATGTCTTGAGAGCATTTGATGGCTCAAAATCCACGAAATTTGGGGAGGTCGAACTAGGGTTTCAAAATGAAAAAAAATTATAAAAAAAATTCCACTCCATTAGGATGGAAGATGATGATGAATACTACCTTTTTATGGTATTATAAACTTATTTTGGGAGTTGGAATGGTTTGAAATGGGGGATTAAAGTTTAGAACATGGAAGAACAAAAGAGAGGATTTGAATTTAGAGAGAGAAAATGGGTTCCAAAGTGAGAGGGAGCATATGGAAGAAATGGTCTGTATTGGTGCAGCAAAAGAGCTGTTATAAGCTCATTTGGGGTCTCTTGGTTGTGGTTGGGAGAGGGAATGGTCAAATTACCCGATTTGGGATGTTAATACCGACTCTTTACGTTTTATCGCGCTTTCGATTGATTTCTCGGAAACTTAAAGTTATATTTTCTTAAATAGTCTTAAAAAGACTTATTTCATAGTTTATAATAATTTCATGAAGTTCGGATAGCATCCGGTAAGTCAATTCCAAGTCATCGCGAAAAAACAGCATCCGACGATTAAATTATGCTCTTCAAAATTCTATTGAATTCTTGAGCTTTCATAATTAATTTGAGTCATATAAATAATTTCTTATTGATTTAGACCATTGGTTCAAGTTTCAGTTCGTTCAGATCAGTTTAGGGTTTTTTCGATATATATTCCCAGTGTTCGGTTAAGTTCTTCAGGAATTTCGTTCAGGAATTGATTCTTATGAACTCTAAATTCATAATAATATATTCCTCCATGATTTTAATTATTATCAAAAAAAATTCATGATTAGCACGGACTGGAAGTTGATCCAGCTCGTGAATAGTACTTTTGAGACTGACCGGGCGAGTATGCCCGAAAATTCCAATTCTTTGGTTTCTCACATATTTTTGCGAGATGATTCTAGAAATTAAATCCTTTTATTGAGATTCATTCTCGATCTTTCATTCTATGTTTAGGCTATTCAGAAAACCCTAATCTGGTAGGAATAGTCACTAGTTTTTTATTTCTCTAGCTCTCGATCTCCGAATCGATTCTAATTCGTTTCGTTGGTCACCTTAAACATAATTAAGGTCTTAGCACTCTAAGTAATTGGTTTAAGCATCTCTAATAAAAGTTTTAAATTTTTCGGGTTATTACATTACAGGTGTATTAATTCTACCTACATCGTGTGTTTATCCGGCTCCCTATTAATCAATTTTTAATCAAGTCAAGATGAAAGATGTAGTAACCCGAAGATCTTTAAGTCTTAATTAGACCCTAATTAAGGATAATTAGGGGCTTAAAAAGTAATTATTTCTTAAAAATTTATAAAGAAGCGCATAATAGATTATTAAGTGATAAAAATTCGATTAATTCCTAATCGAAGGAATAGAAATTAGAAAAGTAGAGATTAATTAGAAATGATTTTTATTATGATGAAATGTGAGATATGTGATTATTATTATGTGTTTGAATGAAAAATGTCATTAAATAGAAAATGTGCTAAGAAATGCCTTAATTATTTTTATATGAGATTTTTTTATAAAATGAGATGAATTATTGTTCAAGCTATAAAATCGCTTGAATAAATTTATTTTATTATTATCTAGTAATAAAGGAATTATTCTTATAATTTTCAAAAATTTATAGAAGTTAAGTATAATTATTTGAATTTTTAACTTATGAAGGAATTTAATTTATATCTTTATGATATGTACTCCAATAAAGGATTTAATTGTTTTGGATTTTTACATTAATGGAAAATTTAGTTTTTACTATTAAAAGAATATTAATTACAATGTTAGCAATTTTGGAAAAATGATACATAATTTTCGAGAATTTTAAAGAAGAAAAGAAAATGAATGGAAATTCAATTAATTAATAAATGAATAAATATCTATAAATACATATTTCTAGAAATTAGCTTGACATTAAATCATCTTTCATCCCCATTTCTCCCTCCATTTCGGCACCTACACACACAATCACACCCAAAATTTTAATCTTCACTTTTAAACCATATTTAAGTGGGAAATTAGTAGCAAACCACTTCAAGTAAGGTAATTACCTTGATTAAGTTAAATTTTTGTGATTTAAATTGTTTCATATAATGTTCTACCTATCTATGATTTTCGAAAATTATGTGATTAATTTTAAGGTTGATTTGTTTAATTTTTGTTATGTTTATTGATTTAATTATGCTTATGAAGTATTAATCACATGACCTATGGTTTTAATTCTTTCATTTACTAAAGTTGGTGAATTAAAGTTTTGATCAGGAACCCTAATTTTTGGTATGTGAAAAATATGATGTGGTTTAGTTAAATTGAGATCAAATACATGTTTAGGAATAGAATTAAACAACATATGATTGAAGAAATGGAAATTCAAAACATGTATATTGAAATCCTAATTTTTCAAAAATTAAGAATAATTGGAACTTGAGGATTTTATTTTTATTTGATCTAATTGGCATGATATTTAAACTTTAAGATATAGATAATGCATGATATGAATTTATAAGAATTTAATTTATGCATAAACTTTATTTCCCTAAATTTCAAAAATGAAGGGGAAGGTTTGAACTTTGATTTCTTGATTTTATTTGATGTATTTGATATGATTTTTGAGATCTATAATAAAAATAATGCTTAAGTTAAATTTATGAGAATTATTGAACATATATACTAAAAGATGAAAAATTAAAGTTTAGTGCAAAGTTATGATTTTATGTGATGAAATTGGTTGAGATTTGAAATGATAATGGATTGATCATCATTGATGATGCATAAGTATAAATGTGAGTTGTTTGGTGCTAAGTGAATTTTAGATAGTGAAATATTTGAGATTTCTTATAAACATGGTTGAAGGGTATATTATGATAATGGTGTAAATGAATGAGTTTGGACTTGTTTTAAATTCCTAAGTATGTATTTTGGCATATGGTGTTGATTTGGTGGAGGTTGGGATGAATTTTGTTGATGTTGGATTAAAATGGCGATTCAAATTATAAACGTTACACTGTCGAAATTTTTGTAGAAATTGTCTATTAAAGAGACGTTTTGAGAATTTAATTGATAACATATGATAAATTTTGAAGTTTTTTAACTTCTTTGATCATAGCATGTTATGTGGTCATCTAAGATTTAAGTATAATAAAGAGTAAGTTATGAAGGAATGTAATAAATTTAACCTAATCCTAGATTAGGTAAGATTAAGATTGAGTGGTAATATGTTTTAGTGAGTAATGAAGTTTGCTAAATTCAATAATAATCTTATTTTACAATGAACGAGCAAAGGAGGTCGGGAAGTGAAAGACGAAGAAACAAATATTTTGGAGTAAACGTTGTCAGGTGGGTAATGCCTTTCAAATTATTTTTGAACAAAGCTTAATATTATTCTTCAAACTTATTTCTATTGTGAGAATGTTTAAATCACCATATTATGGATATGTTAAAAATGATTGATTTACCACATTGTGGGTATGACGGCGAATGACCTATCTACGGTAGGAAAATGTTATGTACTGTGCACAGGTTTATGGCCGTGAGCTTGCAAATGTAGGCCGACCATGGTATTGGGGAGGAGGCCTACTTCCCTTTACCAAATGACGTATATAGGGTATGACCGTAGTTGGGAACCTTCGGGACTAACTCGGGTATGTGACGCCGGTATGTTTCAAAACGTGATGTGTGGTGATCAAATTATGAAATTCTCTCATGAAGTAATTATTCAAGTTATTTGCTCAACTATTGTTTAAAGGATTTTCATAATTTCTGAAAGTGCATTTTGATAATTACCCACTGAGTACTCTCTAGTACTCATACCCGCGAAATGTTTTCTGTGATACAGGTTGAGTATGGAAGAGATATGGGCTTTGGGAGTTGAGGTAAGTCTTTCTTTTGTTTTAAATAGTTGTGCCCGAATGTCGTGTCTTCATACATGACATTCACTACCCTTCCGTTGTTAACTCTGAAATTTGAAACTATACTTTTGAGAAACCGTGTAAATGTTTGGAAAAGTTTATGTACATATTGTTGAGGCTGTGACCTCGCTTGTTGTTATTACTCGTTGTTGGTTATTTGTTGTGTGCAGGTTGGCTTATACATATTCTAGAGGATATGCTGTTCGTTTGTTAAAAACATTTTCTTTCCTTAAACCCCATTCGTTTGTCAAAAATGTCATTTCTTAAACCAGTCATGGCTTGATTATTTAGTTAATTACATAATTAGATAGTCGGGTCGTGACAGAGTGGTATCAGAGTAGTTGTTCGCTCTTTACCTGTGAATTTTCTTTCTTTGAGTCAACCTTTCCTTGTAAACCTTGAATTATTGATAAAAGCTCAGCGTTCCAGTCCATCTCTTCTGCTCAACCAGGTAAAGTAAATTGTGAATTGTGTGTAGAAGTAAATATATGTATATTGAAAATAGTTCTTGATTATGGTGAATTTTGTAATATTGTATATATGAACATAAATGATATATGATTATGATGGCAAGGAAGAAGGTTACCGCTCGAAAGAAGGTCGATAATAGGCCGTCTGGACTAGGCAGCGTTGATAGGTTCTTCTCCCTTAGAATGAGAGAGGAGCAGGGCATGCCGTTCTTCATCCATCAGTATATGATGATGTGGAGATCAGTTATGAGATTGGGAGTGACCGAGCTAGATGGGCTGCTCCAATTAGTACAAGCTTTACCTCCTATCTGGTGGGGATGGGCATCAGAAATTGCTCTAAACTATGTACACCCCGATATGGAATGCAGAATCACTGGTAACCTTGATCAATTTTGTCACACCCCACAATCCTAAGTACGGATTAGCGGGGACTATAACTCTAAACAGGATAAAATACAGGAGACTCTTTTAACAATAAATCAGTAAAACATATGTCAAGTATATTCTTTGACTTTAGTACATAAATTTAGGTTCTTGCAATGAAGACATGTGATAAGTACATATGACGATGTACTATCAAGGTATAAACTTTTCGGCGACAATAATCTGTTGCTCAACACCGCTCCATCCATCATCCGCTCAACCCGCACATTTAAAACAAACATGCGGTGAGTACAAGAATGCACTCGGTGGACTCATGCGAAAATATTTTATCATTTGAATTACATCGCCAACATCATGGTAAGACACAAGGGTTTTAGTTGAAAATGCCTTGTGCTTACTAAAACATTTTATCGATTCATAAAATCATCGCTTTGGCGGGCATTTTTCTTGGTGTGTATGATCCATATCCTTATCATCATTCATCATAACATCATAGTCGAACGTCGTGAAGGAGGCCTCCCTCTACGACGCCGTGACCGGCCGTGAATTGTCCTTACAGCACACAGTCACCTTAGTGTACACGTTAATTCTAGCCAGGTATTGTCCTTCCGGCATAGGATCCGATATCGGTTTTCATTCATAAGTTAGGAGCGACCCAACAACATTCATAACATTTCATAACATCTCATGGATAGGATATATACACAAAACATAAATATTTTTGGCAGGTAATCATGTAAACATTTTATCAACAGTTGAAATAAGCATCGTAAATAAATATTTCAAAAGCATTTTATTTTTGAGTAGAGTAAAGCCCACCTGGACTGTAGATTGCCTTAATCCCATTTCTTGGACTGTAAGTCCTAGCTTTAGCCTATCTATTCTTGACCTTGAGGTTTTGGAGCTGGAAAAATCCATTGGGTCTTAGAACCCATATTTCTACTTTAGTGTATATCATGGTATGATATACACTCAATTGACCATGTGGTAGCACCTAGTCAAATATTTCACGTTAAGGTATGCTTTCGTGAAAATATCGTATCATGATGTTTTATCATAATTGTACATCTTATAATGCTCTATCGCCTTGCGACATAACATAATGAATGCATCGATTAATAGCATGTTAGTCACATAAGGCATACTTCACATAGGGTTTCTAACACTTAGTCAAATTTCAAGTGTTTTAATTTCAGCAAAACAGCTTGAAACAACCCAAGTGACGTACTTTGACGACCCATAACTCTCGATTCAGAATGCGTATGGTCGCACAAAGATACATTCTGAAACCTCTAAACATGTACTACAAGTTCTAAGAAGGAAATAAATCCAAATGAGTCGTGGTTCTGAAGATATAGGGTCTCAAAGTGGGCAACTCAAACTGACTTCTATACTTAGAAAAGTTTTCAGAATTTTCAGTTTTAGCTTAACGACGAGGGTTTTATGAGGCTCGTAACTTTTGACTCACAATGCCAAAATGGCTGCAGGCTACCAATTTAGAAACCTTGTAACAAGTACTACATATGTCATGAGGACCATACTGGAAAATATCTAATGCATCGAGAAATACATAAGTCCAAAGTTGACTAGTTGAAACGGACGGTTTCCAGTAGGTGACTTTGGGTCGATGAAAGGTATACCTATAAAGTTGGTTTGGGATGAAACTTTCCAGATCACAACTAGACATGGTGGGGAACATTTCTTATGAAGAATCCCAAGTCCAAATCGGACTAAAAATGGCTTGAACACCTCACGTAAAAGTCATACTCGAACAGCCTATTATATGAAAAATTTACTAAGGCAGTTTGTCCAAAACAACTCACTGTAATGTATCAACTTTAAAAATTCACCGTGAGTTCATTGTAAGGAATCAGGAAATGAAACCAATCATATTGAAAAGCCACTTAAGTCTAGTTTTATCCAGAAAAAGCCTCACTCAATGATTCACAATAGATTGGGAGATAAAAATATTTTACCACAAGCTATCACTCCGTGACAATGTTGTGCAGTTAGCTTGTAAAATCTGGAATAAATAGTAAAGATTTTTAGAAAATTCTGAAAATTTACAGGAATCTTCTATACATGCTGAATTATGTTTCTGCAAAATTTTAGAGTTTTATCATTAGCCAAACTTAAAACGAAAGCCACTCACTATGGGTGATAAACACGGCGATTTCGCAGATTTGTGCAGTGTTTTTGATAAATACAAATAAAATATCAAATCAAGTTGGATGGACTTGAAATTTTACAGAGGCATACTAGACACATATAATTTAAACATATCAAAAATTAACAATCATCGGACCACTGAAACTTAGTCAAATAAATTCGTGAAGTTGCTGTTCGTCCAGGTAATCAACATGCAACCCATCACAGCTTAGCTTATAAACATTTATGCATGTATATGATTTGAAAGCTACTAGTTCAAGGGGGTATTTCATTACCTTGAGAGGAATTTAATAAGAACCAAGGATGGTTGATGAAGAAGAAGTGATGCTCAAAGCTTCAAATGCATCGGTCATCAATTTGAGCTAAGAACTCATTCTCCTTGTTGCTGCAGTTTTGGCCGTGTGTTGTAGGGAGGAAATGAAGAGAATGAAAGGGTGTTGGGGAGAAGAGTGTCGTGTGGAATTGCTGAGGTTTGGGAGAGTATGGTGGTAGTGGGGTGCTGGGGTGGTGACACCTAAGGGGCATGTGTTGTCCCATGCCTAGCATGGATGACATTTGCTCCTACATGCACACTTACACACTCTTGTACTATACACCCACACACATGCACGAAATTATACAAGTATATATACATATATATCTGATTTTAATGCTTAATTAGGCTTTTTAATTAATCCAATGTCACTTAGATACATGTAATAGGTAAATCAACAAATAAGTGCTTAGTATATATGTGTATATAGCTCTCGGCTATTACACTATGCCAAAGGGTCCAAATTTTATTTTCCATGCCAAACATTGATATATGTTATGACATATAGTTTAGATGATAAATAATATCATAGGATAAATTAATGGCATCATTTTATGCGACAAAAATCGAGTTCGAAAATTAGGGTTTCGAGCGTTTGAAAAATTTGTAACTATCGAATCTTGATGATCTAGCATTGATTTAATGCTAAATCATACTGTAATTACATATACCAATCATAGGAAATTAATTCCTATCATTTCTTGATCGATTAAAAGCGCTTTTCGTTTCATCTCAAAACGTTAACGTTTGAAAGCGTTGCAAAACGTTCATTATCGACTCATCTCGAAGCGGTCGTCATTACTTTATTACATTATTCCATTAATAATGGAATTTAATTCTAAGCAATTGCTTAGAAAATATCATGAATTTTAACTATCGATCGTGATCGACGTTAAAATAATCTTGTCGATATACTTCGTATACTTTTATTTCTTAATTCACAATTCTCCGTGAATATAAAATAGAATTCATTCCTTCGTAAATAATCGAAATCATTATTCGATATCTTATGGATTGAATCATCTCGGTAATTTCTAATTTACGGGTTTTAAATACCGTAATTGGGCGTCTAATTGCTGGGTATTACATCTACCACTTAAAAGAAATTTCGTCCGAAATTTGCATACCTCATAAAGTATGGGTATCTTAACATCATAACATCGTAACTTTCTATATGCTTTTCTTTCGTCCATGGTTCTTCCATTGGACTTTCATTATAAGACCCAAACTTGCTTCTTTAATCATTGAATCGTACGATCAAATTAGTCGTAGATTTTCATCATAACTCATTTGAGTCAAAGGTCATGTCATCATATTGGTTTTCGTGAATTGGGTCATTTTCGTATTTCCTTAACTACGACACGAGGAAAACATTTCGTACTTTCCCCCAGATGTGGTGGAAGTACCAAGCTATAGGCTTCTAGGCCTATTATTGCTAGGAGCTCGTAAGGTCCTATAAAACGTGCTCTCAACATTCTTGTATCTAAACTTATAATTTCTCTAGATGGAGAAATCTTAAGAAACTTTAATTTCGCATTTAAAAATGCAGTTCAAAATTACGCGTATCAACGTAAGACTTTTGTCTGTCCTGAGCTCTTCTTATTCTTTGCCTCGTTGGTAGATATCTTAATCGTTTCATTTACAACGTCGGGACTTTATACCTTTGCTCACCTACTTTGTTACAATAAAGTGGTGGTCAATACTTCTTTTCGCAATACGCCTCATAAGGCTACATTGATCGTTGTTTGGCCGCTACGGTCGCACAAAAACTTACCAAGTGATATAATATGTTCCCGCTTAACCCTTGGTTTAACACTTATGTTCTATCGTATCCTTAAACGTTCATATAGTCCTTTCTGATTGTCTATCTGTCTGTGAGTGGATATCTATGTTAAGGCTTAACCTCGTATCTAACTCCTTTTGTGAGTTAGTTCAAAATCTAGGGGTACTCTTGAAGTCTCTATCTGAACTGATAGGTTATGGTACTCCTTGTAAATACACGATTTCCTTTATGTACGACTGAGCTAACTTATTGGATCTACGAGTCATCTGAATAGGCAGAGACAAAACATAATTGGTGAGTCATTTCACTATTACCCATATATCAGTGCAACTTCTTTATGACTTTGGTAAAATCTGTCACAAGATCTATTTCTATATCATTCTATTTCCATTCGCGTAGTTCTAGAGATTATATTCTCTTATAAGGCCTTTGATACAATGCATTTACTTGTTGATAACCGAGACACTGCTCGACAATGTGGTTATATCTTATCTCATTCCTTCCTATCTAACCTTTCTCATAATTCACAATGTCACTTAAATATGCCTGGTTGGGCGGTATGAGAAGGATCGTGAAATTCATTCTTGGTTTCATTTCTAAGCTTATTATTGCTTGAAATATATGTATTTCTCTCTTAGACAATATAACAACGTCAGTATTCCTTAAAATATCCTTTAGCTCTTCATTCCTTATTTTAATTAGTATTCTATTCTCATCTTCATTCTCTTTTTAGTCATATTTCACCTTGGTTGTGGGAATACTACTTACATTAGTCCCCGATTGCCCGACTATTACCGTTCTCATTTCTTAATCTTTTCAATGAGTTTTCCTTTTATAAGGACATACCATAATTTAGGCGAATTTTATAACTTAGGCATTAGATTCTACATTAACCTTCCTTAGGTGATTATTTATCACAATTATAATCTTTACCGATTCGAGCCATCTTTTCTATCACGTATCCAAGTTCCTTTGCTCGACGAATAACTTCAACTTTTGTGAATTGTGAAGGGTTCTTAACTTATTGATATAAGAGTGATGTCCTCGCGACTTGGTATTTATACTCATCACTATCGAGGTAATAGATTTTGCACCGTGAAGTCGTATAATCTCCTTTACATACAACCGGCTAACTTGTCGGATCCATAAGTACTTTGGATTGGTAGGAAGTGAGCACTCTTGGTGAGTCTATCAACAATTACCAATATAGCGGTGTTCCTTCTTTTGATTTGGGTAAATTCGTATGAAGTCCATCGTTATTTCATCCCATTTCCACTCGGGTATTTCAACGGTTGTAACTTTCCGTATGGACGTTGGTGTAACGCTTTCATCTGGCGGCAAACAAGGCGGTGTTCTCTGAAATAAGCTATGTCTCGTTTCATGCCTTTCCACTAAAACTTTTCTTTCGTGTCTGGTACATCTTAGTACTATACGGGTGGGCGGTGTAGGGTGTATCGTGAGCCTCGCTCATTATTTCATTTTGAAGTTTTGCGTAAATGGGACGATATTCTTCCTTCGAGACAATAAGGCGTTGTCGGCGCCTCCGGAAGTTCTTAAATCCTCCATCCTTTCCCTTTCTCGGATCTTTTCTAACTTTTTCTCCATCCTTTGTCTCTCGGCGATCCTTTTCTTAAATCGATTACGTCACTATTTCAAGTCATGAGTTGGGAAATTACATTCATGTGGCCTAAGTCATCGTGACACATAAGTTATTATTTATCTCATATTAATACATAGCCTTACTTTTATTAATCCGTGAGAATTGTGACTCTATTTTGGGGTAACTATCTTATTGGTCTTGTTACCTTAGAGTTCTTAATGGATCTCTATGTAAGTCAATTAATCTATAAAATTCATGATCTTATTTTAGGTCATTGGCGTCTTTCATCTTTAATTGTTTTGTCCTTTGTCGGATCTACATTGTTTTCTTCTAAAGACACTATGTGCACGAGGAATATTTCTCTTTTAGCGAAATTTACAAAGCGTATTTGCAAAATTCGCTTGGCTATTAAAAGTCGTAAGATGCCCTTCGATTTTCTTTATGTTCTTTTCTTCCTTTGAATAGATAAGAACATTATTCATGAGGATTGAGATAAAATTATCTAGGTATGTGAAACACTCGATTTTTGAGGTCCATGAGCAGGTGGTGCATTGGTTAGTCCGAATAGCGTAACTATTATCTCATAGTAACCATATTTTATTGAGAACAATTCATTTTCGTGTTTGTATACCATTCTTCAAGACCACATAATATTACATCATAATGCCTCGGTGAGGACTTCTCATACATTACTTACGGTCGGTCTCTTGAGCTAGCGATTCTGGCGTCTAGCTCTTTTACACTCAAAACTTTGACACTTCTTCACTATATTCATAAACTCTTCCAAACTACGTTTATTTTACATATCTTAATCACACCATTTTCATCATAAACCATTATCTACATATAAGTCTTATAGGATCCTAGGATTACAGGTCTCTCAGTGACCTTTGTTAGAGTCGTACTCTCTCGAAACTCGCCTTTCTCCAAGACGTTTAGTTTTCATACTCACGACGATCATTCTCTTCGTAGAGCCGTGGTCAAGTTGTTCTCGTTTCTTCTTCAATACCGAAGTTGGTGTTACTTTTATCAGAAAGTATGGTTGGGTTGGTAGCGGTAATTCTCTTAATCCGCGAGGGCGATAAGATTTTGTCCTTTTGCTCTTCTCGTCTCTTTCTAGTACCATTGATGGCACAGGACGTGGGGCGGCGTTTGGAACATCATGGTACAACCATTCCTTTATGCCGTGCTGTGTAACTTGCCGAGGTTCAGGACAAGTACTCGTAGGTGTCGTTCCCTACGCATTATATGTATACTTGAGCACATTGACAAATCTGGTAAGTACGCGGGCTCGAATTTTATCATGGAAAATATTCTCATGATATTCCTTTTGCAAAATTCTACCGATCGGTTGGTAAATGACTGATAAGTCGTTGGATACCATCCTCATTTGTCACTTTATAGTCACGAGCATCCAGTCAGAGGTGCAAAAATTTCTTCAAAACTGTTCTGAATCCATGCCTAGTTCATAATAAAAGAGCTGATACGCTCGTGTGAGTTATAAACTTGTAGGCCTTGGGGTTAACTCCTTCTTTTTCTTTTTCTTTTTACTCATCAGACCCCTTTTATTGTCATCTGTAACCATATAGTTCTAGATGAGTCCGACTTAAATTAAGCAATGGAGGGAATTTTTTTTTATATAAGAAGGATCTCTTAATGAATTATACACCTTAAGACGTATATAACCAGTAGACTACTTGTGACACGACTCATGTCACTTATCTTAATACTCATTTTACATTTTACATCTTCAGTCGTATATTGCCTTAAAGATATTCGCATAGGCGAGCAAAGGGTCTTGATATTACGTGTGTGAAACCTCTAACGGAAAGGTTAGGCCCAAGTCACTAATCACATGAATGACACCATTTCCGAAACTTCTTGTCTCTAGAATTATATCTCGTTCCCACGATATAATGATCCAAATCATTGGATAGCACTTTAGGCGATTCTAGGTTCAATTTTGAGCATGAGCAACACTTGCGATGGTCAAAATTCTCATATAAATAAGGAATTTTCATTTCTTGTTTGCTTACCACGAGTTGGGTTCTATCGCTTCTCACGCATTCTTGTGCGATGTCAAAAAGCGAAGCACCTATGTCGAACAAGATCTTACAGGTATTCTGAGAAACTTTTCCTCATACCTATTCTGCCTTTTGGTTCTGTTTGTTCTGTTTTCGATGTGAGGTATAGGCTTTGGTCAACGGTCTTTCCGTTTATTCAAGTAAACATCTATTTGATATGTCCTTGTCCTTTCCATTGGGACATCATGTTCCCTTGCTATGGCCTTCTGTTGCCTCATTCACTTTATACTTCTCGGTATTAGTATCGTTATGCTTTTACTAATAGCATTCATGGTTAGGTTTACATCAACTTATCCTTTGATATTGATATATTTCCATAACTAAGTCTCATCTTAGAGATCGTCATGTTTCTATCACTATCATTCATTCCTAATCGATATGAATGATTTAATTCCCTTTGGATATCGTCATTTCTTCTTAATCTTTTATTGATTCATCATGCGATTTCGCATAAAACAAAATCCTTTGTCCCTTTGGGGATGTATTATACTTTTGCTTTGACGTCAAATATCTTTACCATTTTCTCGACATTCAATGATTTCTTCATTTCCATGTCAGAGATACTTAATACCTCACTTTATTGATCGTCACAAAAATATGAGGGTGAGATTTACAATTAGATCCACCTTAAGATCCTTCCATGTGAATCTTTTCCTGTGTTCTCTTGGATGTATTTCCTTTGCAAGATCTATAGAAACTATCTTGCTTGTTAACTATTAAGTTACACAAGACAAGCGTTTTGTGTCATTATAACTTAGGGTATTAAGATTCATTTCAAAATAATGAATCTATTTCTTATCTGCTTCCTTACTTGAGGAATTACCTTACTTATCTAAGTCATAACATTTACGAAACTTATGTCATATCACGAACTATCTAATTGTATAGCTCATAATTTCTTACGCTATTTTGACTTTTGTCCATTTTCTTGAGCATGGTATCCGAGGTAATCTTACTTTCGTTATACTTGGTTCCCACTTTCAGACCGGAACCGTTATCATTGTCGTATGGTTTGGTAGGGTAGTACATTCGTACTCCATAACTTAAATTCTAAGCATCTCATTACCATGTCTTGACTTGAGTTATTTCGCTCCTACTTAGTTCACATACTAGGGATATCCTAGCTATTCACAAATCTCAAAGATTATGGTCTCTAAATCTTATTATCATTCGTCCAACCGAGTTTCAATTATTTGGAATCGATTACGCTCAAGCATAATCTCATTGATTGAGGTATAAGGCTAAAGATTTATTTTTTCGAGACGCTATCATTTCCTTATATATATATATTCTTTGAAAAGAATATCTTGTATGCATCTTCATTCTTTTTTAAACATGTCCAACCTACTAACGAGGTTTCAAGGACATCCAACTATCTTAAAGATAAGTTGTAATCGCTCGTCATGACATAATAAGGAAAATTCATATCCCACGGATATCATATACTTTTCTTTACCTTTTACTCTTTGCATTCAATCTTAGAGTATCTTATTCATAACTTTGTTATCATAACGATCGTATGATGGTATAACTTCATTGTTATCATTCTTTGTTAACCCCATCAAGGTCCTCACATCCATGTGTATCATAGGAAAATAAATATCTCGTCTCATCGAGATTTTCTTTACATCATAATTTCTTGATGTCTATCACTTTCTTGATGCGAAACTTTTAGGTGGTCGTGATAAGTCAACCTATTCCATGCCGACATTTATCGCTTTACTAATTCGTACTTAGGTGACGGTGTAAGTCAACATTTATCATACTTGATGGTTTCAAAAAAAAAAATCAAGGAGAAATTATCATGATTACCTACAAAAGTCTTGTCTCATCCATCAAGATAACATCTTTCGATGATTAAATCGATATGTTCTTTGAATTTGAATAAATGGGGCTCTAGGGTCCAAGACCGAATGGCGACTCGAGATTTCTTTGGTCATATGGGCTGGCGGACCCGTCACAATTATATTCTCGGTCACATAAGGCTTTGGGTTTAAAGGACACTTTGTAGATTTTTGAGTTGGAAGTTTTTTTTTTAGAAGAAGTGAGAAACTCGAATGACTTCTCAATTGGAACTAGGTCATGAGTTAAACTCAATGGCGAGGGTGGGTAATGGATATAATTTGAAAGCTTATATACCGTAATAGGTCATCAACAAAATTCTCATGTATGTCGAGGTTCTACTTGTATTCTTGAAGATCTTACTTTCTTAGTAACATTCTAGGATTCGTATCATACTATAACATTCTTACTCTCTACTGGATCATAGATCTAACTTCAACTGATTCTCGTGAATTCGGAGTAGGAATCAGAATTTGGTCCTTCATAAGAAATGAAGTACAGTTCATTAGGAGCACGTGGCGAAAACCATCGTAAATCGGAGTTCACACGATCAAGAACTAGTCAAAACAAAATCAATGCGAGTGCGGGGAAATTTACAGCGTTCGCGCGAGGTCATAAACGATGCCGACACCAGGTCGTGCATGCCGTTCTCGATGCCGGTAGTAGAATATTGCCGACACGAGGTGGACAAACTACCCGGTCGACATGTCAAAGGCGATGTTATAAATGCCGATTTCGAAGTCGACAGTCGCATGCCGATGTCGAAGCCGAGGTCGTACATGTCGAGGTCGAACAATTTCGTATAAATCTTTCACTTTTCTTCACTCAAGATGGAATGAAGTTCTCAAATCCATCATTACTCTTGTTCTTGTAATTGAAGGAAGTTCTTACTTCTATGTTCTTTCATAAAAAGTGATCATGCTTCTTAAAAAGTCTACGTTCTGTTGAACTAGCATGCTCATCATCATAATAAACTTTGAGATTGAAGTAAAACTTCGAATATTCCTACGTAGCTCATTTGTACGCACGTATTTCATTGAATTTAAAGAATTCAACATATCGTATTTGACAAATAAATGTTCAATCTCAATCATTTTAAAACATGAATAATCATAACTTTGTTCATAATAATGAACCCTTATTACATTCGTAAATTAAACATTTCATCTTTGGCATATCGTACAAACTTTCTCATATCATTGTCATCATCTTTCTTATATTTTCCTTCTTTTCATAACTTTCTTGACAAGTCATTTGTCATATCATTCATTTTCAACTATTCTCATAGCTTTCATTTCTTTTCAAAGATCATTTCAATCATCCTTCACTTTAAACTTTTCATTTTATTTAAAAAATCATTTCATAAACATTCGTCCGCCAAAGCTAATTTTCAAAACTTTGGGAAAAGAGTCGTTTACCTCATTTCGGTTGAGCTTGATGTGATGGAGTGTTGAGCATTGTCGGTGATCTCTAGAAGTCTAATGACTCAATCTAGACTTAACCTTAAAGAAGATTTTGGGTTCAAGAGCGAACCGCCTCGATACCGCTCTGTCACTGACCCCACAATCCTAAGTGCGGATTAGCAGGACTATAACTCTAAACAGGGATAAAAATACAAGGAGACTCTTTTAACAATAAAGCGTAAAACATATGTCAAGTATATTCTTTGACTTTAGTACATAAATTTAGGTTCTTGCAGCGAAGACATGTGATAAGTACATATGACGATGTACTATCAAGGTATAAACTTTTAATGACAATAATCCTGTTGCTCAACACCGCTCCATCCATCATACGCTCAACCCGCACATTTAAAACAAACATGCGGTGAGTACAAGAATGCACTCGGTGGACTCATGCCAAAATATTTTATCATTTGAATTACACGCCAACATCATGGTAAGACACAGGGTTTTAGTTGAAAATGCCTTGTGCTTACTAAAACATTTATCGATTCATAAAAATCATCGCTTTGGCGGGCATTTTCTTAGTGTGTATGATCCGTATCCCTTATCATCATTCATCATAACATCATAGTCGAGCGTCGTGAAGGAGGCCTCCTCTACGACGCCGTGACCGCCGTGGTGTCCTTACAGCACAGTCACCTTAGTGTACACGTTAATTCTAGCGGTATTGTCCTTGGGCATAGGATCCGATATCGGTTTTCATTCATAAGTTAGGAGCGACCCAACAACATTCATAACATTTCATAACATCTCATGGATAGGATATATACACAAAACATAAATATTTTGGCGGTAATCATGTAAACATTTTATCAGCAGTTGAAATAAGCATCGTAAATAAATATTTCAAAAGCATTTTATTTTTGAGTAGAGTAAAGCCCACTGGATTGTAGATTGCCTTAATCCCGTTTCTCGAATTGTAAGTCCTAGCTTTTACTATCTATTCTTGACCTTGAGGTTTTGGAGCTGGAAAATCCATTGGGTCTTAGAACCCATATTTCTACTTTAGTGTATATCATGGTATGATATACACTCGATTGACCATGTGGTAGCACCTGGTCAAATATTTCACGTTAAGGTATGCTTTCGTGAAAATATCGTATCATGATGTTTTATCATAATTCGTACATCTTATAATGCTCTATCGTACCTTGCGACATAACATAATGAATGCATCGATTAATAGCATGTTAGTCACATAAGGCATACTTCACATAGGGGTTTCTAACACTTAGTCAAATTTCAAGTGTTTTAATTTCAGCAAAAACAGCTTGAAACAACCCAAGTGACGTACTTTGACGACCCATAACTCTCGATTCAGAATGCGTATGGTCGCACAAAGATACATTCTGGAAACCTCTAAACATGTACTACAAGTTCTAAGAAGGAAATAAATCCAAATGAGTCGTGGTTCTGAAGATATAGGGTCTCAAAGTGGGCAACTCAAACTGACTTCTATACTTAGAAAAGTTTTCAGAATTTTCAGTTTTAGCTTAACGACGAGGGGTTTTATGAGGCTCGTAACTTTTGACTCACAATGCCAAAATGGCTGCAGGCTACCAATTTAGAAACCTTGTAACAAGTACTACATATGTCATGAGGACCATACTGGAAAATATCTAATGCATCGAAATACATAAGTCCAAAGTTGACTAGTTGAAACGGACAGTTTCCAGTAGGTGACTTTGGGTCGATGGTATACCTATAAAAGTTGGTTTGGGATGAAACTTTCCAGATCACAACTAGACATGGTGGGGAACATTTCTTATGAAGAAACCCAAGTCCAAATCGGACTAAAATGGCTTGAACACCTCACGTAAAGTCATACTCGAACAGCCTATTATATGAAAAATTTACTAAGGCAGTTTGTCCAAAACAACTCACTGTAATGTATCAACTTAAAAATTCACCGTGAGTTCATTGTAAGGAATCAGGAAATGAAACCAATCATATTGAAAAGCCACTTAAGTCTAGTTTTATCCAGAAAAGCCTCACTCAATGATTCACAATAGATTGGGAGATAAAATATTTTACCACAAGCTATCACTCCGTGACAATGTTGTGCAGTTAGCTTGTAAAATCTGGAATAAATAGTAAAGATTTTAGAAAATTCTGAAAATTTACAGGAATCTTCTATACATGCTGATTTATGTTTCTGCAAAATTTTAGAGTTTTATCATTAGCCAAACTTAAAACGAAAGCCACTCACTATGGGTGATAAACACGGCGATTTCATGAATTTGTGCAGTGTTTTGATAAATACAAATAAAATATCAAATCAAGTTGGATGGACTTGAAATTTTACAGAGGCATACTAGACACATATAATTTAAACATATCAAAATTAACAATCATCGGACCACTGAAACTTAGTCAAATAAATTCGTGAAGTTGCTGTTCGTCCAGGTAATCAACATGCAACCCATCACAGCTTAGCTTATAAACATTTATGCATGTATATGATTTGAAAGCTACTAGTTCAAGGGGTATTTCATTACCTTGAGAGGAATTTAATAAGAACCAAGGATGGTTGATGAAGAAGAAGTGATGCTCAAAGCTTCAAATGCATCGGTCATCAATTTGAGCTAAGAACTCATTCTCCTTGTTCTGCGGTTTTGGCCGTGTGTTGTAGGGAGGAAATGAAGAGAATGAAAGGGTGTTGGGGAGAAGAGTGTCGTGTGGAATTGCTGAGGTTTGGGAGAGTATGGTGGTAGTGGGGTGCTGGGGTGGTGACACCTAAGGGGCATGTGTTGTCCCATGCCTAGCATGGATGACATTTGCTCCTACATGCACACTTACACACTCTTGTACTATACACCACACACATGCACGAAATTATACAAGTATATATACATATATATCTGATTTTAATGCTTAATTAGGCTTTTAATTAATCCAATGTCACTTAGATACATGTAATAGGTAAATCAACAAATAAGTGCTTAGTATATATGTGTATATAGCTCGGCTATTACACTATGCCAAAGGGTCCAAATTTTATTTTCCATGCCAAACATTGATATATGTTATGACATATAGTTTAGATGATAAATAATATCATAGGATAAATTAATGGCATCATTTTATGCGACAAAATCGAGTTCGAAAATTAGGGTTTTCGAGCGTTTGAAAAATTGTAACTATCGAATCTTGATGATCTAGCATTGATTTAATGCTAAATCATACTGTAATTACATATACCAATCATAGGAAATTAATTCCTATCATTTCTTGATCGATTAAAGCGCTCGTTTCATCTCAAAGCGTTAACGTTTGAAAGCGTTGCAAAGCGTTCATTATCGACTCATCTCGAAGCGGTCGTCATTACTTTATTACATTATTCCATTAATAATGGAATTTAATTCTAAGCAATTGCTTAGAAAATATCATAATTTTAACTATCGATACGTGATCGACGTTAAAATATCTTGTCGATATACTTCATATACTTTTATTTCTTAATTCACAATTCTCCGTGAATATAAAATAGAATTCATTCCTTCAGTAAATAATCGAAATCATTATTCGATATCTTATGGATTGAATCATCTCGGCGAATTTCTAATTTACGGGTTTTAAATACCGTAATTGGGCGTCTAATTCTGCGGGTATTACATCCTACCCCTTAAAAGAAATTTAGTCCCGAAATTTGCATACCTCATAAAGTATGGGTATCTTAACATCATAACATCGTAACTTTCTATATGCTTTTCTTTCGTCCATGGTTCTTTGTTGGACTTTCATTATAAGACCCAAACTTGCTTCTTTAATCATTGAATAAATGCGATCAAATTAGTCGTAGATTTTCATCATAACTCATTTGAGTCAAAGGTCATGTCATCATATTGGTTTTCGTGAATTGGGTCATTTCGTATTTCCTTAACTACGACACGAGGAAAACATTTCGTACTTTCCGGATGTGGAAGTACCAAGCTATAAACTTCTAGGCTATTATTGCTAGGAGCTCGTAAGGTCTATAAAGCGTGCTCTCAACATTCTTGTATCTAAACTTATAATTTCTCTAGATGGAGAAATCTTAAGAAACTTTAATTTCGCATTTAAAAATGCGGTTCAAAATTACAGCGTATCAACGTAAGACTTTTATGCATCCGAGCTCTTCTTATTCTTTGCCTCGTTGGTAGATATCTTAATCGTTTCATTTACAACGTCGGGACTTTATACCTTTGCTCACCTACTTTGTTACAATAAAGTGGTGGTCGATACTTCTTTCATGTCGCCTCATAAAGGCTACATTGATCGTTGTTTGGCGCTACGGTCGCACAAAAACTTACAGTGATATAATATGTTCTCCTTAACCCTTGGTTTAACACTTATGTTCTATCGTATCCTTAAGCGTTCATATAGTCCTTTACGATTGTCTATCATGCGTGGTGGATATCTATGTTAAGGCTTAACCTCGTATCTAACTCCTTTTGTGAGTTAGTTCAAAATCTAGGGGTACTCTTGAAGTCTCTATCTGAGCGATAGGTTATGGTACTCCTTGTAAATACACGATTTCCTTTATGTACGAGTGAGCTAACTTATTGGATCTACGAGTCATCTGAATAGGCAGAGACAAAACATAATTGGTGAGTCATTTCACTATTACCCATATATCAGTGCAACTTCTTTATGACTTTGGTAAAATCTATCACAAGATCTATTTCTATATCATTCTATTTCCATTCGCGTAGTTCTAGAGTTATATTCTCTTATAAGGCCTTTGATACAATGCATTTACTTGTTGATAACGAGACCTTTGCTTTCGACAATGTGGTTATATCTTATCTCATTCCTTCCTATCTAACCTTTCTCATAATTCACAATGTCACTTAAATATGCTGGTTGGGCGGTATGAGAAGGATCGTGAAATTCATTCTTGGTTTCATTTCTAAGCTTATTATTGCTTGAAATATATGTATTTCTCTCTCTAGACAATATAACAACATCCAGTAACTCCTTAAAATATCCTTTAGCTCTTCATTCCTTATTTTAATTAGTATTCTATTCTCATCTTCATTCTCTCTTTTTAGTCATATTTCACCTTGGTTGTGGGAATACTACTTACATTAGTCACGATTGCCCGACTATTCTTGTTCTCATTTTCTTAATCTTTTCAATGAGTTTTCCTTTTTATAAGGACATACCATAATTTAGACTGAATTTTATAACTTAGGCATTAGATTCTACATTAACCTTCCTTGGGTGATTATTTATCACAATTATAATCTTTTCTTGATTGAGCCATCTTTTCTATCCGTATCCAAGTTCCTTTGCTCGACGAATAACTTCAACTTTGTGAATTGTGAAGGGTTCTTAACTTATTGATATAAGAGTGATGTCCTCATGACTTGGTATTTATACTCTGTCACTATCGAGGTAATAGATTTTGGCACTCCGTGAAGTCGTATAATCTCCTTTACATCTGGTGGGCTAACTTGTCGGATCCATAAGTACTTTGGATTGGTAGGAAGTGAGCACTCTTGGTGAGTCTATCAACAATTACCAATATAGCGGTGTTCCTTCTTTTGATTTGGGTAAATTAAGTAGCTAAGTCCATCGTTATTTCATCCATTTCCACTCGGGTATTTCCAGCGGTTGTAACTTTCCGTATGGGCGTTGGTGTAACGCTTTCATCTGTTTGGCAAACAAGCGGTGTTCTCTGAAATAAGCTATGTCTCGTTTCATGCCTTTCCACTAAAACTTTTCTTCGGTCTTGGTACGTCTTAGTACTATCGGGTGGGCGGTGTAGGGTGTATCGTGAGCCTCGCTCATTATTTCATTTTGAAGTTTTGCGTAAATGCAGGACGCATATTCTTCCTTCAGACAATAAGGCGTTGTCGGCGCCTCTGAAGTTCTTAAATCCTCCGTCCTTTCCCTTTCTCGGATCTTTTCTAACTTTTCTCCATCCTTTGTCTCGACGATCCTTTTCTTAAATCGATTCGTCACTATTTCAAGTCATGAGTTGGGAAATTACATTCATGTGGCCTAAGTCATCGTGACACATAAGTTATTATTTATCTCATATTAATACATAGCCTTACTTTTATTAATCCGTGAGAATTGTGACTCTATTTTGGGGTAACTATCTTATTGGTCTTGTTACCTTAGAGAGTTCTTAATGGATCTCTAACAGAAGTCAATTAATCTATAAAATTCATGATCTTATTTTAGGTCATTGACGTCTTTCATCTTTAATTGTTTTGTCCTTTGTCAGATCTACATTGTTTTCTTCTAAAGACACTATGTGCCTGAGGAATATTTCTCTTTTAAGCCGAAATTTACAAAACTGTATTTGGCAAAATTCGCCCGGCTATTAAAAGTCGTAAGACAGCCCTTCGATTTTCTTTATGTTCTTTCTCTTCCTTTGAATAGATAAGAACATTATTCATGAGGATTGAGATAAAAATTATCTAGGTATGTGTGAAACACTCGATTTTTGAGGTCCATGAACAGGACTGGTGCATTGGTTAGTCCGAATGACGTAACTATTATCTCATAGTAACCATATTTTATTCAGAACAATTCATTTTCGTGTTTCGTATACCATTCTTCAAGACCACATAATATTACATCATAATGCCTCAGTGAGGACTTCTCATACATTACTTACGAGGGTCGGTCTACTGAGCTAACTGATTACAAGGCGTCTAGCTCTTTTTACACTCAAAACTTTGACACTTCTTCACTATATTCATAAACTCTTCCAAACTACGTTTATTTTACATATCTTAATCACACCATTTTCATCATAAACCATTATCTACATATAAGTCTTATAGGATCCTAGGATTCTAGGTCTCTGAGTGACCTTTGTTAGAGTCGTACTCTCTCTCTCGAAACTCGCCTTTCTCCAAGACGTTTAGTTTTCATACTCCTGACGATCATTCTCTTTCAGAGAGCCAGGGTCAAGCTGTTCCTCGTTTCTTCTTCAATACCCGAAGTTGGTGTTACTTTTATCAGAAAGTATGGTTGGGTTGGTAGCGGTAATTCTCTTAATCCGCGAGGGCGATAAGATTTTGTCCTTTTGCTCTTCTCGTCTCTTTCTAGTACCATTGATGGCACAGGACGTGGGGCGGCGTTTGGAACATCATGGTACAACCATTCCTTTATGCCGTCTTTGTGTAACTTGCCGAGGTTGGGACAAGTACTCGAGGTGTCGTTCCTCACGCATTATATGTATACTTGAGCACATTGACAAATCTGGTAAGTCTGCCTGTGCTTGAATTTTATCATGGAAAATATTCTCATGATATTCCTTTTGCAAAATTCTACCGATCGGTTGGTAAATGGTGATAAGTCGTTGGATACCATCCTCATTTGTCACTTTATAGTCACGAGCATCCGATGAGGTGCAAAAATTTCTTCAAAGCGTTACGAATCCATGCCTAGTTCATAATAAAAGAGGCGTCGCTCGTGTGAGTTATAAACTTGTAGGCCTTGGGTTAACTCCTTCTTTTTCTTTTCTTTTTACTCATGGACCCTTTTATTGTCATCGTAACCATATAGTTCTAGATGAGTCCGACTTAAATTAAGCGATGGAGGATTTTTTTTTTATATAAGAAGGATCTCTTAATGAATTATACACCTTAAGGCGTATATAACGGTAGACTACTTGTGACACGACTCATGTCACTTATCTTAATACTCATTTACATTTTACATCTTGATCAGTATATTGCCTTAAAGATATTCGCATAGGCGAACGAAGGGTCTTGATATTACGTCGTGTGAAACCTCTAACGGAAGGTTAGGCCCAAGTCACTAATCACATGAATGACGGCCATTTCAAAACTTCTTGTCTCTAGAATTATATCTCGTTCCACGGATATAATGATCCAAATCATTGGATAGCACTTTAAGCGATTCTAGGTTCAATTTTGAGCATGAGCAACACTTGCGATGGTCAAAATTCTCATATAAATGAGGAATTTTCATTTCTTGTTTAACTTACCACGAGTTGGGTTCTATCGCTTCTACGCATTCTTGTGCGATGTCAGCAAGCACCTATGTGAACAAGATCTTACAGGTATTAGAAACTTTTCCTCATACCTATTCTCGCCTTTGGTGGTTGTTTGTTACATTTTCGATGTGAGGTATAGGCTTTGGTCAACGGTCTTTCCGTTTATTGAGTAAACATCTATTTGATATGTCCTTGTCCTTTCCATTGGGACATCATGTTCCCTGCTATGGCCTTCTGTTGCCTCATTCACTTTATACTTCTCGGTATTAGTATCGTTATGCTTTTACTAATAGCATTCATGGTTAGTTTACATCAACTTATCCTTTGATATTGATATATTTCCATAACTAAGTCTCATCTTAGAGATCGTCATGTTTCTATCACTATCATTCATTCCTAATCCAATATGAATGATTTAATTCCCTTTGGATATCGTCATTTCTTCTTAATCTTTTATTGATTCATCATGCGATTTCGCATAAGACAAAATCCTTTGTCCCTTTGGGATGTATTATACTTTTGCTTTGACGTCAAATATCTTTACCATTTTCTCGACATTCAATGATTTCTTCATTTCCATGTCAGAGATACTTAATACCTCACTTTATTGATCGTCACAAAAATATGAGGGTGAGATTTACAATTAGATCCACCTTAAGATCCTTCCATGTGAATCTTTTCCTGTGTTCTCTTGGATGTATTTCCTTTGCAAGATCTATAGAAACTATCTTGCTTGTTAACTATTAAGTTACACAAGACAAGCGTTTTGTGTCATTATAACTTAGGGTATTAAGATTCATTTCAAAATAATGAATCTATTTCTTAATCTGTTTCCTTACTTCAAGGGAATTACCTTACTTATCAAGTCATAACATTTACGAAACTTATGTCATATCACGAACTATCTAATTGTATAGCTCATAATTTCTTACGCTATTTTTGACTTTTGTCCATTTCTTGAGCATGGTATCGAGGTAATCTTACTTTCGTTATACTTCGGTTCCCACTTTCAGGACTGGAACCGTTATCATTGTCATATGGTTTGGTAGGGTAGTACATTCGTACTCCATAACTTAAATTCTAAGCATCTCATTACCATGTCTTGACTTCGGAGTTATTTCCTCCCTACTTAGTTCACATACTAGGGATATCCTAGCTATTCACAAATCTCAAAGATTATGGTCTCTAAATCTTATTATCATTCGTCCAACCGAGTTTCAATTATTTGGAATCGATTACGCTCAAGCATAATCTCATTGATTGAGGTATAAGGCGAAAGATTTATTTTCTGAGACGCTATCATTTCCTTATATATATATATTCTTTGAAAAGAATATCTTGTATGCATCTTCATTCTTTTTAAACATGTCCAACCTACTAACGAGGTTTGAGGACATCCAACTATCTTAAAGATAAGTTGTAATCGCTTCTCGTCATGACATAATAAGGAAAATTCATATCCGGATATCATATACTTTTCTTTACCTTTTACTCTTTGCATTCAATGCTAAAGAGTATCTTATTCATAACTTTGTTATCATATGATCGTATGATGGTATAACTTCATTGTTATCATTCTTTGTTAACCCCATCAAGGTCCTCACATCCATGTGTATCATAGGAAAATAAATATCTCGTCTCATCGAGATTTTCTTTACATCATAATTTCTTGATGTCTATCACTTTCTTGATGCGAAACTTTTAGGTGGTCGTGATAAGTCGACCTATTCCATGCCGACATTTATCGCTTTACTAATTCGTACTTAGGTGACGGTGTAAGTCGACATTTATCATACTTGATGGTTTGAAAAAAAAAAAATCAAGGAGAAATTATCATGATTACCTACAAAAGGTCTTGTCTCGTCCATCAAGATAACATCTTTCAATGATTAAATCGATATGTTCTTTCGATTTGAATAAATGGGGCTCTAGGTAGAAGACCGAATGACGACTCTTGAGATTTCTTTGGTCATATAAATTTGGCGGACCGTCACAATTATATTCTCGATCACATAAGGCTTTGGGTTTAAAAGGACACTTTGTAGATTTTTGAGTTGGAAGTTTTTTTTTAGAAGAAGTGAGAAACTCGAATGACTTCTCAATTGGAACTAGGTCGTAGAGTTAAACTCAATGACGAAATTGGGTAATGGATATAATTTGAAAGCTTATATACCGTAATAGGTCATCAACAAAATTCTCATGTATGTCGAGGTTCTACTTGTATTCATGAAGATCTTACTTTCTTAGTAACATTCTAGGATTAGTATCATACTATAACATTCTTACTCTATACGGATCATAGATCTAACTTCAACTGATTCTCGTGAATTCGGGTAGGAATCAGAATTTGGTCCTTCATAAGAAATGAAGTACAGTTCATTAGGAGCACGAGGCGAAAACCATACGTAAATCGGAGTTCACACGATCAAGAACTAGTCAAAACAAAATCAATGCGGTGCAGGGAAATTTACAGCGTTCGCGCCGAGGTCATAAGCGATGCCGACACCAAGGTCGTGCATGCCGTTCGATGCGGTAGTACAGAATATTGCCGACACGAGGTCGGACAAACTACCCGATCGACATGTCAAAGGCGATGTTATAAATGCCGATTTGAAGTCGGCGATCGCATGCCGATGTCGAAGCCAGGTCGTACATGTCGAGGTCGAACAATTTAGTATAAATCTTTCACTTTTCTTCACTCAAGATGGAATGAAGTTCTCAAATCCATCATTACTCTTGTTCTTGTAATTGAAGGAAGTTCTTACTTCTATGTTCTTTCATAAAAGTGATCATGCTTCTTAAAAGTCTACGTTACATTGAACTAGCATGCTCATCATCATAATAAACTTTGAGATTGAGTAAAACTTGAATATTCCTCACGTAGCTCATTTGTACGCACGTATTTCATTGAATTTAAAGAATTCAACATATCGTATTTGACAAATAAATGTTCAATCTCAATCATTTTAAAACATGAATAATCATAACTTTGTTCATAATAATGAACCCTTATTACATTTCCGAAATTCAAACATTTCATCTTTGGCATATCGTGCCAAACTTTCTCATATCATTGTCATCATCTTTCTTATATTTTCCTTCTTTTCATAACTTTCTTGACAAGTCATTTGTCATATCATTCATTTTCAATTTGTTCTCATAGCTTTCATTTCTTTTCAAAGATCATTTCAATCATCCTTCACTTTAAACTTTTCATTTTATTTAAAAAATCATTTCATAAACATTCGTAAAGCGGGCTAATTTTCAAAACTTTGGGAAAAGAGTCATTTACCTCATTTCGGTTGAGCTTGATGTGATGGAGTGTTGAGCATTGTCGGTGATCTCTAGAAGTCTAATGACTCAATCTAGACTTAACCTTAAAGAAGATTTTGGGTTCAAGAGCGGCGCTCGATACCACTCTGTCCTGACCCACAATCCTAAGTACGGATTAGCGGGGACTATAACTCTAAGCAGGATAAAAATACAAGGAGACTCTTTTAACAATAAAGCTGTAAAACATATGTCAGTATATTCTTTGACTTTAGTACATAAATTTAGGTTCTTGCAATGGAAGACATGTGATAAGTACATATGACGATGTACTATCAAGGTATAAACTTTTCAGTGACAATAATCCTATTGCTCAACACTTTGCTCCATCCATCATCGCTCAACGACGCACATTTAAAACAAACATGCGGTGAGTACAAGAATGCACTCGGTGGACTCATGCGAAAATATTTTATCATTTGAATTACATCGCCAACATCATGGTAAGACACGAGGGTTTTAGTTGAAAATGCCTTGTGCTTACTAAAACATTTTATCGAGTTCATAAAATCATCGCTTTGGCGGGCATTTTCTTAGTGTGTATGATCCATATCCCTTATCATCATTCATCATAACATCATAGTCGAGCGTCGTGAAGGAGGCCTCCTCTACGACGCCGTGACCGCCGTGAATTGTCCTTCTGAGACACGGTCACCTTAGTGTACACGTTAATTCTAGCGGTATTGTCCTTCCGGCATAGGATCCGATATCGGTTTTCATTCATAAGTTAGGGCGACCCGACAACATTCATAACATTTCATAACATCTCATGGATAGGATATATACACAAAACATAAATATTTTGGCGGGTAATCATGTAAACATTTTATCAACAGTTGAAATAAGCATCGTAAATAAATATTTCAAAAGCATTTTATTTTTGAGTAGAGTAAAGCCCACGGATGTAGATTGCCTTAATCCCGTTTCTTGGGTGTAAGTCTAGCTTTAGCCTATCTATTCTTGACCTTGAGGTTTTGGGTGGAAAAATCCATTGGGTCTTAGAACCCATATTTCTACTTTAGTGTATATCATGGTATGATATACACTCGATTAACCATGTGGTAGACCTAGTCGAATATTTCACGTTAAGGTATGCTTTCGTGAAAATATCGTATCATGATGTTTTATCATAATTGTACATCTTATAATGCTCTATCGTACCTTGCGACATAACATAATGAATGCATCGATTAATAGCATGTTAGTCACATAAGGCATACTTCACATAGGGTTTCTAACACTTAGTCAAATTTCAAGTGTTTTAATTTCAGCAAAAACAGCTTGAAACAACCCAAGTGACGTACTTTGACGACCCATAACTCTCGATTCAGAATGCGTATGGTCGCACAAAGATACATTCTGGAAACCTCTAAACATGTACTACAAGTTCTAAGAAGGAAATAAATCCAAATGAGTCGTGGTTCTGAAGATATAGGGTCTCAAAGTGGGCAACTCAAACTGACTTCTATACTTAGAAAAGTTTTCAGAATTTTCAGTTTTAGCTTAACGACGAGGGGTTTTGCGAGGCTCGTAACTTTTGACTCACAATGCCAAAATGGCTGCAGGCTACCAATTTAGAAACCTTGTAACAAGTACTACATATGTCATGAGGACCATACTGGAAAATATCTAATGCATCGAGAAATACATAAGTCCAAAGTTGACTAGTTGGAAACGGACAGTTTCCAGTAGGTGACTTTGGGTCGATGAAAGGTATACCTATAAAAGTTGGTTTGGGATGAAACTTTCCAGATCACAACTAGACATGGTGGGGAACATTTCTTATGAAGAAACCCAAGTCCAAATCGGACTAAAAATGGCTTGAACACCTCACGTAAAAGTCATACTCGAACAGCCTATTATATGAAAAATTTACTAAGGCAGTTTGTCCAAAACAACTCACTGTAATGTATCAACTTTAAAAATTCACCGTGAGTTCATTGTAAGGAATCAGGAAATGAAACCAATCATATTGAAAAGCCACTTAAGTCTAGTTTTATCCAGAAAAAGCCTCACTCAATGATTCACAATAGATTGGGAGATAAAAATATTTTACCACAAGCTATCACTCCGTGACAATGTTGTGCAGTTAGCTTGTAAAATCTGGAATAAATAGTAAAGATTTTTAGAAAATTCTGAAAATTTACAGGAATCTTCTATACATGCTGAATTATGTTTCTGCAAAATTTTAGAGTTTTATCATTAGCCAAACTTAAAACGAAAGCCACTCACTATGGGTGATAAACACGGCGATTTCGCAGATTTGTGCAGTGTTTTTGATAAATACAAATAAAATATCAAATCAAGTTGGATGGACTTGAAATTTTACAGAGGCATACTAGACACATATAATTTAAACATATCAAAATTAACAATCATCGGACCACTGAAACTTAGTCAAATAAATTCGTGAAGTTGCTGTTCGTCCAGGTAATCAACATACAACCCATCACAGCTTAGCTTATAAACATTTATGCATGTATATGATTTGAAAGCTACTAGTTCAAGGGGTATTTCATTACCTTGAGAGAATTTAATAAGAACCAAGGATGGTTGATGAAGAAGAAGTGATGCTCAAAGCTTCAAATGCATCGGTCATCAATTTGAGCTAAGAACTCATTCTCCTTGTTGCTGCAGTTTTGGCCGTGTGTTGTAGGGAGGAAATGAAGAGAATGAAAGGGTGTTGGGAGAAGAGTGTCGTGTGGAATTGCTGAGGTTTGGGGAGAGTATGGTGGTAGTGGGGTGCTGGGGTGGTGACACCTAAGGGCATGTGTTGTCCCATGCCTAGCATGGATGACATTTGCTCCTACATGCACACTTACACACTCTTGTACTATACACCCACACACATGCGAAATTATACAAGTATATATACATATATATCTGATTTTAATGCTTAATTAGGCTTTTAATTAATCCAATGTCACTTAGATACATGTAATAGGTAAATCAACAAATAAGTGCTTAGTATATATGTGTATATAGCTCTCGGCTATTACACTATGCCAAAAGGTCAAATTTTATTTTCCATGCCAAACATTGATATATGTTATGACATATAGTTTAGATGATAAATAATATCATAGGATAAATTAATGGCATCATTTTATGCGACAAAAATCGAGTTCGAAAATTAGGGTTTCGAGCGTTTGAAAATTTGTAACTATCGAATCTTGATGATCTAGCATTGATTTAATGCTAAATCATACTGTAATTACATATACCAATCATAGGAAATTAATTCCTATCATTTCTTGATCGATTAAAGCGCTTTTCGTTTCATCTCAAAAGCGTTAACGTTTGAAAAGCGTTGCAAAGCGTTCATTATCGACTCATCTCGAAGCGGTCGTCATTACTTTATTACATTATTCCATTAATAATGGAATTTAATTCTAAGCAATTGCTTAGAAAATATCATAATTTTAACTATCGATCGTGATCGGCGTTAAAATATCTTGTCGATATACTTCATATACTTTTATTTCTTAATTCACAATTCTCCGTGAATATAAAATAGGAATTCATTCCTTAGTAAATAATCGAAATCATTATTCGATATCTTATGGATTGAATCATCTCGTGAATTTCTAATTTACGGGTTTTAAATCTAGTAATTGGGCGTCTAATTCTGCGGGGTATTACAAATTTGTAAGTTTTATTAAAAATCAGTATAGGACGGTAGGAGATCCTCCATTTGCACCATACCGTCCTTTTGATCAGTTCATTCCATCAGTCCACCAAATTTTATCCGATATTTTAGATACAAAAAAGCAAGGAAATTAAACCTGAATCTCAAGAAGTTGTTGTATCTAGTCCTACATATGAGTTCTATTATGATGACGATATTCCATTGCCAATTGAGTCTCAGTGGACTTCGCTTGACTTGGATCTATATGACCAACCTTTTGCATTGAAAACTTCTTCTCCACCTTTGTCTCCCCTTCCCGAAATTTCATTAACATTGTCTTCCACTGAGGTAGGTCGTGAGTTTGAACAGCAGCCATCTATTGGCACTTCCAGTTTGCGACCCTTATCTATTAGTGAAATGCCATCCTTATTTGATCCATCCCTTCTTTTGACGGGAGAGCCCGCTTGCTCGGGACGCGATCATTCTCATGCTCTGGGAAGAAGAAGAAGAAGAAGAAGAAGAAGAAGAAGAAGAAGAAGAAGAAGAAGAAGAAGAAGAAGAAGAAGAAGAAGAAGAAGAAGAAGAAGAAGAAGAAGAAGAAGAAGAAGAAGAAGAAGAAGAAGAAGAAGAAGAAGAAGAAGAAGAAGAAGAAGAAGAAGAAGAAGAAGAAGAAGAAGAAGACCTAGAAGAAGAACCGAAGAGGATCCAGAAGAAGACCCAGAAGAAGATGTGGAGGATTAGGATAAATGGGTTTAAATCTAGATTGGATTAGTGAGATAGGAAAGCACAACAGAACTATCAGCCCAATGACAATGAAACTAATCTATTTTGTAAAAAGTCCTCAATGAGGCAATTTTCCTATAAATTATGATATGCAATACTTGTTTAATTGTGGTGATTAAGTGATTTGTTCCTAATTTCTGTGATAATTGAACTTTATTATAACTTGAATTTCTCTTCCTTGTTTTGATATTTTATCAATTGTTGTGGAAATAATATTCTTCTTTTGTATCAGTATGCCTCCTAGACGAAGAAACCCAAGTCTGGAAGGAAGGGAAAGTGAAACCACACCACAGAATTATCCAAACCGTACATCCTCTGCACCAAACCGAAAAATTGCAGAACTTTTCCTGCATCAAAACCCACCCAATTTCACCGGGCCTGGTAGTCCTGCTGAGGCGGAGGAATAGGTGCGAGTTGTTGAAAGGATATTTAAGTTCTTAGAATGTAACGACCAAGAACGTCTGTTATGTATATCCTTTTTGTTGAAAGGACCTGCAGACTTTTGGTGGGAAGCAAGACAGAAAACTCTCGCGCCTGATCAGTTGACGAATTTCACTTGGGACCAGTTCAAAGAAGAGTTGTATGCGAAGTTCATACCTCGAAGCTACCATAAATGTATGAAATCAATTTATGAACACGAAACAGCGGAATAGAGCGTCGCAGAATCTGAGGGAATTATGTACTCTATCTCGATACGCACTATATAAGTTGAAACAGACGAGAAGATGGCAGAGATGTTCCGATCTGGACTCCGCCCGGAAATACGTATCATTTTGGCCGCACAACCACCGATGTCATATGCTGAGACTTTGAATCGTGCGCTGGATATGAAGATGAAAATGCAGTCCGAGAAAGCCACGTCTGAGTCAACCTCAAATATATCGCAGAATTTGTTGATGACAAGACCTTCTCCATCAGAACAGAAATTTAAGGCGAAAAGAAAGTGGGAGAATAAGGGACTTATGAATAAGAAACCCTTTCAAAGACAAGGACTAGTGACGTCAAGGCCATTTCGACCGTCAGCACCAAGTCAATCATTTTTCTCTCCTAATCAGGTGAGACCACCAACATGTCCACAATACAATAGACCACATTTTGGTATCTGTAGAAGTGGAAGCAATACTTGCTTCACCTGTGGACAAGTTGGCCATTTTGCATCCGCTTGTCCTTATCGACCAAATATGTTTGGAAGAGGAGAGAGATCAAAGTATGTTCGGCCCGTTCAATCAGTAAAAGCTATGACTGGCTATCCACAGCAACCACGATATCAACTTCCTCCTCCACAAGCGACCCAATGTTCGGATATTTCTGTTCCACAGACGCAGCCGCAACCTCTTCAACTTCAACCTCAGCATCAAAAAGCGTATGCGCTTAAGCAGAAACAACCGGAGAATAACTCGGGCAATTTGACAGGTATGGCCCAGTTAAAAGGTGTGCCTATTATAGTTTTATTTGATACGGGAGCTTCGCATTCTTTTATCTCTACTGCATGTGTAGATAATCTTGAACTCCCTGTAGAACAAGCTGAAATAGGTTTCAAAGTGGTTACTCCGGTAGGTGGGGCGACTGTGGTTGATCAGATATGTTCTAACTTAGAGTTTGAGTTAGGATCACTTAAATTGAAAGCTGAGTCTTTACGTCTTCTATGCATGTGGGATATAGATATTATTCTAGGCATGGACGGGTTAACTAAAAATTTCGCCACAATTCGGTGCGAGCAAAGAGAGATAGCGTTTCAAACCCCAGGAAAAGAACCCACCTGTTTCTATGGGATAGATGAGAAGAAGAGGCGTTCCTATAATTTCTGCTTTGCAAGCAGAAAAGTTATTAAGAGGTTAAGAAAATCATGCTTATCTTGTGTATTTGAATGATGAAAGTAAGTAAGAAAGAAAAATATAAGACGTGCCGGTTCTGAAAGAATATAAAGATGTATTTCCAGAAAAGTTACCGGGGTTACAACCAGATCGGCAGTTAGATTTCGTCATTGATCTAGAGCCGGGGTCAGCGCCGATTTCAAAACCGCCTTATCGAATGGCTCCAAAAGAACTGCAAGAGTTAAAGATTCAATTACAAGAAATTTTGGACCTGAGATTCATTCGACCAAGTGCATCGCCTTGGGGAGCACCTGTCTTGTTCGTCAAAAAGAAAGATGGTACACTGAGAATGTGTATTGATGATTATCGGGAATTGAACAAGGTAACGCTGAAAAATAAGTATCCACTACCTCGGATAGATGATTAATTTGATCCGAGGTTGGCTTATACAATTATAGAGGATATGTTGTTCGTTTGTTAAAATCATTTTCTTTCCTTAAACCCCATTCGTTTGTCAAAAATGTCATTTCTTAAACCAGTCACGGCTTGATTATTTAGTTAATTACATAATTAGATAGTCGGGTCGTGACAAAAGATCACATAAGTAACCAACAATTTCAGTTACGATAATTGTGGTTGTGGATTACTAATTTACCTATAACTGTTACGTCTCAAGGTGAAAATTAGTAACTACAAAAAGATCACAAAGAATATGCTTCATACGGATGTTCCCATCTCAGCTACGACTTAAGACTTACCCATATTGTGCATTCAAGATCGATTGATAATTAAAACTGTTAAGTATTCAACTGGCAACTAGATATGCATTAAAGTTGATCAGAAACTAACACATAAGTTTTAGTACTAAGAATCACAAATTAATAACTGGAAGGTAAATAGCAAATAGCAGGAATCACCACACTTAGGATAAAATCATACAAATCCTAGGATTAAGAACATGAATTTAGCTAGACATTTAAATTTAAATAAAAGACGAAATTAACATAGAAATATGAATTGAATTGATAAAACCCGTAATGGAGTGTCGGAAGAACAATTGTTGGGTTTGAAAGTAGAAAACTGAAAATCTGAAATCCTTCGGATGAATTTGCTCCAATAGCAATTACAATGCGTAAACGTAAAGTAGAATTGCAATAATCTAAAGTCTAGAAGAGTAATATCTAAAGCTAGGATGAAAACTGAATGAAAACTATGAAAAATAGGGTAAAAAACGGAGAGAGGCGCCAATGGACAACAGGGGGTATTTATAGCTAATGGGTTGAAACCCAAATTCTCGTCAGACCGCAGCGCCTAGAGGTCGCTAGGTCAGTTGCTAGCTGTGAGAAAGAAGCTTTCATCGATCAACTCGCGGCCATGGCTAGCGGCCGGCCTAGTGGTCGCTAGTTTTAATACATAAGCTTTTCGGGATTTCTCGCGGCCATGGCTAGCGACCGTATGATGTGCCTAGCGGCCATTAGAATGGCCGCTAGCCTACTGTTCCTTTTCATCTTTGGTTTGTTCTTTGCCTTGTGCATCGATTATCACCTGAAAAGCCTACAAAACACCAAAAGGAACCCCAAGAGCAGTATCTTCCAAAAATAGCTAAAAGCATAAATCAACTATATAAACGCACTTAAACTGATCTAAAACCATCCTAATATATCATTAATAAACGAGTAAAAAACACGTTTATCACCAGACAAGTTTATGAAAAATAACAGAAAATGTTTAGTAAGCACGAAACTTTCAAATAAAACTCCGTGTGTTACAGATGGCGCAGTGCATTTCAAAGTTATGATATATGTTTTTGGCATAAATCCACTGAGTCTTTTTACTCAGCCCTAGGCAGGTTGAGTTGGTGATGAGATGGAGCAATGTTGAATAGTAGAAATCTTTTGGTCGCTGATAGTAAAACCTTGAGTGCACATCTTCATATGTGTATCTCACACATTTTTCCGCTGCAAGAACACTCAATTATATTTTGATCAGAGAACTAGACTTCTTTTATATCACTTTAACCCTTTTGTTAAGAACCCGATAAACAAAACTCTTGTATGTAAATTATGTCTACTTCGATCTTCAAGACCTTGTTGTTATAGACGTTTTCTTGATGCATGTCTCATTATTCCAATACCCCATTTTCTTTTCCTGCTTCTTAATTTCCATCCCGAGTAATAGTCCCGGCTAAGTCGTCCTTAGGGATAGTGGGTTGTCACAGAGTGGTATCAGAGCAGTTCGTTTGCCTTGAACCCAAAACTTCATTCAAGTTAAATCAAGTCTAGATTGAGTCACTAGACTTGTAAGAGGTCGGTCGACTATGCTCAACACTCCATCGTATCAAGCTCAACCAGAATGAAGTAAACGGTTTTTCCCAAGTTTTTAAAGTGAAAGTTTAAAGTGGAAAATGGTTGAAATGGTGTTTTAGTTATGAAAAGAGAAGAGATATGGGAAAAGTTGGCAGTGATATGTCAAAAGTGAGATATTTGAATTCATGGAAATCCAATGAGATTTATTCTTATGAATGAGTTATGTTGTTAATATTTTAATTTTTATTCTTTGAAATTACAAGTTGTTGATGACAATTAGTATGTTATTATCCCAAAAGAACGTAGACTATTACGACGCATGATCACTTTTTGCGAAAGAATATCGAAAGATGAACTATGAGGATTTTATTTCATTATGAGAACAAAAGTGATTTGAAAGACGGGAACAAAGTGGAGAAAACAAAAGAACTGAGATGGAAATGGTGAAGGCAAGAATTGAAGGATGATTTTGAGATGATGAATGTCACTATGCGATAGTGACATGAGTATAGTCTTTTCATTTGGATGTTCACCCGCGACGGGACTCCAAATTGACTATGACTTTTTCGTTAGAAACGAAATAGAAAATATGATTAAAGAATCAGTCGAGTCTAGTAGTGAGGTTTACACAGAATGAGAGACCACGGTGTGGTAGAAATTTTGAAGGAAAATTTTAGAATTTGGTTTCCAGTAGTATGAATAGAGTTTGGACGTGCACAGTATGTGAGAGCCTTTACTATCTATGTTTTCCTGCTTATCATTTATGTTTAAGATTGACTCATCCTAGTAATGTTTCTTTTAGATGGTGAAGACTCGATATACAGCGAAGAAGAGGTTAGGTGCACGAGCTACCCCAGAGGAGATTATCCGGGCATACCGTACATACAAGATGGTGTGGGGTGACAACGTAGGGGAGTTTTTTACACATTACCTCAACCACTAGATTGCTGCCCACGAGCATGGCACAACTGACTTTGATGGCGTCAAGCGTCTTTTGACCCTATTGCCCTGTGACTGGGAAGGATATGCTACAGAGATATCGGGTGACTATATCTACCGTGTGAACGGTAGCTTTGATCTGATTGCGGACCTTCCTAAGTTCGTCTGTCATCTGAGCTATGTTTTCAATGTCTACCGAGCTTCACCCAGAGGACCCTATCTTCCACCACGAGAGTACACATGGCGCGATATCTCATCGGAGTGGCTGTATCTGGAGGTTCCCTGAGTGGTTGATCCAGTGGTACCGAGATATTTGGATACAGAGGACTGACCTGCACATGTGGCTGTGGCATCACGACCGAGGGCATTGGGAATATCGGTATTTGCTCCACTCTCTATTGGACACCCGACCCGACCACCCCTCCCTGTCTTGCCACTGATGCCGACCCCACCACCTCCAGCAGAGCCCTACCTACCAACAACACGCATTAGGGTATCTGACCCACGAGATGCATGTATCCCTGTATGCGATGTGTTTTCCATAGGAGACGTAGGGACGGGACCTTCCCGCGTATATGCTAGTGAGGAGGATCCAGAGGACGATGAGTTCGATGAGGAAGCTGAAGATACTGAATGGTGAGTGATAGACGTGCAAGAGTTTATTGACCTGTAGTAGTATAGGACCAATATGTATATAGTATGTTTAGTCGTGATATGATAGCAGATACGGAGGCATAATTATTTTTGTGACGCTCCGTGATCGATTACATCAGGTGATGATGATGCTAGTTAGAGGAAATATCATGTTATGTACTTGAACTTTTTTTAGTCTAATAACTTGTACAGAACAGTCCTCCTCGAGGCATTTTCCATGGTATATATGTAATGACCCTAGATGGGCTTTTGCGGCAAAATGCGTGTGATGAGAATAAGTTATTTTGCTAAAGATGTTTTATGATGAGGTCTTATAGAAGTGTTATATATGTGTAAGTTTGTTTTTAGCAATGTGCTGATACTAATTACAACTTTGAAACCGCAGAATGCCGTCTAGACAAGAACCTGAACAAGGAACTAGAGGAAGAGGAAGAGTGATCACACTATTTTCTAACACGAAAACGTGCAAGTAGATAGGTAAGTCGAGTATCGTATCCACATGGATTGTAACGCGAAAATACAGAAGCTAACTCAATAATCCTTCATCATTATCCAAGTGACAGATTTGGATTTGGAATGATTTGGGACATCAAATATTGAATTCAAAGCCAAGATCAAATAAAACAAATAAAGATAACAATAAAAACTCAAAGAGATAATTGGACTAAAAGACTAACCCTAGGGATGTATTAATCCTACCCACAGCGTATGTTATCCTACTTCCTATTAACCAATTTTTATCCAGTCAAGATAAAAGATCACATATATAACCAACAATTTCAGTTACGACAATTGTGGTAGTAGATTACTAATTTCCCTATTACTGTTACGTCTCAAGGTGAAAATTAGCAACCCCAAAAAGATCACAAAGAATATGCTTTCTACTGAATGTTCCTATCTCAGCCACGACTCGAAACTTATCGTATTGTGCATTGAGATCGATTGACAATTAAAATCATTAAGTATTCAATCGGCAACTAGATATGCATCAAGATTGATCAGAAATTAACACATAAGATTTAACACCAAAAATCACAATCAATGCCTGGAAGGTAAATAGCAAATAGTAGGAATCACCACACTTAGGATAAAATCATACAAACCCTAGTATTATAACAGAAATTTAGCTAAACATAGAAATTGAAATAAAATACGAATGAATCATAAAAATAAGAATTGAATAGATTAAACCCGTAATGTAGCGTCTGAAGAATAATCTAGGGTTTGAATCCAAACCCGAGAAGTAAATGGAAAAATTTGAATTCCTTCGATTGAAATCGTTCCAAAGCGATTACAAAGCGTAAATCAAACATAGAACAATGATAATCTAAAACCTAGATGAATGAAAATCAAAGCTAAAGCAAGAGTATTTGAAAATAAACTGAATTCTAAGCAAAAACGTGGAGAGAGGCTCATGCACAAATCTAGGGATATATAGAGGCAATGGGCTAAAACCCTAATTCGCGCCCTGCCGCCGCGTCTAGCGGTCGGGCTAGCAGTCGCTAGCTGTGAGTCCGTAAGTTTCTTCGATAAGCTCGCAGCCATCTCCACGATCGCGTGGTTTGCCTAGCGACCGAGCTAGCGGTCGCTAGCTCGGTCGTGAGTTTTTAGGCAGCAGCTTTTTCGGAGTCTTTCGCGGGCAGGCTAGCGATCGTTGGCTTTGCCTAGCGGCCGGCCTAGCGGTCGCTAGGTTGGTCGTTAGTTTTCCTCCAAAATGTTTCCACCCGAGCTCGCGGCCTGGTTAGCGGTCTCTAGGGTGGCCACTAGCCCCTGTTCTTTTCCGTCTTTGGTGCGTGCTACGCTTCATGTTTCGATTATCATCTTAAACGCCTACAAAACACCAAAGAGGAACCCAAGAGCGAGATCTTCCAAAAATAACTAAAAGTATTAAATCAACTATATAAATCGTGACGACCGACTTTCCAATGAAGTACGGATCATATGGATCGTCCTTTGGTATGATAAAGCAGCAGTGAAATAAACATAGCTAATCAAGGCAATCAACAATCAACTACTTAATAACGCATGGGTTAAAGGGATAAACAATCGATACCAACTCAAGTCTAGAAGGACTTGTCAAAAGGGGTTCAAGGTTGACATAACCCAATCGTAAGGTAATTTAAAGCACAGTCGACCTCCAATTCAATACGGAATAGCGGTTATAATCAAAACATTAATAATATCGAGTTAGCGGCAATTAAGCGTGTGGACATGCATATGACGATGCATGCCCGAGGTTCTAGAAACCTTTCTAATTAAGCTTCAAAATAGTTGCTACTACGCACCACCCGCACCCATCATCGATCCTTGCTCAACCTGCACATCAAAAGCGAGATGCGGGGCTAAGTACAAAAGTACTCGATGGACTCGTTGTCGAAAACATTTTCTTTGTCAAAGGTTATTAGCGCCCACAATAAGCGCATGAGGATTTTAGTTAAAGACTCACGCCTATCAAATATTTTATCGTTTTCCAAATGTGTAGGGCGACTATTTCATTCACGTTGTTTCCATATCGATCATTCATTCATTCATTCCATTCGCGACTATGGGTGGCCACCTACACATAGTCGCCGTGACCGATCGAGGTAGCTAACCTTAACACACGGTCCATGCGTGTACACAATCCGAGTTAGTCCTCAACTAAGTCGGATCCGATCGTTACCCTTTTTAACGTTGGTGGACCAACACATTCACATACCACATTGATATACCAATCTCGAGATAGGATCACAACAAAACATAAACATTTGGCGATCGATAACGGTTCATGTGATAATATTTCATAAAGCTTTTGTAAATCATGCTTTGAGATATGCATATCATTTTGTTTCAAGAAAGCTACACCGCTAATCAAAGCTTAGTGGTTCTAAATGAAAGGGGTGAGTATCCTTCTCAAAGACCTTCGCCCGATCGAACCCTTCATAAGAAAATAGCCGTTCTTAGGTTCTTTCTATCGATCGATGGTCGTTTATAAATTACGACTTTAAAGTTCCCAATTAGGGTTTCTTTATGATTTTATGTGATTGTTTTAAGATAATTTCTATTATCTTACATTCCCAGATCGAGGCTATATTACCTCATCGTCCATAGGTGAACTTCAATTATGAATTACATAATCCGAGTCTATCCGTGACTCTTAACCTTAGTTTTGTTTTAACGTTATTACGTTATAGGTTATCGGTAATCAAATTATGATTGGTAAATTAGGATATTCTCAAGCCACTAACTAGACTTAACAATTATAGTTACGTCTGGTAGGTTATGCTGACGACTTATCGTATTAGCATGATAATTAAAGAGGAATATTGACTTACAAATCAGTGGACATATGCCGTCATGTAAGTAATTAGTACTTAAGACTAAATGGAGTACTCGAGAATATTAACTCGGCTTTTGAGACATAAGGATCGACATCATGTGTTCGAATCGTTGCTTACACATCACGACATTGTCTATTTAACTTACTTTCATGGGAGGTTACATATGTCGTATAATTGTTATTCATTATCGAGGTTGTGTTTCGCCCGACTAATGTCGTAGTGAGTTGTCGTTATTGAATATTAACGTTGTAGCTCGACTCTTGGTTTTCTAACGTGGAACTCACGTTTGGGTATCCTTTCATTAATAAAACCCTAATTAGGTATCTAACTTCGATTCTTGTTTATTCCATCTTAAGTTATCGAAATTGGTCGATTTCTTTTGGATTCTCGTTCATATAGTATTATGTTGTTTACGTTCGGGGTTTTGGTTTGTCGGTTCAAAATAAACATAAACATTCGACATCGACAAAACAATACACAAAATAAACTATGCTAAGCATTAGAAAACCCTAATTTCTAATGCAATACACAATCATTGTGTAAGTGTGCATAAGTGTTTCATTCATCCACTCTAATCACAACCATTCATTCTAAGTTTATAATTAACCATCATAGCATCATTTAACATTAGAAGCGAACTCATACTTAGCCATTTCACACGTTTTCGATAATTAGCAACAATTAGCATACGTATCAATAAATTCAATAAAATCATGTTGTACTCCTATCATACTATAGAATTTAATTATCAACTCAATATCATCATATAAAATTTTAAACCATAGGTTAAAATCTTTGTAATTTTCGCAATTTCAAATCAACAAGCTTTGGTGTTGATAAATTCCACAAAATTATTTTATGCTTATACTATATACTAAACATGAAATATCACTTGTATCATGCATTAAAAATTTAAACCCATGCTTTTCATCATCATTAATTTTCGGTATTCATATATATATATATACATATTCAAAATTTCAATCCTTCACAATATGGTTGTATATGTAATAGCATGTAATATTAACACCAACATTTACCAATATTCATAATATTACACATCCTATTATTTTCAACAATAAAATCAAATAAAAGACTATATATATATATATATATATAGCGCGGTTCTTATAAAAAAAATAGGAGAGGTGTTTGAATAAATTGAGGTTAATGTATGATGTTCATATCATACCCTAAACACCATATCTCAACTATTTTCAACAAACAAAACCAAACAATACTCTAAAAGTATATAAATATAATCGGTCAAAATAAAATAAAATAGGAGATGTGTTTCAAAATTCCAAGATTTTTATATGATGTTCACATCATATTTTAAACACCATATCTCAACTATTTTTCAAAAATAAAAATCAAACCATGGCCTAAATAAGCCTCAACACTCACGTTTTTTTTTAAAAGTATTCTGGAAAATTATGATATTTATACTAAATGCTTATAATACATTAGCAAGCAACAATATCAAATAATATTCACAAAATCATGCTTTAACATATTTAAAATAAATAAAGCATAAATCGAAAAAATATAAACATGCTCCAAAAATTATGAAATTTTACAGTAGTCTTAGAACATCATTCTAAGCATTTTCATTCACGACTCAAGAGCATTTGGGCTCTAAAGTCACGAAAATAAATGGGGAGCAAACTAGGGTTTTAAACCCAAAATTCAAAATAAATATTCCACTCCATTAGGATGGAAGAGGATGATTAATAATACCTTCCTATGGTCTTAGAAGGATTATTTGAGTGTGGGAAAGGTTGGGGAGGAGGATTTAGTGTTGGGGTTTGAAAAGTGTAGAGAAATTTGAAAATGAGAGAAAAAGTGAGAGGATGAATGAGGTCTGCCTTGCACGTTTTTCCTTGTTATTGCAGACCTTAGAGCTTTCATTTCCCATTTGGTAAGGTCTTGGTGCTAGTTGAGAGGTGGATTGGTCAAATTACCCGTTTCGGTATGTCAATCTGACTCTTTAAGTTTTAACGCACTTTTGATCGATTTCTTGGAACCTTAAGGTTCTATCTTATTAAATAGCCTTTAAAGACTTATTTTAGTGTTCATAAAAATTTCACGACGTTGGACGTCGTTTGATAAATCAATTCGAGTTATCGCGGAAAAAGCGGCGTCCTACGATTAAAAATATATCCATTCAAAATTCTCTTGAATTTTGAGCTTTCCTCAAATAATTTGAGTCTTATAAAGCATATTTTATTGATTTAGACCCTCGGTTCGAGTTTGGTCGTTCGGATCAAATTAGGGTTTTCCGTATATTTTACGGCGTTCGGTTAAGTTCTTCAGAATTCCCTTGTAAATTGATTCTTATAATTTCTAAATTCATAATAAATCATTCCTTCATGATTTTGGTTGTTATCAATATTTATTATGATTAGCACGGATGGAGGTTGTTAGGCTCGTAAATAGTGTTTTTAAGGCCGAGGGCAAGTATGCCGAAAATTCTCATCCTTTGCATTCTCACATGTTTTCGTGTGAGGATTCTAAAAATGAAATCCGTTAGGTGGAGATTCATTCTCGATCTTTCATTCTATGTTCGGGCTACTCGAAAACCCTAATCAGGTGGGACTAGTTATCGATTTTGATTTCTTTAGTATTCGATCTCGAATCGATTCTAATTCATTTCATTGGTTTCCTTAAACATAATTAAGGTCTAAGAACCACAACTAAGTGATTCAAACATCACTAATAAAGTTTTAAATTTTTCGGTTATTACATACCATCCCTTAAAAGAAATTTCAGTCCGAAATTTGCTAATATGGAAAAGATCACGGATATTTCTCCTTCATAGCTGATTCCAGTTCCAGTGTTGCTTCTTCTTGACCATGGTGTCTCCATAGAACTTTCACTAGCGGTATTTCTTTGTTCCTTAGCCTTTGGATCGTTGGTCGAGATTTCCGTGGTAGTTCTCGTAACTCATATTGTCATCGAGGACAATATCGGATTCGGTGGTATCACATGGCTGGGGTCATGTATGTACTTCCATAGTTGTGAAACATGGAACACATTGCACGCGTTCCAAAACTTGGCGGCAATGCAAGTCAGTAAGCGTTGGTCCTATTCTCTCCGTAATTTCATAGGGTCTATGAAGCGTGGTCATAACTTCCTTTGATTCCGAATCTCACGATCCCTTTAGATGGAGATTTTCAAGAAGACCTTATCTCCTCTTGAATGTAGCTACGTGCGGCGCTTGTCGGCGTCGACTGCTGTCGATCTGGGCCTCGCTTGATCCGTTGGCGGATCATCGCCGATCTCGATCATTTCTCCCACAGTCGGTCCTAACACTCTTCTTTCTCCCACTTCATCCCGGTAAAGTGGTGACCGACATTTCCTTCCATAAAGCGCCGTGCGGGGCCATTCCAATAGTCGCTTGGTAGGCTGTTATTGTGGCGAATTCCACAGTGGTAACACTTGTTCCCAACCTTCTCTCTATCGAGGACAATGGTCCTCGACATGTCTTCCAACGTTTGAATGGTCCTCTCGGACTGTCCGTCCGTCTGCGGATGGAGCAGTCTTGAAATGTAGTCGTGTCCCAGCCTTTGTAAACTCATCCGAATCGGGACGTAAATTTGAATCTCTATCGGGGCGTGATAGTCTTTGGAACTCCATGTGAGCGGATAACTTCTCGACGCATAAGCGTGCTAGTTTATCGACCCATGTGTTATTGGAATGGGTAGAAATGCACGCTCTTGGTCGATCGATCGATGATGACCCAAATAGCGGTATTCCCTCCGTGATTTGGGTAGCCGGTAACAAAGTCCATGGCTATATCATCCCATTTCCATTCCGGTATATCTAGCGGTTGTAAGGTCCCATATAGTCGTTGGTGGAGTGCTTTCACTTGTTGTACGTCAAACAACGTTCCACAAATGAAGCCACATCTCGCTTCATTCCATCCCACCAAAATTTCTCCTTGAGGTCTTGGTACATTTGGTCTTCCGGGGTGTCGGTATAAGAAGTCTCATGGGCTTCCTTCAAGATTTCGCTCTGAAGTTCTTCATCTTCGAGGAGCACACTCTCCCGTCATACAACAAAACATTATCTGTTATACAGTAAAATTCTTGTGTTTATAGTCCTTGATCTTAGCTCGCATTTCCTCTAGCTTTTGCTCTTCCTCCGAGCTTCTAAGATTCGGACTCTTAAGTGGGGATTGCAATCAATGTTGCAATCTGACCTCTATCGTCGAGATGGGCCTCGACTCGATGTTCATCCTCTGGAATTCTTTTATAAGTATTTCCTCATGGTGAGAGACATCCCAAACTAGGATGAGATTTGCGACTCGAGGCATCGGCTACAATATTAGCCTTGCGGGTGGTAATTTATACCACGTCGTAATCTTTCACTAGCTCTAACCATCTCTGTTGCCTCGTGTTAAGATCTTTCTGCTTGAAGAAATATTTCGAGCTCTTATGGTCGGTATAGATCTCACGTCTAACTCCATAAAGGTGATGCCTCCATATCTTTAAGGCATGTACGACCATTGCTAATTCCGTGTCGTGCGTGGGATAGTTCAACTCATGTAGGCGTAATTGCCTCAAGCGTAAGCAATAACCTTACCTTCTTGCATTAGTACACAACCTAGTCCATTCTTTGAAGCATCCGTGTAGATTGTGTACTCTTTATACGCCTCGAATCTTTGCTAGTCAGTCTTGTCGTCGATAACTCCTTGACCTGGAAACTAGCCTCACACTCGGCGGTCGGTGTACTTGATTCCTTTCCTCAACGGTTGGGTCATGGGTGGGCTATCGTTGAGAATCCTTGATAAATCTTGATAGTAGCGGCCGATCTAAGAAACTCAATTTCATTCGGGTTCTTGATGACTCCCATTCTCGAGCTATGTCGATCTTGAGGTCTACTTTGATTCCCTCGGCGGACCAATGTGACCCAAAATGTTGCCGCCTAACCAAAACTCACACTTGCTAAACTTGGCGAACTGCTCTTGCCTCAATGTTTGTAGTACGGTTCTCAAGTGCTCTTTGTGTTCTTGGTTATTCCTAGAGTATATTAGGATATAAGTCTATGAACACTAAGGCGAATTTGTCTAGGTATGGGTGGAACACCGATTCATAATATCCATAAATCTTGCGGGGCATTTGTAAGTCAAGGGCATCACGATGAATTGAAATGACCATACCTTGTACTGAAGCCGTTTAGGTACATCCTCCGGTCTAATCCTCAATTGGTGATATCCGACTTTAGATCTATCTTTGAAAAGACTCCTGCTCCTTTAAGTTGATCAAACGGATCGTCGATTCGGGGCAAGGGTACTTATTCTTAAGAGTTATCTTGTTTAACTCTCGATAGTCTATACACGTCCTCGATGTACCATCCTTCTTTTCACGAAAAGGACGGTGCTCCCCATGGACACCTGCTTGGGTCTAATGAATCCTAGCTCCAAGAGTTCTTGCGGTTGGATCTTCAATTCCTCAAGCTCCTTTGGTGCCATCCGGTATGGAGCTTTTGACACCGCGCGAACACGGTTCGAGGTCGATCGTGAACTTCGATTCGTCGGTTTGGCGGTAATCCACATGGTTAAATGCGGAAACACATCGGGATACTCCTTCACGATCGGGACGTCTTATCCTCCTCTCATTCGATCTTCTTCTTGGAGTAAGCGAGGTAGGCATGGTTCTCGGTCTTGTTCGACCGCGTCCTTGCTTGCGGTGCGGATATAATTGGAACTCTCCTCCCATGTTGATCCGTGAAAGTCGGTAGATTCCTCTCCGGTGTTGGAAAAAATTTTCTTTCATTACGGGATGGTCGCACTATGTTTGGTTAACCAATCCATCCCTAGGATTATGTCCACATCCGTCATAGGTATGGCGTGAAGGTTATCTGTCATGACCTTAAGTGAGCTAGTCGAGCTCTGGGTTCGAGCATATGTGGGTACCGTTCTTATGCCTCCTCTTCGAGAAGAAATTCTCATGATTTGTTCGGCGTTTAGGATCGATCCTAAGTTCTCGCATGCTTCGAAATAAAGAGTCGGCGCGCCGATGTCAAACAAGAGGATAACGGGTGGTGGAGGTATTCCATACCGCCAAGTTTCTTGGTTCCTTGGCGGCTCTTGCGGAACTCTCTTTCTGGTTGAGGCGAGGCCTCGCTTCTGAGGCGGTTGTTGTTCTTGATAAAGTTGTTGTGGTTCCGCGCTTCTTTCTTTATTGTTGTTCTTTGTGGTTTAATTTGTTGGGGCTGTCGGTCTTTTCTTCTTTGCGGTTGTCGCCATTGTTGTCGTCGTTGACGCCGTGGTTGATATAGTCGTTGATTCGGTGATAGTCTTGAACCAGGGGCTGTTGTTAGATCGGTTGAGCTTGGATAGCCGGACGGTTGGACTTGGTTAGGCACATTCGGACGACCATTTCGCCATGGCGTGTCCGAGGCGATCCCAGAGTAGTGGCCCTTCCGGCCACACAAAGCATCCGTCATTCGTGAATCGCATGCCTTATGACCCTATGGCACCAGGGCACATGGGAGCTTCACGAATTTTGGTTTCCCCGCGGATCACGGGTACCATGGGCGTCCATTCCCTGCCCGTGCCGGATAGCACGTTATTTCCTGCCATGGTCTCGCATCGGCTGGCGATGTTGGATCCTTGCCCTTGGTGGGTCCTTCCCCTTCCTCTTCCCGCGATCTCCTTGGTGAGTCGGGGATGCATAGTGACGACTCTATCTTGAGCGATGCGGCCTCGATGTCGATGCCCGACCGAGGGCCTCACGGTAAGTCGGATCTCCGTGACCAGCCAATGACACTCGATCTCATGGCGAGTCCGCCCGAAATTTCTCAGTCCTCTTCTCATCGGTGTCGACCAGCTGAGGTGCATACCGTGACATTTCACAGAACGCACGGTCGTAATCAGTGACCGTGGTCTTCCCTTGGCGCAAGTTGTAAAACTCGTGCTCCTTTTTCTTCCTGTAATTCTTAGGAATGTACTTCTCGTACACTTCCTCCTTGAATTCCTCCCAGGAGAAACCTTCCAGTTCTTCCTCTGTCGGGGTTTTCTCTTGCCTCCACCAAAAGTCGTGGCGCCGATCATCTGGAAGGCAACGCATGACAAGCGTTCTGTGATGTGCGGTGGAGAGTGAAGATCCGCTCGGGCGAATCCATAGTTCGGCGTCACGGATTCCCAGTCCGTTGAAGGTGGGTGGGTTTGCGAGGAGCAGTTCCTCGATCCGCCTACTTTGTGGTGGTGGTGGTGGTGGTGGTGGTGTGGCCTCTCTTCCGGGGGTTATCGCATGGTTCCTCGGCTACCGGCGGCATCTATCCTTCATAAACACACGAAATTAGATCTCGTCTTATACCATCCGTCGGGATCATAGATATCTTAGCACGGTATGTATATATAATCATAAACATAAATCTAGCGCGTCATCGAACACCATATATCGCAACCTCAAAACCAAAGCTCTCGGGAGCTATCATCATATCAAATCAAATGTCTATACGAGGACTTTCATCATCACTTTTACGATCCACAAAGGCAGTGCGGAGTATGATACTCGAAAGTGTCTCGGCATCACTCGGTGTACCTAGTCGCGATGCGTAAAAATCTAAATGCTATCGTGGTCATCAAAATAAGGGTTCATATCGGGACGACCTATCGTTTCCACACGCATCGAAACATATACAAAAGTATATAGACAAAACATTATCTAGTCCTAAGAACTAGATCCATAATCGCCCGGAGTGTAAAATAGGGCTCAGCCTGTTGGATTCAGAACTGGAAGTATGGGTACTATCAACTTCCTCCATATCATCGTCGTGGCGGGTCCTCCTCGGGATCTTCCTACGGGTCATCCTCGAATTTTCTTGGATCCTCCTCCTCAACCTCTGCATCGAGTGTGAGAGTCACGGTCTCTGAGTTCTAATGACTCTAGCTTCTTCCCGACTAGGTCTCGGCGGATCTCACCATGATCTCCTCATAAGCGGTGGTGGAAATGGAGAAGCGAAGAAGGCGGGCACATGTTTCTCTCGCGGCGCATGCGGTTAAACCACATGAATCGTCAATCTCTACATTATCTTGCACAGGGTCCGTGTGGGGGGTGGCGGCTGAGCCGGAAGCGGTGGCGGTAGAGATGGAAGTTGGCATGGAATGATTTGCGGCAATGGTGCAGGCGGGCAAGGCGGGGCTCAAATCCTATTGGTGGTAGGACGAGAAAGGTGAACTATCGGGGATGGGAAGGTCCAGCCCGAACATGTTCTTACCACACCGATCAGAATTGATTCCATCGGATGCAAAGAGACACCTCGGGTGAAGCCACTCGGGAATCTCATCACGCTAGGTGTACACCCGCTCGGGAGATATGGTCCATAGGGTGTAGCTCGTATATCATGAATATGTAGCTAAGGGGCCCGACAAAGCGGGCAAGTCCGCCTCAAGATCGAGCTCTCTTGGCGGCGATAGATGTAATCTGCCGATATCTCACGGGCATATCACGCGATCGGGTGGCGATCTTGCGATCGATCGAAGCACACCTTCATAATGTGACGTACCACGGGCATGTGCAGATGCTCAATGGCGTACAAATGAGCAAGAACTCGCCGATGTCTTTTACTCGGTACATCGGTCGGAACGATAAGGCGTACCACCTCCTCGGGTGTGACTCTAGAAGATAAAAGGAGCCTAGTCGTAAAACCGTCGAACAATCTTATATTCCTAAGTTCTTATAAAACTACTTTCATGGGTTGGTCTTTGGGAAGAGGCGCATGGTTCCTTAGGCAGACCAAGCGTTCGATGCCTAGCATTCGGGTAAAGGCTAAGTGATCACCCGTCTTATCGGGTCTGGATTCCTTACTTCTACTCACGTTATAGTATCACATCATATCCGTTCTCATTATGCACTTACGATTCATCATTTCTTTTATACCTTCATAACGTTATACTTTTATTCTTTTCACTTATGCACGCGATAGAGGCAACATGTGCGGTGTTCGGAATTCCTTCACGTAGAGGTTGGGACCCATGCGGTCACGAACCTCGGTTAAACAATCGCTTCATCATCGTAGACTCGTCGCGTTCTCATCATCGAATCCGTTCATATTGTTATTCCAAAGATTTCTATGTTCTCGTTCCTTCTTAGTAATTCGTTCGATTGGGGATGCTTATGTTCTCATACTAAGTTCGGTAGCAAAAGGGATCATGCGTCTTAGAGTCTATGTTCTCATGGGAAACATACTCATTTACATCATGCTTCGCATACAACGATAAACACGGATCGCGACACATTGTGCGATAATCAAGCATTCTCATTTACTCATTTACAAGTTCATAAACGCTTGTAACTTTCTTTCGAACTAATGACCAATCAATTGAAAGAACTTTCCGATTTCAAAATTTCCACTTTCTAAAATATTTTCAACTTCCCAACAAGGCAATATTGAAATTCAATTCACATTTCATATACTTCCATCATTTCAAAACAACTTTTAGTTGAGATAGTTACCTTCTTCCTCGTTGAGCGGGACGACGATGGAGTGCGGTGCGATGTGATCAAACACAAATAATTTCTAGACTTAAGTTTGACTTAGGATTCGAGGAAAGGGTTTCTAGGGTTCGGAGGCGAACAAGAGCTCGATACCACTTGTGACGACCGACTTTCCAATGAAGTACGGATCATATGGATGCGTCCTTGGTATGATAAGCGGTGGAAATAAACATAGCTAATCAAGGCGATCAACCAATCAACTACTTAATAACGATAAAGCTAAAGGGATAAACAATCGATACCAACTCAAGTCCAGAAGGATTTGTCAAAAGGGTTCGAGTTGACATAACTTGATCGGGCGAATTTAAAGTCACAGTCGACCTCCAATTCAATACGGAATAGCGGTTATAATCAAAACATTAATAATATCGAGTTAGGCGGCAATTAAGCGTGTGGACATGCATATGGCGATGCATGCCCGAGGTTCTAAAACCTTTCTAATTAAGCATCAAAATAAATGCTACTCTGCACCACCTCGCACCCATCATCGATCCTTGCTCAACTGCGCATCAAAAGCGAGATGCGGGGCTAAGTACAAAAGTACTCGGTGGACTCGTTGCGAAAACATTTTCTTTGTCAAAGGTTATTAGCGCCCACAATAGCGCATGAGGATTTTGGTTAAAGACTCGTGCTATCAAATATTTATAGTTTTCCAAATGTGTCGGGGCGACTATTTCATTCACGTTGTTTCCATATCGATCATTCATTCATTCATTCCATTCGCGCACTATGGGTGGCCACCTACACATAGTCGTTGTGACCGTCGGTGGCTAACCTTAACACGATCCTGCGTGTACACAATCCGAGTTAGTCCTCAACTAAGTCGGATCCGATCGATACCCTTTTTAACGTTGGTGGACCAACACATTCACATACCACATTGATATACCAATCTCGGATAGGATCTGACAAAACATAAACATTTGGCGATCGATAACGGTTCATGTGATAATATTTCATAAAGCTTTTGTAAATCATGCTTTGAGATATGCATATCATTTTGTTTAAAGCCCACCGCTAATCAAGCTTAGTGGTTCTAAATGAGGCGGTGAGTATCCTTCCTCAAACAACTTCTTGGTCGAACCCTTCATAAGAAAATAGCCGTTCTTAGGTTCTTTCTATCGATCGATGGTGGTTTATAAATTACGACTTTAAAGTTCCCAATTAGGGTTTCTTTATGATTTTATGTGATTGTTTTAAGATAATTTCTATTATCTTACATTCCCAGTCGGTATATTACCTCGTAGTCCATAGGTGAACTTCAATTATGAATTACATAATCCGAGTCTATCCGTGACTCTTAACCTTAGTTTTGTTTTAACGTTATTACGTTATAGGTTATCGGTAATCAAATTATGATTGGTAAATTAGGATATTCTCAAGCCACTAACTAGACTTAACAATTATAGTTACGTCTGGTAGGTTATGTGACGACTTGTCGATTAGCATGATAATTAAAGAGAATATTGACTTACGTCAGTGGACATATGCCGTCATGTAAGTAATTAGTACTTAAGACTAAATGGAGTACTCAGAGAATATTAACTCGGCTTTTGAGACATAAGGATCGACATCATGTGTTCGAATCGTTGCTTACACATTACGACATTGTCTATTTAACTTAACTTCACGGAGGTTACATATGTCGTATAATCGTTATTCATTATCGAGTTGTGTTTACATGACTAATGTCGTAGTGAGTTGTCGTTATTGAATATTAACGTTGTAGCTCGACTCTTGGTTTTTCTAACGTAGGAACTCACGTTTGGGTATCCTTTCATTAATAAAACCCTAATTAGTATCTAGTATCTACTTGATTCTTTTATTCCGTCTTAAGTTATCGAAATTGGTGATTTCTTTGGATTCTGGTTCATATAGTATTATGTTGTTTACGTTGGGGTTTTGGTTTGTCGGTTCAACATAAACATAAACATTCGACATCGACAAAACCATACAAACATAAACTATGCTAAGCATTGAAAACTAATTTCTAATGCAATACACAATCATTATGTAAGTGTGCATAAGTGTTTCATTCATCCACTCTAATCACAACCATTCGTTTCTAAGTTTATAATTAACCATCATAGCATCATTTAACATTAAAGCGAACTCATACTTAGCCATTTCGTTCGTTTTCGATAATTAGCAACAATTAATCGTGTCAATAAATTCAATAAAATCATGTTGTACTCCTATCATACTATAGAATTTAATTATCAACTCAATATCATCATATAAAATTTTAAACCATAGGTTAAAATCTTTGTAATTTTAACATTAAATCAACAAGCTTTGGTGTTCAATAAATTCCACAAAAATTATTTTATGCTTATACTATATACTAAACATGAAATATCACTTAAGTATCATGCATTAAAATTTAAACCCATCTTTTATCATCATTAATTTGGTATTCATATATATATATATACATATTCAAAATTTCAATCCTTCACAATATGGTTGTATATGTAATGTGTAATATAACAAACATTTACCAATATTCATAATAACATCTATTATTTTCAACAATAAAAATCAAATAAAGACTACATATATATATATATATAAACGGTTCTTATAAAAAAATAGGAGGGTGTTTGAATAAATTCAGGTTAATGTATGATGTTCATATCATACCCTAAACACCATATCTCAACTATTTTCAACAAACAAAAAAACATACTACTAAAAGTATATAAATATAATCGGTCAAAATAAAATAAAATAGGAGATGTGTTTCAAAATTCGAAGATTTTTATATGATGTTCACATCATATTTTAAACACATATCTCAACTATGTTTCAAAAATAAAAATCAAACCATGGCCTAAATAAGCCTCAACACTCACGTTTTTTTTAAAAGTATTCTGGAAAATTATGATATTTATACTAAATGCTTATAATACATTAGTAAGCAACAATATCAAATAATATTCAAAAATCATGCTTTAACATATTTAAAAATAAATAAAGCATAAATCGAAAAATATAAACATGCTCCAAAATATGAAATTTTACAGTAGCCTTAGAACATCATTCTAAAATTTTCATTCACGACTCAAAAGCATTTGGGCTCTAAAGTCACGAAAATAAATGGGGAAGCAAACTAGGGTTTTAAACCCAAAATTCAAAATAAATATTCCACTCCATTAGGATGGAAGAGGATGATTAATACCTTCCTATGGTCTTAGAAGGATTATTTGAGTGTGGAAGAGGTGGAGGGAGGATTTAGTGTTGGGGGTTTGAAAAGTGTAGAGAAATGAAAATGAGAGAAAAAGTGAGAGGATGAATGAGGTCTGCCTGCACGTTTTCCTTGTTTGAGACCTTAGAGCTGTCATTTCCCATTTTGGTAAGGTCTTGGTGCTAGTTGAGAGGTGGATTGGTCAAATTACGTTTGGTATGTAATCTGACTCTTTAAGTTGCACTTTGATCGATTTCTTGGAACCTTAAGGTTCTATCTTATTAAATAGACCTTTAAAGACTTATTTTAGTGTTCATAAAAATTTCCGACGACGTTGGACGTCGTTTGATAAATCAATTCGAGTTATCGCGGAAAAAGCGGCGTCCGTGATTAAAAATATTCCATTCAAAATTCTCTTGAATTTTGAGCTTTCTAAATAATTTGGTCTTATAAAGCATATTTTATTGATTTAGACCCTCGGTTCGAGTTTGGTCGTTCGGATCAAATTAGGGTTTCCGGTATATTTTACGGCGTTCGGTTAAGTTCTTGAGAATTCCCTTGAATTGATTCTTATAATTTCTAAATTCATAATAAATCATTCCTTCATGATTTTGGTTGTTATCATATTTATTATGATTAACGCAGATGGAGGTTGTTAGGCTCGTAAATAGTGTTTTAAGGCGGCAGGGCAAGTATGCCGAAAATTCTCATCCTTGCATTCTCGCATGTTTGTGTGAGGATTCTAAAAATGAAATCCGTTGTGGAGATTCATTCTCGATCTTTCATTCTATGTTAGGCTACTCGAAAACCTAATCCAGGTGGGACTAGTTATCGATTTTGATTTCTTTAGTATCGATCTCGAATCGATTCTAGTCGTTCATTGGTTTCCTTAAACATAATTAAGGTCTAAGAACCACAACTAAGTGATTCAAACATCACTAATAAAGTTTTAAATTTTTGGTTATTATATACACCCAAAAATTTCGTCCGAAATTTGCTAATGGAAAGATCGGATATTTCCTTCATAGCTGATTCCAGTTCAGTTGCTTCTTCTGACCATGGTGTCTCCATAGAACTTTCACTAGCGTATTTCTTTGTTCTTAGCCTTTGGATCGTTGGTCGAATTTCCGTGGGTAGTTCTCGTAACTCATTTCATCGAGGACAATATCGTTGGGTCGTTATCACATGGCTGGGGTCATGTATGTACTTCCGTGAGTTGTGAAACATGGAACACTTGTGCGTTCCAAAACTTGGCGGCAATCAAGTCTGGCGTGGTCTATTCTCCAGAATTTCATGGGTCTATGAAGCGTGGTGTAACTTCCTTTGATTCAGAATCTCACGATTCCTTTAGATGGAGATTTTCAAGACCTTATCTCCTCTTGATGTAGCTCATGCGGCTTGTCGTGCCGACTTCTATCGATCTGGGCCTCGCTTGATCGTTGGCGGATGCATCGCCTGATCTCGATCATTTCTCCCACAGTCGGTCCTAACTCTTCTTTCTCCTTCATCCCGGTAAAGTGGTGACCGACATTTCCTTCCATAAAAGCGCGCCTGCGGGGCCATTCATAGTCGCTTGGTAGCTGTTATTGTGGCGAATTCCACAGTGGTAACACTTGTTCCCAACCTTCTCTCATCGAGGACCTGGTCCTCGACATGTCTTCAACGTTTGAATGGTCCTCTCGTGTGTCCGTCCGTCTGCGGATGGAGCAGTCTTGAAATGTATCGTGTCCCAGTTCCTTTGTAAACTAATCCGATCGGGACGTAAATTTGAATCTCTATCGGGCGTGATAGTCTTTGGAACTCCATGTGAGCGGATAACTTCGAGCATACAAGCGTGCTAGTTTATCGACCCATGTGTTATTGGAATGGGTAGAAATCGCGCTCTTGGTCGATCGATCGATGATGACAATAGCGGTATTCCTCCTGATTTGGGTAGCCGGTAACAAAGTCCATGGCTATATCATCCCATTTCCATTCCGGTATATCTAGCGGTTGTAAGGTCCCATATAGTCGTTGGTGGAGTGCTTTCACTTGTTGTACGTCGAAAACGTTCCACAAATGAACCACGCTACATTCCGTCCCATAAAATTTCTCCTTGAGGTCTTGGTACATTTGGTCTTGCGGGGTTGTCGGTATAAAGTCTCATGGGCTTCCTTAGATTTCGCTCGAAGTTCTTAAATCTACGGGCAGGCCTCTCAGTCATACAACAAAACATTATCATTATGCAAAATTCTTGTGTTTATGTCCTTGATCTTGCTCGCATTTCCTCTAGCTTTTGCTCTTCCTCGAGCTTCTAGATTCGGACTCTTAAGTGGAGTTGCATCAATGTTGCAATCTGCCCTCTTCGTCGAGATGGGCCTCGACGATGTTCATCCTCGAATTCTTTTATAAGTATTTCCTCATGGTGAGGAGACATCCCAAACTAGGATGAGATTTGCGACTCGAGCGCTCGGCTACAATTAGCACTTGCGGTGGTAATTTATACCCGATCGTAATCTTTCACTAGCTCTAACCATCTCTGTTGCCTCGTGTTAAGATCTTTACATTGAAAATATTTGAACTCTTATGGTGGTATAGATCTCAGTCTAACTCCATAAGGTGATGCCTCCATATCTTTAAGGCATTCGACCGTTGCTAATTCCGGTCGTGCGTGGGATAGTTCAACTCATGTGGCGTAATTGCCTTGGGCGTAGCAATACCTTACCTTTGCATTGGTACACAACCTAGTCCGTTCTTTGAAGCATCGTGTAGATTGTGTACTCTTTATACGCCTCAGTCTTTGCTAGTGCAGTCTTGTCGTCGATAACTCCTTGACCTCTGGAAACTAGCCTCACCTCGGCGGTCCGGTGTACTTGATTCCTTTCCTCACGTTGGGTCATGGGTGGGCTATCGTTGAGAATCCTTGATAAATCTTGATAGTAGCGGCCGATCCTAAAACTCAATTTCATTCGGGTTCTTGATGACTCCCATTCTCGAGCTATGTCGATCTTGAGGTTTACTTTGATTCCCGGCGGACCAATGTCTGACCCAAAATGTTACTCGCCTAACAAAACTCACACTTGCTAAACTTGGCGGCTGCTCTTCTCAATGTTTGTAGTCGGGTTCTCAAGTGCTCTTTGTGTTCTTGGTTATTCCTAGAGTATATTAGGATATAGTCATGAACACTAAGGCGAATTTGTCTAGGTATGGGTGGAACACCATGTTCATAATATCCATAAATCTTGCGGGGCATTTGTAAGTCGAAGGGCATCACGATGAATTGAAATGACCATACCTTATCGGAAGCCGTTTAGGTACATCCCGGTCTAATCCTCAATTGGTGATATCCGACTTTAGATCTATCTTTGAAAAGACTCACGCTCCTTTAAGTTGATCAAGCGGATCGTCGATTAAGGCAAGTGCTTATTCTTAAGAGTTATCTTGTTTAACTCTCGATAGTCTATACACGTCCTCGATGTACCATCCTTCTTTTCACGAAAAGGACGGTGCTCCCATGGAACACTTTGGGTCTAATGAATCTAGCTCGAAGAGTTCTTGGGTTGGATCTTCAATTCCTCAAGCTCCTTTGGTGCCATCCGGTATGGAGCTTTTGACACGAGGCGAGAACACGGTTCGAGGTCGATCGTGAACTCGATCATCGGTTTGGCGGTAATCCACATGTTTGTCACGGAAACACATCGGGATACTCCTACGATCGGGAGCGTCTTCTATCCTCTCATTACGATCTTCTTGCTTGGAAGTCGAGGTAGGCATGGTTCTCGAGTCTTGTTAAAGCGTCCTTGCTTGCGGTGCGGATATAATTGGAACTCTCCTCCCATGTTGATCCGTGAAAGTCGGTAGATTCCTAACGGGTGTTGGAAAAAAATTTCTTTCATTACGGGATGGTCACTATGTTTGGTTAACAATCCATCCTAGGATTATGTCCACATCCGTCATGGGTATGGCGTGAAGGTTATCTGTCATGACCTTAAGTGAGCTAGTCAGCTCTGGGTTCGAGCATATGTGGGTTACCGTTCTTATGCCTCCTCTTGGAAGAAATTCTCATGATTTGTTCGGGCGTTTGGGATCTATCCTAAGTTCTCTGCGTGCTTGAAATAAAGAGTGCTGGCGCTGTAAAGCAGATGGGATAACGGGTAATTGGAGGCTATCCATTAAGTTTCTTGGTTCCTTGGCGGCTCTTAGAACTCTCTTTCTGGTTGAGGCGAGGCCCACTTCTTCAAGGTTGTTGTTCTTGATAAAGTTGTTGTGGTTCTTTCGTCTTTGATTGCTTATGTTTTCTGTGGTTCGCTGTTAAATTGCGACTCTTTCTGCGGTTGTCCTGCCATTGTTGTCGTCGTTGCCGCGTGGTTGATATAGTCGTTGATTGGTTGATAAGTCTTGAGCAGGGGCTGTTGTTGGATCGGTTGAGCTTGGATAGCCGGACGGTTGGACTTGGTTGGAGCACTTCGGATGACCATTTCCTCTGGCGTGTCGGCGATCCAATGGTAGGGCCAGGCCACACTTGAAGCATCCGTCATTCGTGAATCATGCCTCTATGACTCCTATGGCGCAGGGCACATGGGAGCTTCACAATTTTGGTTTCCCGGATCACGGGTACCATGGGCGTCCATCCTTGCCCGTGCCAGATAGCCGTTATTTCCTGCCATGGTCTCTGATCGGCTGGCGATGTTGGATCACTTGCCCTGGTGGGTCTTCCCCTCCTCTTCCGATCTCCTTGGTGAGTCGGGGATGCATAGTACGACTCATCTTGAGCGGTCACCCGATGTCGATGCCGCGGAGGCCTCACGGTAAGTCGGAGTCTCGTGACCAGCCAGACACTCGATCTCATGGCGAGTCCCTTGAAATTTCTCCGTCCTCTTCTCGCGGTGTCGACCGTGAGGTGCATACGTGACATTTCACGAAGCATGCAGGTGTCGGTGACCGTGGTCTTCCATGGCGCAAGTTGTAAAACTCGTGCTCCTTTTTCTTCTGTAATTCTTAGGAATGTACTTCCGTACCTTCCCTTAATTCCTCGGGAGAAACCTTCGAGTTCTTCCTCTCGGGGTTTTCTCTTGCCTCCCACAAAAGCGTGGCGCGGTCATGGAAAGCGACGCGTAGCGTTCTGTGATGTGCGATGGAGAAGTGAAGATCCGCTCGGCGCGAATCCATGTTCGGCGTCCACAGGATTCCAGTCCGTTGAAGGTGGGTGGGTTTTGCACGAGCAGTTCCTCGATCCGCCTCTTTGTGGTGGTGGTGGTGGTGGTGGTGGTGTGGCCTCTCTTTCGGGGTTATCGCATGGTTCCTCCGCTACCGCGCATCTTACAAACCTTTACGAGCAATTAGATCTGCGTCTTATACCATCGTCGGGATCATAGATATCTTAACCGGTATGTATATATAATCATAAACATAAATCTAGCGTCGCCAGAACACCATATATAACCTCAAAACCAAGCTCTCGGGGACTATCATCATATCAAATCAAATGTCATCGAGGACTTTCATCATCATTTTACGATCCAAAAAGGCGGTGCAGTGTGATACTCGAAAATTATTCGGCATCACTCGAGTTGTACTAGTCGCGGTGCGTAGCAAAATCTAAATTAGCTATGTGTCATCAAAATAAGGGTTCATATCGGGACGACCTATCGTTTCCAGCGTCGAACATATACAAAGTATATAGACAAAACATTATCTAGTCTAAGAACTAGATCCATAATAGCACGTAGTGTAAAATAGGCTCGAGCCATAGATTGAGCTGAAGTATAGGTACTATCGATTCCTCCATATCATCGTCGTGGCGGGTCCTCCCGGGATCTTCCTACAGGTCATCTCAATTTTCTTAGGATCCTCCTCCTCAACCTGCATCGAGTGTGAGTCACGGTCTCTCGAGTTCTAATGACTCTGCTTCTTGACTAGGTCTCGGCGGATCTCGGCCATGATCTCCTCATAGGCGGTGGTGGAAATGGAGAAGCGATAGGCAGGCACATGTTTCTCTCATGGGCATGCGGTTAAGCCATGAATCGTCAATCTCTACATTATCTGTACGGGGTCCGTGTGGCGGTGGCGGTGAGCGGAGCGGGGCGGCGTAGAGATGGAAGTTGGCATGGAATGATTTGCGGCAATGTGCGGCGGGCAAGGCGGGGCTCAAATCCTATTGGTGGTAGGACGAGAAAGGTGAACTATCGGGGATGGGAAGGTCCGACCTCGAACATGTTCTTACCACGCCGGCAAGATCAGTTCCATCGGATAAAAGCGAGACACCTCGGGTGAAGCCACTCGGGAATCTCGTCACGCTAGGTGTACACCCGCTCGGGAGATATGGTCCATAGGGTGTAGCTCAGTATATCATGAATATGTAGCTAAGGGGCCCGACAAAGCAGGGCAAGTCGCCTCAGATCGACTCTCTTGGCGGATAGATGTATGCCGATATCTGCGGGCATATCACGCGGTCGGGTGGCGATCTTGCGATCGATCGAAGCACACCTTCATAATGTGGCGTACCAGGGCATGCGGTGGCAATGGCGTACAAAATGAGCAAGGAACTCGCCGATGTCTTTTACTCGGTACGTCGGTCGGAACGATAGCGTACCATGCCAGGTGTGACTCTAGAAGATAAAGAGGAGCTGGTCGTAAAACCGTCGAACAATCTTATATTCCTAAGTTCTTATAAAACTACTTTCATGGGTTGGTCTTTGGGAAGAGGCGCATGGTTCCTGGGACAGACCAAGCGTTCGATGCCTAGCATTCGGGTAAAGGCTAAGTGATCACCCGTCTTATCGGGTCTGGTTCCTTACTTCTACTCGTTATAGTATCACATCATATCCGTTCTCATTATACTACGATTCATCATTTCTTTTTATACCTTCTAGCGTTATACTTTTATTCTTTTCACTTATGCGCGATAGAGCGGCGTATGCGATGTTGGAATTCCTTCACGTAGAGGTTGGGACCCATGCGATCACGAACCTCGGTTAAACAATCGCTTCATCATCGTAGACTCGTGCGTTCTCATCATCGAATCCGTTCATATTGTTATTCAAAGATTTCTATGTTCTCGTTCCTTCTTGGTAATTCGTTCATTGGGGATGCTTATGTTCTCTACTAAGTTCGCAAAAAGGGATCATGCGTCTTAGAGTCTATGTTCTCATGAAACATACTCATTTACATCATGCTTCGCATACAACGGATAAACACGGATCGCGACACATTGTGCGATAATCAAGCATTCTCGTTTACTCTTTACAGTTCGATAAACGCTTGTAACTTTCTTTCAAACTAATGACCAATCAATTGAAAGAACTTTCCGATTTCAAAATTTCCACTTTCTAAAATATTTTCAACTTGACAAAGGATATTGAAATTCAATTCACATTTCATATACTTCCATCATTTCAAAACAACTTTTAGTTGAGATAGTTACCTTCTTCCTCGTTGAGCGGGCGGCGATGGAGTGCTATCGATGTGATCAACACAAATAATTTCTAGACTTAAGTTTAACTTAGGATTCGAGAGAAGGGTTTCTAGGGTTCGGAGGCGAACAAGGCTCGATACCACTAATGACGACCGACTTTCCAATGAATGCGGATCATATGGATGCGTCCTTTGGTATGATAAAGCGCGGAAATAAACATAGCTAATCAAGCGATCAACCAATCGACACTTAATAACGCATGGCTAAGGGATAAACAATCGATACCAACTCGAGTCTGAAGGATTTGTCAAAGGGTTCAGGTTGACATACTTGATCGCGAGAATTTAAAGTCAGTCGACCTCCAATTCATACGAGAATAGCGGTTATAATCAAAACATTAATAATATCGAGTTGGCGGCAATTAAGCGTGTGGACATCGTATGGCGATGCATGCCGAGTTCTAAAACCTTTCTAATTAAGCATCAAAATAAATTCTTCTTGCACTCTCCGCATCGTCGATCCTTGCTCACTTACGATCAAAAGCGAGATGCGGGGCTAAGTACAAAGTACTCGGTGGACTGTTGCGAAACATTTTCTTTGTCAAGGTTATTAGCTTGCCCACAATGGCGGAGGATTTTGGTTAAAGACTCTACATCAAATATTTATCATTTTCCAAATGTGTAGGGCGACTATTTCATTCACGTTGTTTCCATATCGATCATTCTTCATTCATTCCATTCGGCGCATATGGGTGGCCACCTACACATTAGCCGTGACGATCGGTGGCTAACCTTAACACGATGCGTGTACACAATCGAGTACCTCAACTAAGTCGGATCCGATCGTTACCCTTTTTGCGTTGGTGGACAACACATTCCATACCACATTGATATACCAATCTCGGATAGGATCACAATAAAACATAAACATTTGGCGATCGATAACGGTTCTGTGATAATATTTCTAAAGCTTTTGAAATCATGCTTTGAGATATGCATATCATTTTGTTTAAAACCCGCGCTAATCAAGCTTAGTGGTTCTAAATGAGCGGTGAGTATCCTTCCCGCAACTACGCCCGATCGAACCCCATAAGAAAATAGCGGTTCTTAGGTTCTTTCTATCGATCGATGGTGGTTTATAAATTCACGACTTTAAAGTTCCCAATTAGGGTTTCTTTATGATTTTATGTGATTGTTTAAGATAATTTCTATTATCTTACATTCCCAGTCATATATTACCTCGTCGTCCATGGTGAACTCAATTATGAATTACATAATCCGAGTCATCCGTGACTCTTAACCTTAGTTTTGTTTTAACGTTATTACGTTATAGGTTATCTAATCAAATTATGATTGGTAAATTAGGATATTCTCAAGCCACTAACTAGACTTAACAATTATAATTCGTCCAGTAGGTTATGTGGCGACTTTCGTATTAATGATAATTAAAGAGAATATTGACTTACAATCAGTGGACATATGCGTCATGTAAGTAATTAGTACTTAAGACTAAATGTAGTACTCCGAGAGAATATTAACTCGCTTTTGAGACATAAGGATCGACATCATGTGTTCGAATCGTTGCTTACATTACGACATTGTCTATTTAACAACTTCATGGAGGTTACATATATCGTATAATGGTTATTCATTATCGAGTTGTGTTTACGCCGACTAATGTCGTAGTGAGTTGTCGTTATTGAATATTAACGTTGTAGCTCGACTCTTGGTTTTCTACGTGGGAACTCACGTTTGGGTATCCTTTCATAATAAAACCTAATTCAGTATCTACTTGATTCTTGTTTATTCCGTCTTAAGTTATCAAATTGGTGATTCTTTTGGATTCTGTTCATATAGTATTATGTTGTTTACGTTGGGGTTTTGGTTTGTCGGTTCAACATAAACATAAACATTGACATCGACAAAACCATACACAACATAAACTATGCTAGCATTAGAAACCTAATTTCTAATGAATACACAATCATTGTGTAGAGTGTGCATAAGTGTTTCATTCTCCTCTAATCACAACCATTCATTCTAAGTTTTAATTAACCATCATAGCATCGTTTAACATTAGAACGAACTCATACTTAGCCATTCGTTCAGTTTTCGATAATTAACAATTAGCATCTGTATCAATAAATTCAATAAAATCATTTGTACTCTATCATACTATAAATTTAATTATCAACTCAATATCATCATATAAAATTTTAAACCATAGGTTAAAATCTTTGTAATTTTGAATTTCAAATCAACAAGCTTTGGTGTTGATAAATTCCACAAAATTATTTTATGCTTATACTATATACTAAACATGAAATATCACTTGATATCATGCATTAAAATTTAAACCCATAGCTTTTCATCATCATTAATTTCGGTATTCACGTATATATATATATACATATTCAAAATTTCAATCCTTCACAATATGGTTGTATATAATAGCATGTAATATTAACACCAACATTTACCAATATTCATAATATTACATCTATTATTTTCAACAATAAAAATCAAATAAAAGACTACATATATATATATATAGCCAGGTTCTTATAAAAAAATAGGAGAGGTGTTTGAATAAATTGAGGTTAATGTATGATGTTCATATCATACACTAACACCATATCTCAACTATTTTCAAACAAACAAACAAACAATACTCTAAAGTATATAAATATAATCGGTCAAAATAAAATAAAATAGGAGATGTGTTTCAAAAATTCAAATTTTTATAGATGTTCAATCATATTTTAAACACCATATCTCAACTATTTTCAAAATAAAAATCAAACCATGGCCTAAATAAGCCTCAACACTCCGTTTTTTAAAAAGTATTCTGGAAAATTATGATATTTATACTAAATGCTTATAATACATTAACAACAATATCAAATAATATTCACTAAAATCATGCTTTAACATATTTAAAAATAAATAAAGCATAAATCAGAAAAATATAAACATGCTCCAAAATTATGAAATTTTACAGTAGCCTTAGAACATCATTCTAAGATTTTCATTCACGACTCAAGAAGCATTTGGAGGCTCTAAAGTCACGAAAATAAATGGAGCAAACTAGGGTTTTAAACCCAAAAATTCAAAATAAATATTCCACTCCATTAGGATGGAAGAGGATGATGAATAATACCTTCCTATGGTCTTAGAAGGATTATTTGAGTGTGGGAGAGTTGGGGAGGGAGGATTTAGTGTTGGGGTTTGAAAAGTGTAGAGAAATTTGAAAATGAGAGAAAAGTGAGAGGATGAATGAGGTCTGCCTCTTGCACGTTTTCCCTTGTTTTGCAGACCTTAGAGCTGTCATTTCCCATTTTGGTAAGGTCTTGGTGCTAGTTGAGAGGTGGATTGGTCAAATTACCCGTTTGGTTTCATACCATTCTTTAAGTTTTAGCACTTTGATCGATTTCTTGGAACCTTAGGTTCTATCTTATTAAATAACCTTTAAAGACTTATTTTAGTGTTCATAAAAATTTCACGACGTTCGGACGTCGTTTGATAAAATCAATTCGAGTTATCGCGGAAAAGCGTCCGGATTAAAAATATGTCCATTCAAAATTCTCTTGAATTTTGAACTTTCATAAATAATTTGAGTCTTATAAAGCATATTTTATTGTTTAGACCCTCGGTTCGAGTTTGGGTCGTTCGGATCAAATTAGGGTTTCTCGGTATATTTTACGTTCGGTTAAGTTCTTGAATTCCCTTGAATGATTCTTATAATTTCTAAATTCATAATAAATCATTCCTTCATGATTTTGGTTGTTATCACTATTTATTATGATTGCGCAGATGGAGGTTGTTAGAACGTAAATAGTGTTTTAAAGGTGGCAAGGACAGTATGCGAAAATTCTCATCCTTTGCATTCATATGTTTTCGTGAGGATTCAAAATGAAATCGTTATGGAGATTCATTCTCGATCTTTCATTCTATGTTAGCTACTGAAAACAATCAGGTGGGGACTAGTTATCGATTTTGATTTCTTTAGTATTCGATCTCGAATCGATTCTAATTCGTTTCATTGGTTTCCTTAAACATAATTAGGTCTAAGAACCACAACTAAGTGATTCAAACATCACTAATAAAAGTTTTAAATTTTTGGGTTATTACGTAAACATATTGGGAGTCTAAAATTATCTAAATAAATCATTAATAAGCGATAAAATGCGCGTTTATCAAACCCCAAACTTAAATCATTTTTGTCCTCAAACAAAAAAACAGAAGACACAACGAGCGATCAGCGGCGTCGGTGATAAGTATAGCTTACTCTGGGGGACCAATCTTTGAAGTTAAATCAATAGCACGCATGGCGACATTATCGACTCGACAATGTAAAATAATTGAAATCAAAATCTTATTCAATTCAACCTCCTAAAGGAATGTGTATAATATAGTGTACTCGACTGGAAAGAAATTACGGGGCGTGTATACATTCGAATCATTGAATCAATGTCTGCTATCACGCCGACTACTTAATTAAGTAATTAACTAAGTAATCGGCTATGATCAATTAAGAAGAACATATTAACTTCAATTCGAAATGTTTATAAGGTTTCATATACAACTCTTAACATAAATATAAAAGAGATTGTCAAGTTAACATCCGTTGTATAAGTTTGACAACGAAGAATGGTCAATATCATGTACGAGGACATGACACTCGAGGCATATTAATAATTACAAAAAAGAACACACTCAATCTCTTTCCATCGTCGTCTGAGCTCAACTGCATAAAAAAAATCAAAGGCGTGAGTCAAAAGTCTTGAGTGAGGTTATCACAAATTAATATTAAATGACTTACAACTTTCATCTGTAAGAATTAAATAATATGAATAGATCTTCGTATAATTTTATGTGACAATGCAATCTCATGTAATATTGTTTTATACTAGTATATTTCACTGTTGGTCCGAAGTTACCAACACACGTCCTACCTACGTTATTCGGTAATGTCACGGCCCTTAATCCTGAATTCGGATTAGC